>JAUPFT010000014.1:20108451-20708451 GCA_036936625.1 Parnassius smintheus behrii
TGGCGAGGTTAAGTCGCTGCAGAAGAGAAGTACGGCGTAGTATTAATACCAACGAATAGCGAAGCGAAGCCTCCGCATTTATCTCGTCTTATCCTCTGGCGGAGGTGCACTGTTGATGCGGCGGTGGTGAGATCGCGAGGGAAGAGATGTGTTGATATTACGATACTCTGCTCTCCTTATCCTTTCCGACAGAAACGTAGTCAGTAGCAGAGTCATAGACCACATTCATCTCCAAGATTGAGAAGGCTGGTGCTTGTGTGTGTTTTTCTGACTTCCGCGTTACAGACCCGAAAGAGGTCCGCTTGCACAGGTGAAAATCAAGGCCGTCGTCTAGGTAAACCTGACAAGAATAGGGGGATGAGTTATCCTCTTCCGATGAGGAGCCACCGAAAGGCGCATAGCGCTAGTGTAGCGGCAAATGTTTAAGAAAGCGCTTCTGTTGAAAACTATTGTACTCGAAAATAATATATCACTGGCAACAGGCACTAGTTGTTCAATTTCTTTTTTAGGTTTTTGAGGTGTACCTGATGAGAAGGTGTGTCGTAATTTCCCGAACGCTGCCCAGACGAGTTGAATCCGTCGATTGACCTCTCGGTCGATGTTGGGTTACCTAGTCGGACTATTTGTCCCAGGTCCCAACAACTACTGGCATAGGCGTGACATGGACCTTACACATGATCTTTGTTTTGTCCATGTTCATGTAAGACCTATCCGTTGGGAGATTATTGAGGTTATTGAGCATAGTACTTAGGTCCACATGTATTTAATTTAAATTAATAAAATGGTTACCGTCATCGAATATAATGATAAGGTGATTCTTGTATGACCATAAAGGATAAAACTTCATTTATTACAAGAAAAAATAAACAATAATGAAAATGGAAGTGTTCTTTGAAATATTTTAATTTACCTCTAATAATCACTCTTTTTATTTCATCTCAATTTGCAGATGATTTAATCCGTTATGGACATAGGTTGAATGTAAATGAGATAGCAATTTGAGAAGTAGTACAGCTGAGACCACAGCTTGCAAGAAAGGTTTAAAATATTTAATCGTATTCCTACAAAAAAAGCACGTTTAATAATTTCAGGCTGGAAAGCATCCCTTATCTTATCTTCGAGAAAACAACTATCTCTGTAACCTTATACCAGTAACCATATTACTGCGCGATACGTATATTCCATAATTCTTACTCGAATATATAACGTATCCATGATGACGAAAAAGATTTAAATGCGATCAAAACATAACGCTTATCAATAAACAGATGACTAATTTCGAAAAACAATTCTTTGTTTTTAAAATAATATAAAGTAGAAATTAGAATTCTTAGCCAAACAAAAATTATTTTGATGTGAAATAGCTAGTACTACAGAACGGCAAATTCATAGGTTATTACATCAATATTAATTAAAGACTTATTTTTAATGATTTTTAACTTTCCTTTACGAAAATCAATGATTTTAAAAAAATCGGGAAGTTATTGGTTTTACCCCGGTTTTCGAAAATCGAGATCAGATCTTTACGTTTTGAGGTCCTAGAAAGCTATTCTGACTATTCCTACGGAAATGTCCCGTGCGTGCGTGCGTGCGTGTGTGCGTGCATGAGTGCTTGCGTGCGTGCGTGCGTGCGTGCGTGTGCGTGTGCGTGTGCGTGTGCTTGTGCGTGTGCGTGTGTGTGTGCATGTGATGGTGCGTGCGCGTGCGTGTGCGCGCGCGCGCGTGCGCGCGTGTGTGTGTGTGTGTGTTTGCATTTGCAAGTTAGGGAAGTTGCACGGATGGCCTGTATGGTCAACCTTATTTTTTTGGCAAATTTGCGTTTAACCTATCGAGCATAATTCTAATAATTCTATTTAAACAGTATTTACAAAACTCATTTTGTGGAACAATTTTCAATTAACGAAACTATGTAAAATCATAAATAATAATATGATAAAAAAGTTTGTGACTAGCCCAAATATAAAATATGTATAATATACAAACAACGGCTATAACATAAAGTTGCGCTGAAATCTTCGCTGTATATCAATTTATATTTTATTTACGATTAAATCTACAGTTACACGTTTGTTTATTTTGTAGGCCAATTGATGTCGCGTCTTGTTGAGGCAATAATGGCATCCTACAAATTTGCTAACAATAAAACAAAAATTAATAGTCTGTAAATTTTATTACTTGGTTCTTACAAACTCTAATAAAATAAAAGTTAATTTATTATACAGGCATTTTAAGAAAATTTTGAGAAAATTATTTTTAAAGCAAAATAACAAACTAAAATGATGTATGTTGTACCTCAAATTGAATAAATCTTCATCCTTATGTTTTTAGTGTAATACTCACATGCGAGGCGAAGGAAGATGAAAAGTAAGTTAAAATTTAGTCAAATTGTCAGTATAGTAATTATCTAAATCGTAAAATACGCTATCAGTGATCTTTATACCTACTTTTTACTCACTAGATATCTTTTAACACAATAGTTGTTTTTACTTCGTCGCGATAACGTTACATAAGCGATTTTCTTATCTTACATTCGTTTCGAATTTACTTCGGATTTCCACATCGTTTTTTTCTTATTTATATTTATGTGACATTATATTCTGATTATATGAACCGTAGCTCAGTAGTCTGAACTCAAATTGTGTCCCCGTATACTATGAAATATATCAAACCGATACTATATTTGATAACATACCTCCGTTTTTAATAAATGATTGTATGGCGGTTTTAGAGAAACCGTTACTGTATTTTTTTATAGGATAGGAAGAAAAACGAGCACAAAGTCCACCTGATAGTAAGTGGTTGCTGTGGTCCATAGAGATCTACATCTATCCTCGAATGTGAATCAAAATGCAGACGCGTTGTCACCCGTGAGTACTAGGATGGAATGTCTCGTTTTCAGTAAAAAGGGTCTCCGGTTCTCTGCACTCATCATACGAAACACAGCAGCACTAAGCTACTATTTTACGCTGGTATTCTGTGAGAGCGTGGTCAAGCCGACCCATTCGTCCTTCAACTATATACTGCTAATATAACTGCAGCATGGCTCTACCATGTAAGATAAGTTACTGGGTAGTGTCTAATGCAGCCCCCTCTAGGTACAAACTGTAACAACCCTATGGTCTTGTGGTCGCTTTACTACTTTTTTGGTGTATCTTTGTTTGTTGCGGTTTTTGTTTAGGTTCATTAATATAGACGAGCATCCTGCTTTAGCCCCAAAAATATTCGATTGGCATAAAATCCTGAAATTCATGTAAAGAGCTTACTCCTTTCTAAAGGGCCGGCAACGCACCTGCAGTTCTCGTCGCATGCTCGTCTGCTCCCTCTTCTATAAAAACAATTCGAATGAGTTCATACATTTTCAGTCTTAATGTTACTTTATCAACCCTAAATGTTCACTGCTGGGCATGGATCCATTTTGTTGAAGCGAAAATTACCAAGTTCATATCAGGTGAAGAGTAGATTTCTTCACAATGTTTTCCTTTGCATTACCGGGAAATGTTTTCTATAAAAATGTTGTTGTATTTATGATTACCCGAAGACGTTACAAGATCGCTTATCGTATCCTTACATGCGATTTAGATTTATTTATAGCTTCGAGCATTTCAAACAGGGGAAATCGTCACCGACTGTACATATTGTTCGCTCAATTGAATTAAAAACTTGACCATAAAAATATTTACTGACTTTATTTCGATTTAAGCTCTCCGTTGTCTATTGCGTTTTGGTGAAATACTATTAAGACAACATTTTATATTATTATCAAGGTATATAAGTTGTCAAATATGTACGTAAAAAATATTCCGCCAAACCAAAAGTATGAGAAACAGGCTACGTTCACTAGAAACGAATTTTGGGGTTGTCGGCTTCGCTGAGATCCGAACGTGCGCCAAGCTATATAGCAGTCCTACACACAGGATCTACAGAAATATACAACGTTTGTAGCGACTTTAAATATCTTGGCTAGATAAAGGGATAATTAAAACCAAAAAGCTTGAGTCCATTCCTCTATCACGTCCTTCGTCCAATTCACGTTTTATTACAATGATGAGATGTGAAAAACCGGGTTTGATTTTTGAAGTCACATACTAAATATAATTAAACTTGGAAACAAACTTTTTTGCAAGACCGAATTTTCTATTCACTTGGTCAAATCCCTTATTATTCATTTATTTATGATTACACTGTTAATAGGTCATTTGCAAAATTGGTATATTTTAGAATCCTTAAATAAATGTATACATTAAGGTACAGTCTACAACTAAGCAACTTCCATGATTAAAAACTGACATAGTCTCTTTTTAATATTAGCTCATATTAACGAAATAAAATGTTAATGCTTGTTTTTATCAATATTCCCGACATAAAAGTAACTTTTTAAATAGTGTTTAATTACAACTTACTACTCAAAACTTAATCTAATCGCGTAATAAATTTTTCATAGTATATTTTCATAGTATAGTTTTCATCGTACTAATTAATTATTAATCCTGATTAATACCGAAATAAAACTTTACTTTTATTTCCCTGAGTTGTTTTTATAAAAATATTTTTATATATTTTTTTAATTTTTACTATAACTAACGCTTTAAATAGACTTTCCTAGATAAAGCAATACGTATATAGAAAAAATAATATCAAATTAATAAAAAAACTACGGTTGAAAACCAGCTTGCTAAGCGTGACAGCTTTTACAAGTCCGGGAGATCTATGTTCATCAGTGAACTTTTGACGGGCTATAGTGAATGAAAAAAAATGTAGGTAATAATAACAGTATAGACAAGCTGTGGTCTAAAACAGAATAAAAGTTTTAACTAATTTAATCTATATCATGAATAATACTCTTTGAAGTTTAATGTACCCATAGTACGAAATTATTTTTATATAAGCTTAATGCTTTATTAAAAATCTTTTTAATAAAGCACAATTTACTATAAATATGTAGTTAGGATTATGATATTATGTTATACAATTTATTCATCATCATCAACAACAGCTCGTTAAAGTCCCCTGCTGAATATGATTTTTCTTAATCACCACTTGACAGATGTATTAGCGATAGGAATATTAGTAGTTCCGAGGGTAATCCTTACTGCCTCCAGCACCCTTGTAGTGCTATCACGGTGCTCGAGACCACTTCCGAGTCAGCGTTCTCCTCAGGGGAAGCTAGTCTAGAGTGATTCCAAACAACAGTGATATCAACAAAACTTATCTCTTCCCTATTTAAATGTTAGGTTAAACAATTTAAATGTTTAGGCTTCGGTGATACACACTTCACATCGAAATAATTTTTGAAATAAATTTGGTTGCTTACTTACCATCTTAGAGTAATTACATACATACGTAAGTACTATGAAATTTACGTTTGGATGGGCTTGATTACCGACTTTGACAAGTGACTTGTGACAATCTTTCAAAATTCTATCTGCAGTTTTACTCATAGTTAAAATTAAAATAAACCTGTTTTTAAGTCAAATTTACATATAAAATTTTTACTTCAGCAACAAGTCATTTGCAAAATTAATATACTTTAGAATCCTTAAAAAATTATACATTAAGGTGCAACTAAGTAACTTCTATGAAATTCAAAAACTGGCATAGTCTCTTTTTAATATAAACTTATATTAACAAAATAAAATGTTAACGCTTGTTTTTATCATTATTCGCGACATAAAAGTTTTCCATTACTTTTTTTAACAGTGTTTAATTACAACTTACTACTTAAACTTAATCTATTCGCATAATAAATTGAACGAACCCTTTGCCCTTATCACGTTTCCATCGTACAGAATAAGTATTAACCCTGATTAATACTGAAATAGAACTTTACTTTTATTTCGCTTACTTAGTTGTTTTTATAAAAATATTTATATATTTTTACTATAATTAACGCTATAAAGAGACTTTCTTAGAAATAACAATTCGTATATAGAAAAAACAATATCAAATTAATAAAAGAACGACGGTTGAAAACCAGCTTGCCAAGTGCTTTTAAAATTAGGTTAGTATTTAAATGTTTAGCCTTCGGTGCTATAAATTTCATAAATTTAATTTCAGTGCCATTGAAAAGGAAATAGCTTACGTTAATAGCAGCGAAGCAAATAATTAACTTCAAAGATTCAGCATCCTGCCTAGTTTCTGGATGTTAACGCTGTTAGTCTATGCGACTTTTATAGCTTCATCTGACTTAGGGAGCTAATTAAAAAGGGAAAGGCAATGACGTGAGGATGATGATGAATGGTTTATGATTTCGTATTGTTACCAATCATCATGTCGCCTTTTTAGGCGTTTTTGAGCTATCTAAACGCTGTTCGAGGGGCGGGGGGGGGGAGTGCGGACCCCGTCTCTGACTGCTCAGCTCGTGTCGGTCGATGGTCTGGAAGGAACGCGGGTGTACGGTGTGTACGCGATGTGTGCTGGAGCGCGTCGCGTTCGTAATCCTAACAGTGTTTGTCCCATTTAGTGTGGGTATAGTGACATTGTGTGATGTGCCTGCGACGTTTGGGTCGACTGGATCGAGCGAGTACAGATTCAGCGTCAGTGCTTCATAGGGCTTTTATATGTCACCCCCACATTTATCTTTTTAACTCCGCATTTTACTCCTTTAAAATACATCAAGTCTTTCATCTGTATTTAAATAACTGCATATCTTTATGCATATAAATCTGCTGTATGTGTGTTTGTCACTGAACTTCTAAACTGATGGACCGATTTTCATGCATTTTTTGTGCACAAACAGTGCTTGAAGCCTGGGCGGTTAACTATAACTATGCCGATTTCTATCATTTGTGTAAATGAATCGTGAAAGACTGACATATACCGATATGATTTCATCAGAGTTGCGTTCCGCAATTTTTTCAATAGAATACTAAACCGAAGTACATGCGAGCGAAGCTCCTGCAAAAAATTAGTGTTAAGTATATAAATGCGTAAGCAGCTAAATGTTTTTTTTCTGTTCTATTACATTAATTATGACTCATCCAAAATGTAACGTGTAGATATTTGAAGTCAACTACGTCTGAGTTATTCAACCAGTATCAAAGCTGAAGACCGAATGTGGCAGCATCGTTTCCTGACAACTGAGAATTTGAATGAGATTGAGAGGTTTTATGGGCAGCTGTACAAGTTGTGGGAGCCTCACGCAAGTGTGAGTAACGCTCCAAGAGCAAGTCTTATCTGACACTATTCCGATGATATTCAGGACGTCATTCACAGGAGAGATATTAAAATACCTCTCCAGCATCTTTGAAAAGGCAAGGCCTCGGGCGAGGATGGAATTACAGCCGAGTTTCTGAAAGTGGGTGGAAAACCAGTAAGTTTAACCTTAAGTTGAAACAGTTTTGCAATTAGAAAATTTGCCCGAATAGTTACACAGACAGACAAAAAATTTAAAATCCTTATTTATGCATTTAAATAACCTAAAATTTTTTTATTTGTATATATCATACAATCGCTAAATGTTCAAGCAATGTTATAAAAGGGATATTGTTTCATTTAATTAACCTTACAATCCACAGGCCAGAACGTTCAAAAGGTCCGGTCGTCTAACCACCAATTAGTATACGACGGACTCTGGTCTCAATTTGCTGACCGTATCATCTGTTTAAGCCCTACAATCAATTTAACCCTACCTTGTACCTACATAATTAGCGTTATACTGGTTCTTTGTAGCTTGTAGAAGTTCACTGCAGTTAATTTTTGGTAAAGTTCTTACATACTAAAAATTCTTCGTATAATTAGTATAGAACTTAACAAAAATAATTAACTATACTTTACTTAACCATACTTTAGCCTCCATTTTTCCGTATTTTAATCATCATTACAACCATCATCGTAATTCCATCAACATCAGATGGTCAATACAGAATGATTATTACGTGGTAGAGCCATGCTGCAGTTATATTAATAGTATAGTTGTAGCACGAATGGGTCGGCTCGACCGGGGAAGGACCACGCTCTCACAGAATACCAGCGTGAAATAGTAGCTTAATGCTGCTATATTTCGTATGGTGAGTGTAGAGAACCGGAGACCCTTTTTGCTGGAAACGAGGCATTCCATCTTAGTCCTCACGGGTGACAACGCATCTGCATTTTGATTCGTAATCGAGGATAGATGTAGATGTCTATGGGCCACAGCAACCACTTACCATCAGGTGGACTGTGTGCTCGTTTGTCACCCTATCCTATAAATAAAAATAAAATAAAAAAACATCCAGCATATCTTACCAGCTCCTTACTCCATCTAGTGAATAAAGAATAAAGTAATATAAAATCACAGGTTTGCTCTGTTAAATGTGTATTATTTATAAGACTGCCAAGTTGGTCAAGTGGTTGTAAACGCGACGATAACGTAATTACGTAAAGCATTGCGGTGATTTTCGCTGGTCCAAAAAGTTCTTTTGAAAAGGATAGAAATCTATCGGAGACTAGCAAGGGGAGTTTCTCACTCCTGGGCACAGTCCTTCTTTCATTTCTGAGAAGGTTTTAGGGCTAGGAAAAGTCCGCCGTGCTACCCCAATGGTGCACTTCATAGGTCTTCAATATATCTTTTGTTAATTTATAAATCTTGGAGGTTTTCTCACGATGTTTTCCTTCACCAAATTACACTGGCTGTTTTATTCACTTAATAGACTTGTACCTGGATGACCATGATGGATGAAGGTTTTTTTTTGGAAATCGTGTGTTTTGGAAATTATATTAGATACAAATTACCGACTAATGAAACATGAATAATATTTTTTGATCATATTGACTAGAAAAAACTAAACTGGTTATTTGAATAAAAAATCATGAGTGCAATTAGTTTAATTTAAATTTTCGTATTTTTAAAACAATACTAAAAAAAGGGCTCGAAATAACAGATTTTCCCACAAAAAAGGGAACTTGAAAAAAAGGCAAAAAAGTCAGATCGAAGACAGGACGCGAACCAGGGCACTATGATTTCACGACGGCCCGATATCCACTTGAGCTATTACGATCACTAATAAAGTGTCAAAATTTACCTTCTTATATTGTGGCAGTTTTTCACTGCCTTAAAACACGGACAAAACGACACTTTCTAAAAGAAATCCTAGCTAGATCAATTTATTGCCCCCGAAAACCCCTGGACACAAAATTTTATGAAAATCGTTGGAGCCGTTTCCGAGATTCCGATTCCACATGTGTTTTGTATCAACAAGCAGCAATATAGGCAAATAAATTTATAATAAGATACTACTAAGCCGCGTGGTAGCTCGGGGGCTGAGCGCTCGCTGTAAATGTCACCACAGTAACACGCGCAAACAGCAATCCGGGTTCGAACCCCACCGGCACCAACAAAATAGTTCATCACAGTTTTAAGTGCGGTTTTACCACGTGTTCGGTGAAGTGGTAGAGAATAACTTCGGGAGGAAGCTTAGACGTGTAAGTAGTCGTTAGATGTGTAAAATTCTTGAATATGTGAAAACCCTTAATACGCATTGTAACAATGCGGTGAACTCATTCCTGCCCACAAAACACTGGGTTCTGTATCTAGTTATTGTTATAGGAATATGTTAATTCAGTTTTACATACTCTTTTATTTGTTTGTAAGGAATAAAATACTTTTTTTTCATTTATTATTTGTTTTCTTTATACGTCATCCTGGAGAAACACTTTACAGCTAGTGCTTGACAACTTTAAAATGTTTTTAAGATGATAGTAAATCAATTTGGGAAAACATCAACCACTTTCTTTTCCTTAATTAGCAATCAGAATAAGTAATGTAGGCAAATGACGAAGAAAAAGTAATAAAAAATCTCAAGCGTTCTGCCCTTTTAATGTTATTAGTTCAAAATGCGACGAATTTACAAGCGACAGTAGCCTAGTGGCAAGGCGCGGACCGCGAACTCAAAAGGTCGCGGGTTTGAATCCACCATTCGACTACTGTCGTGAACCACTTCTAACACAAGCATTTTCAGCTTACCAGGAGTGGTTAAAGGGAATATTAGTAATGTTAGTTAGTAGGGTTACTAATATTTAAAAAAAAAAAGAAAAAAAAAATGTGTGATAATGCATTATTTTAATTGATTTTACTGTGCACGCAAACATTCGTAAGGGTCGATCGGTAGCCAAAACCGTTGAAGCCCATAAATCACATTCAATTTGGGATAATTTCAAATTAAAGTAGAAGCCTTATTCACTCATACTTAAAAAACTGCATTAACAGTATATCTTTATTTATATATTTGAACTTATGTTTAAAATGTGGCTATTCTTTGAAAAATAATCCTGTACGTACATTTTGTTGTTTTTTTTTTTGTAAAATTGAACCTCGAAGATTTATAAACGAGCTTGCAGTCCTCTCGATGGTAGTATGGTTACTGGTATAAGATTGCAGAGACAGTTGTATTCTCGAAGATTTATAAGGAATGCTTTCCAGCCTGAAATTATTATACTTGCTCTTTTTTTTGTATGGATTTCATTAAATATTATAAAGCTTTCTTGCAAGCTGCGGTCTCAGCTGTGGTACTTCTCCAACTGCAATCTCAATTACATTAAACCTATGTCCAGAACGGATTAAACACTATGAAACTGCAAATTGAGGTGAAATAAAAGGAGGAAATATTACGGGTAAATTTAAATCTTTTAAAGAACACTTCTACATACATTATTGTTATTTTTTCTTGGAATAAATGAAGTTTTATCTTTTATCGTCATTCAAGAATCAGCTTATAGTAATTCGATGACGTTAACCAATTTATTAATTCAATTTAAATAGAAAATAGTAAAAATATAAAATGATTGCTAGTAGTACAAAAGTCAGACGATTTACATATACACCTACATACAACACCTGCAACTGCTCCCGGTAGTGGGTACGTGCGCGAACATGGAGCGTGCAACATTGCACGCTCCGCGACAGGCGATGGCAAGGAGAGACCAACCGAACAATTCGATAATACCCGACCCAATGTAATAAGTACCTACAGCGCCATCTCTCGGGGAATTGGGTTACTAATTAATACATAGACGTGCCAGAAGTTTTCGGTGGTAATTTTGGATTGCGAGAACCGATTTTAATAATTCTTTTTTGTTTGAAAAAAGATACGTTCAGGATAATAAAATATGTAAACGAAATTAAAAAAAATGCCTGCTTAAACGATTATACTACAAACTTAGTCCAGAAATTATTTTGTACAACTTTTTGTCTTTTTTGTACAAAAACTGTTTCCATCCAGGTTCAAAATAATTTTCCTAGAAAGTACTTATAAAATTCTGCCTTTCAGATTTTGTTCATATTTTCTAAACCTATGGTTCAAAAGTTAGAGGGGGGGGGGACACATTGTTTTTTACTTTTGGAGCGATTATTTCTGAAATTATTGACATTATCAAAAAATGATTTTAGTAAACCCCTATTCATTTTTAAATACCTTTCTAACAATATATCACACGTAAGGGTTGAAATTAAAAAAAAAATTACTTCCCACTTTACATATAGGGGGGCTACCCTAATAAAACATTTTTTTCCAATTTTTATTTTACCACTTTGTCGGCGTGATTGATACACATATTGGTACCAAATTTCAGCTTTCTAGTGCTAACGGTCACAGAGATTAAGCGAGGACGGACAGACGGACAGACAGACATGGCGAAACTATAAGGGTTCCTAGTTGACTACGGAACCCTAAAAAAAGCAGGAACACATATAAATAAAACAAAAATTTTTATTTAATAATTTATTATAATTTTGGAAAGAATAGAACCGTGATTTTTAACATTTCATGAGGAGTTTAGCAGTGGTTTTGTGATGGACTGAAATGTTTTGTGATGGATGTGTAGTAAAAGGTGACAGAGGTAAATTGAAATAGAAGAGAGGCAGGAGCATCTTCCCGATAACTTAATAATTATAACAATGAGCTGTAGTTGCCAGCACGCACAGGTCTCTCCCATAGATTGATTGTATGCAATGGACTTTTGTTGGTCTGTACTGTTGACTGTGTAATGTTTTTTTTATTTTTGCAGGAGTTCAATCTTTTAATCACTATTTTAATATTAATTTATATATTGAACAAATAAACGAACCAGGTTTTGTCTTTGTGTCTAGAGTACTTGAATGAATGAGTTAATAAATGTGATGTATCATAATGGCGAGTTTCCACGGCGTAAAGCCGTGCTGTAGTTGATCTGTTCATTTCAATCCAAGTCTTACTCTAGATTTATTCTCTTAATGGTGGGCCACAACAGACACATACCTTCTGATGAACAGTATGCTGGTTTTTATCCTAATCGTTATTAAATTAATACCGCTCGGGTATCCTGTGATGAAGCACGGCTCTTGTTAGGGATGTAATTTGGGTAATTTTAATAGATTCACAATAATAAGAACTTGAAAAATGCTGGTCTTTGCGTGTGGTGTTGTGTGTGTGTGTGTGTGTGTGTGTGTGGTGTTGTGTGGTGTTGTGTGTGTGTGTGTGTGTGTGTGTGTGTGTGTGTGTGTGTGTGTGTGTGTGTGTGTGTGCGCGTGCGTGCGTGCGTGCGTGCGTGCGTGCGTGCGTGCGTGCGTGCGTGCGTGCGTGCGTGCGTGCGTGCGTGCGTGCGTGCGTGCGTGCGTGCGTGCGTGCGTGCGTGCGTGCGTGCGTGCGTGCGTGCGTGCGTGCGTGCGCGCGTGCGTGCGTGCGTGCGTGCGTGCGTGCGTGCGTGTGCGTGTGTGTGTGTGTGTGTGTCTTTGTTTGTGTGTGTACGTGTTTGTGTGTGTGTGTATGTGTGTGTGTTTGTGTGTGTATGTGTGTGTGTGTGTGTGTGTGTGTGTGTTTGTGTGTGTATGTGTGTGTGTGTGTGTGTTTGTGTGCGTGTTGTGTGTGTGTGAATTGTGTATATGAGTTACATTAGTTTGCATGTGAGTAGATATGAGTTTTAATTTTAAGTTCAAGTAAGATTATATTTATAGGTAGTTAATTTAGTTGGCTATTATTTGTGTATTCTAATTCATATAATAATTTATTTAATTAGTATATAATATATATAGAAACGAATAAACGAAGTTTTATCTTGTTTTACTAAAAACGTTATATAAGTTGTAGGAAATTTAGTTTATATAAAAAATAAATACATTAACGTAAGAAAAAGGTACCCACTTATCTGACTCTTATCTTGGGATTGACACAAAAAAGCTAACGTTTCTTCCGACTGTTACGTAAAATCCCTTTGAAAGGGAAATCCTAAGAAATGTGACAAAAACAAAAGAAAATGGAGGTACTGTTCTCCAGAGAGTTAGCTAGTACGGTAAAGCTCTTAATGATAACCGCTTGTAAAATACGAGTTCCTAGCACGGATTCACTTCGCCCTCTCTAAGAAGTATTAAGGAATGATATTGTACGGTAGAAGCAGTTAGTACGGCAGCTAACTTATTTATGGGATAATGATACTGATTTTCTTTTAAATTTATATTTTATTTATATTTTCGTATCTTCTTCTTTGCAAATTGATAGAGATCGGCTGATGACAACAGGTTTCATATCAAGGTACCATTTTCTTCATCCATAATTCATTGTTCGATCACTACGATATTTTCCGAATTATTATACACTTATATTAATATACCCACTCATTATTCCTAACCAATTTACGTTAATATAACGTAAAGATGCTCTTATTACCTAGTTTATGAATACGTCTTAAACCACTGTCGAACAGCTCAACAGTCCATAACATTGAATCGAACCTGACCCAAACAACAATTGAAAGTTCAGTGTTGATTCCTACTCAGAACAAGTATCTGTTTATAGACTTACACCGTAACGATACTAACTTTTTTTTAAATTTTAAACAGTTATAAGTACGGTTTTGATATTTATATTTTTTCTAAATGAAAAAAATATAAATATCATTATTTCTATATTGATATACACTATAATACATATATTATCAACAATATATATATATATATATATATATATATATATATATATATATATATATATTTATATATATATATATATATATATATATATATATATATATATATATATATATATATATATATATATATATATATATATATATTGCAGCTTTATTAAAATAAAGTAAATTATTAGTAAAAATTTGTAGTTTTCAAGCTGTCTGCCATGACCTTGAAACCATCGTAGGTGTCCGTAACGATACTAACTTTTTTTTAAATTTTAAACAGTTATAAGTACGGTTTTGATATTTATATTTTTTCTAAATGAAAAAAATATAAATATCATTATTTCTATATTGATTTACATTATAATACATATATTATCAACAATATATATATATATATATATATATATATATATATATATATATATATATATATATATATATATATATATATATATATATATATATATATATATATATATATTGCAGCTTTATTAAAATAAAGTAAATTATTAGTAAAAATTTGTAGTTTTCAAGCTGTCTGCCATGACCTTGAAACCATCGTAGGTGTCGCCAATGTTATTTTTCGGTAACTTTTGAATATTACAAGATAAAGTGGCATACTTAATGCTATCACCAACCATATAAACCATCATAGGTGTCTGCCAATGTTATTTTTCGGTAACTTTTGAATATTACAAGATAAAGTGGCATACTTATTGCTATCACCAACCATATAAACCATCATAGGTGTCTGCCAATGTTATTTTTCGGTAACTTTTGAATATTACAAGATAAAGTGGCATACTTATTGCTATCACCAACCATATAAACCATCATAGGTGTCTGCCAATGTTATTTTTCGGTAACTTTTGAATATTACAAGATAAAGTGGCATACTTATTGCTATCACCAACCATATAAACCATCATAGGTGTCTGCCAATGTTATTTTTCGGTAACTTTTGAATATTACAAGATAAAGTGGCATACTTATTGCTATCACATTTTTACTAGTCATTTTTAAACCTTTAACACCTGAATGTTTCTATTGAAATACCGTAAGTCTGCCGCCCACTGGCTCTTAAGCTATTTGATTTTGAATGCGTAAACTTAAAATTAAAACAACTGACGTGTCGAGTTATTAACTTTTAAAAAGACGTTCGTCAGAATGGATTTGAAACGAACACCTTATTACGTTTTACGAACGTTAAATACCATAAAATTAAGGCTATGACACTTCAAAAATTATGACAAGTCTAATTATTTTCGCATTTTTAAAACGGCAAAGTCTAGTCTAGTCTAGTTATCAGTTTTTATTAAAGCGACAGGTCACACATACCACCATGTATCTCCTTCTGCGATCGTCGGGTAAGAAACTATAGATTTTTATGATATTAGAAAAATGTTATATCCTTAATTAAACTTTTACTCATGAATTACTTTTTTTTTTTAAATTAAATCGTTTTAAAACATTGTTTCAATATTTTGTCCAAAATTTATTACTTATTCTAGAAAAGCTTCACTAATCACTCTTATTTAGAATTTAGAATTGAATTATTTCTATTTTTATATGCGGTTAAGTTTGAGGTACTAGTGGTAATTTTTATACTACGGAAGCTATTAACACATTTCTATTCTATTACTTTACGACAACTATTTATGACATACACATATCCATAAACCTACTCCAAAATTCAAAAATACCTACACAATCACATACATACCCAAAAACCAACAACTCAAATCATGATACATCAAATCTATTAAGTCATGCAAATTCTAGACACAAAGACAATAGCTGGTTGATTATTTGTTCAATCTATTAATTGGCTATTAAAACTCCTACAAAAATAAATACATTACACAGTCACCAGCACAGACCAACAAAAGTCCATTGCATAGATTCAATCTATGGGAGAGACCTATGCAGGCTGGCAACCACAGCTCATTGTTGTAATTATTAAGTTACCAGGAAGATGCTGCTGCTCATTTTCGATTTCAATTTCTCTCTGTCGCCTTTTGCGACACCCCTACTGACAGATGATACAGAGTAGTTTATCCATCTCCACCACCACTACACGGCAACACATTTTTATAAAGCATGCTATTCTCGAAATTGACTTTAAATGCTAGTGTTAGGAGTGATTCACCCTGCCCTCCGTGGCGAGGTTAAGTCGCTGCAGAAGAGAAGTACGGCGTAGTATTAATACCAACGAATAGCGAAGCGAAGCCTCCGCATTTATCTCGTCTTATCCTCTGGCGGAGGTGCACTGTTGATGCGGCGGTGGTGAGATCGCGAGGGAAGAGATGTGTTGATATTACGATACTCTGCTCTCCTTATCCTTTCCGACAGAAACGTAGTCAGTAGCAGAGTCATAGACCACATTCATCTCCAAGATTGAGAAGGCTGGTGCTTGTGTGTGTTTTTCTGACTTCCGCGTTACAGACCCGAAAGAGGTCCGCTTGCACAGGTGAAAATCAAAGCCGTCGTCTAGGTAAACCTGACAAGAATAGGGGGATGAGTTATCCTCTTCCGATGAGGAGCCACCGAAAGGCGCATAGCGCTAGTGTAGCGGCAAATGTTTAAGAAAGCGCTTCTGTTGAAAACTATTGTACTCGAAAATAATATATCACTGGCAACAGGCACTAGTTGTTCAATTTCTTTTTTAGGTTTTTGAGGTGTACCTGATGAGAAGGTGTGTCGTAATTTCCCGAACGCTGCCCAGACGAGTTGAATCCGTCGATTGACCTCTCGGTCGATGTTGGGTTACCTAGTCGGACTATTTGTCCCAGGTCCCAACAACTACTGGCATAGGCGTGACATGGACCTTACACATGATCTTTGTTTTGTCCATGTTCATGTAAGACCTATCCGTTGGGAGATTATTGAGGTTATTGAGCATAGTACTTAGGTCCACATGTATTTAATTTAAATTAATAAAATGGTTACCGTCATCGAATATAATGATAAGGTGATTCTTGTATGACCATAAAGGATAAAACTTCATTTATTACAAGAAAAAATAAACAATAATGAAAATGGAAGTGTTCTTTGAAATATTTTAATTTACCTCTAATAATCACTCTTTTTATTTCATCTCAATTTGCAGATGATTTAATCCGTTATGGACATAGGTTGAATGTAAATGAGATAGCAATTTGAGAAGTAGTACAGCTGAGACCACAGCTTGCAAGAAAGGTTTAAAATATTTAATCGTATTCCTACAAAAAAAGCACGTTTAATAATTTCAGGCTGGAAAGCATCCCTTATCTTATCTTCGAGAAAACAACTATCTCTGTAACCTTATACCAGTAACCATATTACTGCGCGATACGTATATTCCATAATTCTTACTCGAATATATAACGTATCCATGATGACGAAAAAGATTTAAATGCGATCAAAACATAACGCTTATCAATAAACAGATGACTAATTTCGAAAAACAATTCTTTGTTTTTAAAATAATATAAAGTAGAAATTAGAATTCTTAGCCAAACAAAAATTATTTTGATGTGAAATAGCTAGTACTACAGAACGGCAAATTCATAGGTTATTACATCAATATTAATTAAAGACTTATTTTTAATGATTTTTAACTTTCCTTTACGAAAATCAATGATTTTAAAAAAATCGGGAAGTTATTGGTTTTACCCCGGTTTTCGAAAATCGAGATCAGATCTTTAAGTTTTGAGGTCCTAGAAAGCTATTCTGACTATTCCTACGGAAATGTCCCGTGCGTGCGTGCGTGCGTGTGTGCGTGCATGAGTGCTTGCGTGCGTGCGTGCGTGTGCGTGTGCGTGTGCGTGTGCTTGTGCGTGTGCGTGTGTGTGTGCATGTGATGGTGCGTGCGCGTGCGTGTGCGCGCGCGCGCGTGCGCGTGTGTGTGTGTGTGTGTGTTTGCATTTGCAAGTTAGGGAAGTTGCACGGATGGCCTGTATGGTCAACCTTATTTTTTTGGCAAATTTGCGTAACCTATCGAGCATAATTCTAATAATTCTATTTAAACAGTATTTACAAAACTCATTTTGTGGAACAATTTTCAATTAACGAAACTATGTAAAATCATAAATAATAATATGATAAAAAAGTTTGTGACTAGCCCAAATATAAAATATGTATAATATACAAACAACGGCTATAACATAAAGTTGCGCTGAAATCTTCGCTGTATATCAATTTATATTTTATTTACGATTAAATCTACAGTTACACGTTTGTTTATTTTGTAGGCCAATTGATGTCGCGTCTTGTTGAGGCAATAATGGCATCCTACAAATTTGCTAACAATAAAACAAAAATTAATAGTCTGTAAATTTTATTACTTGGTTCTTACAAACTCTAATAAAATAAAAGTTAATTTATTATACAGGCATTTTAAGAAAATTTTGAGAAAATTATTTTTAAAGCAAAATAACAAACTAAAATGATGTATGTTGTACCTCAAATTGAATAAATCTTCATCCTTATGTTTTTAGTGTATACTCACATGCGAGGCGAAGGAAGATGAAAAGTAAGTTAAAATTTAGTCAAATTGTCAGTATAGTAATTATCTAAATCGTAAAATACGCTATCAGTGATCTTTATACCTACTTTTTACTCACTAGATATCTTTTAACACAATAGTTGTTTTTACGGCGTCGCGATAACGTTACATAAGCGATTTTCTTATCTTACATTCGTTTCGAATTTACTTCGGATTTCCACATCGTTTTTTTCTTATTTATATTTATGTGACATTATATTCTGATTATATGAACCGTAGCTCAGTAGTCTGAACTCAAATTGTGTCCCCGTATACTATGAAATATATCAAACCGATACTATATTTGATAACATACCTCCGTTTTTAATAAATGATTGTATGGCAGTTTTAGAGAAACCGTTACTGTATTTTTTTTATAGGATAGGAAGAAAAACATGATAGTAAGTGGTTGCTGTGGTCCATAGAGATCTACATCTATCCTCGAATGTGAATCAAAATGCAGACGCGTTGTCACCCGTGAGTACTAGGATGGAATGTCTCGTTTTCAGTAAAAAGGGTCTCCGGTTCTCTGCACTCATCATACGAAACACAGCAGCACTAAGCTACTATTTTACGCTGGTATTCTGTGAGAGCGTGGTCAAGCCGACCCATTCGTCCTTCAACTATATACTGCTAATATAACTGCAGCATGGCTCTACCATGTAAGATAAGTTACTGGGTAGTGTCTAATGCAGCCCCCTCTAGGTACAAACTGTAACAACCCTATGGTCTTGTGGTCGCTTTACTACTTTTTTGGTGTATCTTTGTTTGTTGCGGTTTTTGTTTAGGTTCATTAATATAGACGAGCATCCTGCTTTAGCCCCAAAAATATTCGATTGGCATAAAATCCTGAAATTCATGTAAAGAGCTTACTCCTTTCTAAAGGGCCGGCAACGCACCTGCAGTTCTCGTCGCATGCTCGTCTGCTCCCTCTTCTATAAAAACAATTCGAATGAGTTCATACATTTTCAGTCTTAATGTTACTTTATCAACCCTAAATGTTCACTGCTGGGCATGGATCCATTTTGTTGAAGCGAAAATTACCAAGTTCATATCAGGTGAAGAGTAGATTTCTTCACAATGTTTTCCTTTGCATTACCGGGAAATGTTTTCGATAAAAATGTTGTTGTATTTATGATTACCCGAAGACGTTACAAGATCGCTTATCGTATCCTTACATGCGATTTAGATTTATTTATAGCTTCGAGCATTTCAAACAGGGGAAATCGTCACCGACTGTACATATTGTTCGCTCAATTGAATTAAAAACTGGACCATAAAAATATTTACTGACTTTATTTCGATTTAAGCTCTCCGTTGTCTATTGCGTTTTGGTGAAATACTATTAAGACAACATTTTATATTATTATCAAGGTATATAAGTTGTCAAATATGTACGTAAAAAATATTCCGCCAAACCAAAAGTATGAGAAAGAGGCTACGTTCACTAGAAACGAATTTTGGGGTTGTCGGCTTCGCTGAGATCCGAACGTGCGCCAAGCTATATAGCAGTCTTACACACAGAATCTACAGAAATATACAACGTTTGTAGCGACTTTAAATATCTTGGCTAGATAAAGGGATAATTAAAACCAAAAAGCTTGAGTCCATTCCTCTATCACGTCCTTCGTCCAATTCACGTTTTATTACAATGATGAGATGTGAAAAACCGGGTTTGATTTTTGAAGTCACATACTAAATATAATTAAATTGGAAACAAACTTTTTTGCAAGACCGAATTTTCTATTCACTTGGTCAAATCCCTTATTATTCATTTATTTATGATTACACTGTTAATAGGTCATTTGCAAAATTGGTATATTTTAGAATCCTTAAATAAATGTATACATTAAGGTACAGTCTACAACTAAGCAACTTCCATGATTAAAAACTGACATAGTCTCTTTTTAATATTAGCTCATATTAACGAAATAAAATGTTAATGCTTGTTTTTATCAATATTCCCGACATAAAAGTAACTTTTTAAATAGTGTTTAATTACAACTTACTACTCAAAACTTAATCTAATCGCGTAATAAATTTTTCATAGTATATTTTCATAGTATAGTTTTCATCGTACTAATTAATTATTAATCCTGATTAATACCGAAATAAAACTTTACTTTTATTTCCCTGAGTTGTTTTTATAAAAATATTTTTATATATTTTTTTAATTTTTACTATAACTAACGCTTTAAATAGACTTTCCTAGATAAAGCAATACGTATATAGAAAAAATAATATCAAATTAATAAAAAAACTACGGTTGAAAACCAGCTTGCTAAGCGTGACAGCTTTTACAAGTCCGGGAGATCTATGTTCATCAGTGAACTTTTGACGGGCTATAGTGAATGAAAAAAAAATGTAGGTAATAATAACAGTATAGACAAGCTGTGGTCTAAAACAGAATAAAAGTTTTAACTAATTTAATCTATATCATGAATAATACTCTTTGAAGTTTAATGTACCCATAGTACGAAATTATTTTTATATAAGCTTAATGCTTTATTAAAAATCTTTTTTAATAAAGCACAATTTACTATAAATATGTAGTTAGGATTATGATATTATGTTATACAATTTATTCATCATCATCAACAACAGCTCGTTAAAGTCCCCTGCTGAATATGATTTTTCTTAATCACCACTTGACAGGTGTATTAGCGATAGGAATATTAGTAGTTCCGAGGGTAATCCTTACTGCCTCCAGCACCCTTGTAGTGCTATCACGGTGCTCGAGACCACTTCCGAGTCAGCGTTCTCCTCAGGGGAAGCTAGTCTAGAGTGATTCCAAACAACAGTGATATCAACAAAACTTATCTCTTCCCTATTTAAATGTTAGGTTAAACAATTTAAATGTTTAGGCTTCGGTGATACACACTTCACATCGAAATAATTTTTGAAATAAATTTGGTTGCTTACTTACCATCTTAGAGTAATTACATACATACGTAAGTACTATGAAATTTACGTTTGGATGGGCTTGATTACCGACTTTGACAAGTGACTTGTGACAATCTTTCAAAATTCTATCTGCAGTTTTACTCATAGTTAAAATTAAAATAAACCTGTTTTTAAGTCAAATTTACATATAAAATTTTTACTTCAGCAATGAAACCGGGATTGTCACATAAGCATTATTATGTCTGAAAATATGAAGATTCTTAACATATAAATAACTGTTTTGTAAGTCTCATTAAAAGTAAATAAGTAATATAGCATGATTAAAACTACTTTTACGGATTTTATCGCGTTTATTTTTACTTTTTATTTTTAATTCTCGACGTGACCATGGGTGCTGGAAAGCGCCCGAAACGTCGGGAATTAAAAATAAAAAGTAAAAATAAACGCGATAAAATCCGTAAAAGTAGTTTTAATCATGTGTAGTGTTCGCGTAAATATAAGAAATCATTAAGTAATATAGCAGCTTACATATGTTAGCTAATAATACAATTTATGTTACAGCATATCACTTTTATTTTATCCGTTTATAACTCACAATTTATTTATCGTACAAATAATCACTTCGTACTAATAATCACTGTTACTAAGTACCTTCACCTAGAACTGAATAGAACTGAATACCCCGCTTGGGTCGTGACGGCCATATTTATACTCTTTTGTTTAGGAGTCAAATCCGAAACTATTACAATAAAAATCTTACCGGAAATTCAAAGCTACAGAAGCGGAAATCCGATTTACATTTACTACATTTAAAATTAGGATCATTCAATATGTTATGCTTAATTGTTCTTTATACTTAATTGCTAACAATCGGCCTTTCCTGACATTTTCACGTCCCGTGAAAGGAAAGTGTAAAATGTATTATCATATTAAGTTAATATTATTTGTAATTTTACAGTTTATTTTAAATTAATGAAATTACAATGCAAATAATATTGAAGCCCAATTCATGTCTTCAATATTCACCTGCATGAGACCCCTTCATGTTCTCAACAGGTAAGAAGTAAGTATAAAATGTATTATCATATCAAGTTAATATTATTTGTAATTTTACAGTTTATTTTAAATTAATGAAATTACAATGCAAATAATATTGAAGCCCCATTCATGTCTTCAATATTCACCTGCATGAGACCCCTTCATGTTCTCAACAGGTAAGAGGTAAGTATAAAATGTATTATCATATTAAGTTAATATTATTTGTAATTTTACAGTTTATTTTAAATTAACGAAAATACAATGCAAATAATATTGAATCCCCATTCATATCTTCAATATTCACCTGCATGAGACCCCTTCATGTTCTCAACAGGTAAGAGGTAAGTATAAAATGTATTATCATATTGAGTTAATATTATTTGTAATTTTACAGTTTATTTTAAATTAATGAAATTACAATGCAAATAATATTGAAGCCCAATTCATGTCTTCAATATACACCTGCATGAGACCCCTTCATGTTCTCAACAGGTAAGAATGGGAGAATAGAATACTGAAGCCCCATTCATGTCTTCAATATTCACCTGCATGAGACCCCTTCATGTTCTCAACAGGTAAGAAGGAAGTATAGGATACTGAAGCCCCATTCATGTCTTCAATATTCACCTGCATGAGACCCCTTCATGTTCTCAACAGGTAAGAAGTAAGTATAAAATGTATTGTCATATTAAGTTAATATTATTTGTAATTTTACAGTTTATTTTAAATTAATGATATTACAATGCAAATAATATTGAAGCCCAATTCATGTCTTCAATATTCACCTGCATGAGACCCCTTCATGTTCTCAACAGGTAAGAATGGGAGAATAGAATACTGAAGCCCCATTCATGTCTTCAATATTCACCTGCGTGAGACCCCTTCATGTTCTCAACAGGTAAGAGGTAAGTATAAAATGTATTATCATATTAAGTTAATATTATTTGTAATTTTACAGTTTATTTTAAATTAACGAAAATACAATGCAAATAATATTGAATCCCCATTCATATCTTCAATATTCACCTGCATGAGACCCCTTCATGTTCTCAACAGGTAAGAGGTAAGTATAAAATGTATTATCATATTGAGTTAATATTATTTGTAATTTTACAGTTTATTTTAAATTAATGAAATTACAATGCAAATAATATTGAAGCCCAATTCATGTCTTCAATATACACCTGCATGAGACCCCTTCATGTTCTCAACAGGTAAGAATGGGAGAATAGAATACTGAAGCCCCATTCATGTCTTCAATATTCACCTGCATGAGACCCCTTCATGTTCTCAACAGGTAAGAAGGAAGTATAGGATACTGAAGCCCCATTCATGTCTTCAATATTCACCTGCATGAGACCCCTTCATGTTCTCAACAGGTAAGAAGTAAGTATAAAATGTATTGTCATATTAAGTTAATATTATTTGTAATTTTACAGTTTATTTTAAATTAATGATATTACAATGCAAATAATATTGAAGCCCAATTCATGTCTTCAATATTCACCTGCATGAGACCCCTTCATGTTCTCAACAGGTAAGAATGGGAGAATAGAATACTGAAGCCCCATTCATGTCTTCAATATTCACCTGCGTGAGACCCCTTCATGTTCTCACCAGGTAAGAAGGAAGTATAGAATACTGAAGCCCCATTCATGTCTTCAATATTCACCTGCATGAGACCCCTTCATGTTCTCAACAGGTAAGAAGGAAGTATAGAATACTGAAGCCCCATTCATGTCTTCAATATTCACCTGCATGAGACCCCTTCATGTTCTCAACAGGCAAGAAGTAAGTAAAGAATACTGAAGCCCCATTCATGTCTTCAATATTGTAATTTAATATTTGATTGCAATTGTGCTTTCTTTTCATTAACATCATCATTTAATTTGTTTAATTGATTATTAAGTGTATTTTCTGATTCCTTTACTTTATCTTCAATAGTTGACTTTAAATCATTTTTATCTCTGAGGTCTTTTGTAACGGCTTCAGTTCTGACAATCAAGTCCTTAGTCCCCTCTTTAGACTTTTGTTTAATATCGTCTTTCTCCTTTTCGAGCTTATCCAAACAATCTATCTCAAGTTTTTCATTTGCCGTAAAATTGATTTGTTCAACCCTATCAATCAAATTGGAAGTTTCATCGTGTCGGTGTTTTAATTTGTTTTCGATAGCCTTCGTTAATTATTGCTTTTTGCCATCAACGACGGCATTAGCTTCTTTTGTCTTATCAATAATAGCTTTCTCTGCTTCATCTTTCTTTTGTTTTACTTCATGTTCCACATCAGCCGTTTTATCTTTAGTAGTTTGTATAGCATGTTCAATATCTTCGCTTAATTCGTCCTTCTTTCCTTTAAGATTTTCTTCAATTTGATCCTTTTTACATGATGCCTTTTGTATCAACTGATTAGCTGATTCCTTCATTTCTGAAGACTTTTCTTTGACGTTATCTTTTTCTTCCTGTGCTATTCTTTCAGCAGCTTTCTTCCCGTATTCTAATTTGTCACGTATTTTATCTTTCTTGTCCGAAGTTTGTTTTATAAGTTGATCTGCATATTCTTGTGTTTCAGATGACTTTTCTTTTACTTCGTTTTCAATTTTGTCTTTCTCTTATCCATAATCGGTTCCTTCTATCCTTCATCAATCTTTCTCTCTTTACACCTTTGCACTCTTCTTCCTTTTTCAAGAGATCCTTCACCGTAACCGCTGTGCGATTGTGGAACTCCTTACCTCTCCATATTCGTCGTGCTAAATCTCTTCACTCTTTCAAAATTCTTGTTAAATCGTATTATTTAGAACGCTATTAGATAAATTACTTTACCTTTCTCTTACTCTTTTCATTTAATCTATTATATGATATTTTATATATAACTTTCACTTACTTTTACTTGTATGTGTTATTGTGTATTTTTTTTATTATTATTTTGTATCCATAAGTTTTCTTCTTCGTGTCCTTTTGTTTCCAATTCCTTAATTTGTTCCTCTGTGTCCTGTATTTCACATTCGATTTTCTCCAAGTCATATTCATATACCATCTCTTGTATTATCACTTTCTATTCTCAAGTTTTTTTTTATTTCATACTCCTTTTTTTTCAATTCTTTCATTTGTCATCTAGCATCTCGTTTTCTATCCATACATCACTTTCCGTTCTCAATCTTTCTGTCTAATGTCCACATAACAGTATTCTTTGAAAACCTATTTCAATGTCTACCCATAAACATTCCCAAGAGTCATACTTCGTATTATACTGACTATTTCGCTTTGATGTCATATATATAATATTGTTCAATACATAAATAGCGACTCCTCCACTCCGTTTATCATTATGATCGTCTCTGTATAAGTCGTAACCCGGAATCTTTTTCCGAGTTTGGAGTAGCGATATGTAGATTGGTTGTTTGCTGTGGTGACAGTGGCGATAAAGATAGTGGTCTCTTATTTGGGTGTACATCATTTCTTTCCTTTATTATGAGTTTGTCCTATTTTATGTAAGCAACGTTCTCTTTTTCTATTTCTTGTTGTAGTTGTGCTTTTAGATTTTTTTTTAATTTTAATACTCTTTCTGTATATATACTTCGTTGACGTACCTTTCGATTCTGTAAGCTGTTTTATATTTTGCAATATTTTAATTCTTTACCTAGCGTAGTTACGACTACAGCAACAGGACTGATATTAATTCCTCTTTTACCAAGTCTTCTTACTGACCCAAGTTCGAAGTCTTGTATATCAATATTCGTTTGATTTTTTTATTACATGCATAATTTTTTCTTGTAACTAAAAGTATGTTAATTCTCCCTCCTCAACTCCAAAAACTACTAAATTTCTTTGTTTATTTGCTTTTCCGAATGCGAATATTTTTTCTTGATCTAAAACCTGTGCTTGTAAATTATCGTATTTGTTGCTCAGCTCTTGGAATTTTTCAT
This sequence comes from Parnassius smintheus behrii, assembly GCA_036936625.1. Lineage (NCBI taxonomy): Eukaryota > Metazoa > Arthropoda > Insecta > Lepidoptera > Papilionidae > Parnassius > Parnassius smintheus. The sequence continues at coordinate 20,134,704 of JAUPFT010000014.1, forward strand.
TTATATTTTAATTGATTTTTGTGGTCATTCTTTCTTCTAATTGAGAAAACTGTGATTCTATTGAATTTAATTTTTTTTTACTAAAATCTGTTTTAATTTCTCTCATAAGTCTGCAGATCATCCATTTTATTTTTATTCGTATGTTTGTTATGAGAGAAATTCGCGCCCTCGTCATTACCATCAATAGATTGTTGAATATTACACTTTTTTCACTTTATTTATCTAATTTATATTTTGTCATATCACTATTTTAGCCTTATTTAGCGATCTTAAATCATTGACATTCATTTTACACTTACTCACTGAAGGTTTCTTTTCTTTGTTTATAGGTGAAGTCACATATTATTTTGAGTACCGTCACAAGATTTTTACTTTAAGTCTTTAGGTATTAAAAATTTTTTTGTTTACTATAATACGGAAATTATTATGTCACTGTTATTGTCACATGTGTTATTATGTCGAGATATTTAAATTTGCTTTCTTTAGCAGATCTAGTACTGTACGCTGCGCAATCGCGCCCTCTCTTTGTAAGGATAACAGATAATATTGTCAGCTCTCTTAGTGCGCTCAGCCAATTCTTGTATTGCTCCTTCAGTTACCAGCATGTTTTGACGTAATCGCAAGTGGTGTACTTCTTTAGTAAGTTCCTCCAGTTGTTTCATTATATTTGGTATTTGTGCCATTAGTGACAAGTACAATCGACACATAAGAAAGAAACCACTCGAGCTATTGTCTTTAACTCGAACACTCTTACTTCAGTTGGTGACATTCCATGACAATCACCACATAAAATGCTCTTGCAGGAGTCACAACTTACTGATAGCTTCTTATCGTATGTGGTTTTGCTACATTTAGAACATTTAAAGCTTTTTGGACTCATTTTTTTTAACTGATTTAGTAGAAAATTTCCTGTAATGGCAACACTATTGTCTATAGGTCGCTTTCATTGACAGAACCGGAAATCAATGATGTAAAAGAAATATAAAATTATGAAGGTAGATTTTAAAAGTTCGTAATTCACGCGAATAGTTTCTTTTCAAAGTTTTGCACTTTAAGTTTATAATTACAGTGAGAACACACCACTAAACATCTTTAGCCTGCCTCGTATCTTGATTGTACTTTTATAACATGGAACACACTATTTGAATTTATTGGTACTAAATCATCAACAGCACTTGTGCACACAACCACTTCAATTATTTGTAATCATATACTTTTCATTTCATTCATCGGTATTACTATTTGGACTGCTGAAGGAATCTCTCTCTCTATTCTAACCAAATCACCTACAACGAACTTTAAGATTTTCCGCTTCTTTTGTTTTGTTTAATGCCCGAAAATCTATTCAAAGACGATAATCTCGTGTTTTCTTCTTAATAAGGATAATAGGTGACGCGAATTCTGAAGTAGACTGATAATTCCACAGTTTTCCAATTCTTCTACCATAGCTCTAACACGCTCGCGTTCTATTTATGTTTTGCCCAATGAGTCCGAAATACCGAGTTATCTTAGCTCGATATAATCCCACTTCTGATTTGTTAGCTAATAATACAATTTATGTTACAGCATATCACTTTTATTTTATCCGTTTATAACTCACAATTTATTTATCGTACAAATAATCACTTCGTACTAATAATCACTGTTACTAAGTACCTTCACTTAGAACTGAATAGAACTGAATACCCCGCTTGGGTCGTGACGGCCATATTTATACTCTTTTGTTTAGGAGTCAAATCCGAAACTATTACAATAAAAATCTTACCGGAAATTCAAAGCCACAGAAGCGGAAATCCGATTTACATTTACTACATTTAAAATTAGGATCATTCAATATGTTATGCTTAATTGTTCTTTATACTTAATTGCTAACACATACGTCTCACGATTGTGCACGGGGTTACCAATAGTGTTTTGTGGGCAGGAATTTTTTTAACTAATATCTAGGCTTCCCCGCAAAGTTATTATTCACCACTTCACCGAACGCGCGGTAAAACCGCACTTAAAATTGTGATTAACTATTTCGATGGTGCCGGTGGGGTTCGAACCCGGATTGCTGTTTGCACGTACTGTGGTGACATTTACCGCGAGCGCTTAGAACCTGAGTTGCCACGCGGATTAGTAGTATTACTTATCATAAATTGATTTGGCTATACTGCTGCTTGTTGATATAAAACACAACATGTATACTATATTAGTTGAAGAAAAATGTCAGTATAATTTGGTAAAAGAAGACATCGTGAGATAACCTGCATATCTTAGAAATTAACAAAATATATTTCGAAAACATATGAAATCCACCAACATGCATTTGAGCCGCGCAGCGAACTATTCCTAGCCCTTAAACCTTCTCAGAAATTGGAGAGGGACTGTGCCCAGGAGTGGAAAACTACCCTTGTTAGCTTTCGATAGACTCCTATCATTATCAAAACAACTTTTTGGATCAGTGAAAGTAACCGCAATGCTTTACGTAATTCCGTAATCCGAAATACCGCGATTCGAATCCGGTACTTCATGATCAGTAGTCGCGTTTACAACCACTAGACCAACGAGGCAGTCTTATAAATAATACAAAAAGCAATATTGTAATTTTATATTATCATTTACATGTTCTTAAAGTACTACATTGCAAATGTTATAAAATGTTTAAATTCCATTTATTTAATCCCTCATTAGATGGAGTGACGATCTGGTAAAACATTCCGGATGTTGATGGAATTACGATAATGATTGTAATGGTGATTAGAATACGGAAAATATGGAGGCTAATATATAAATAAAGTGTAGTCAATTATTCTTGATAAGTTCTATCGAAATTTTACGAAAAATTTTTACTGTGTGTGAACTGCACCAAAAATTAACTAAAATGAGTTTCAACAAGCTGCAAAGAACCAGTATAATGCTAATTATGTAGGTACAAGGTAGGGTTAAATTGATTGTAGGGCTTAAACAGATGATATGGTCAGCAAATTAAGACCAGAGTCCTTCGTATTCTGATTGGTGATTAGACGACCGGACCTTTTGAACGTCCTGTTGATCCTGTGAATTTCTTAAGTTAATTAAACGAAACAATATCCATTTTATATCACTGATTGAACATTTAGTGATTGTATAATCTATACATATAGATAAACTTTTAAGATATTTAAATGCATAAATAACGATTTCAAATTTTTTTGTCTGCCTGTGTATATATATGGGCTAATCTTCTAATAGCAAAGCTGATTGTAATAAAACTTTACAAACTGATAGCAATCCTAGAAGGAATCTAGGCTATATTTTATACGTAAAAACTTGATTTTTTTCTTTAAAAATAATAATTTATAAAATAAATGGTTGATTTGCAAAGAAGAAGATACGATAAAATTAAAAAATGAAAACAATATAATTATCCTTTAAATAAGTTAACTGCTGTAATAACTGCTTCTACCGTACAATATCATTTCTTAATTTATCTTACGTAGGGCGACGTAAATCCGTGCTACGAGCTCGTATTTTACAAACGGTTATCATTAAGAGCTTTACAGTACTTGCTAACTCCCTGGAGAACAGTACCTCCATTTTCTTTTGTTTTTGTCACAATTCTTAAGATTTACCTTTCAACAGGATTTTACGTATCAGTCGGAAGAAACGTTAGCTTTTTTGTGTGAATCACAAGATAGGTGTTAGATAAGTATGTTTATGATTCTTATGTCCTTTTTCCTACGTTAATGTGTTTATTTTTATATAACCTAATTTCCTACAACTTATCTACTGTTTCTGTGAACAAGATAAAATTTCGTTTATTAGTTTTTATACATAACTAATTATGTCTGAAACGAGGTCTACCACACAAAGGATAGAATTTAGTTGCAAATTTAACACATAAATATAATTTCTAAACACTTTTTCTTGAAGAAAGTTTTAGAATAAAATTCATTTGATAATATAATGACGGTGTAAGTATATTCATTGCCCCACATAGTCCCGTGGGTGTCGTAAGAGGCGACAGAGAAAAACTAAGGAGATGGGTAGCGGCGTTTTTGTATTAATAACTAGAAAATTAAAAGTGAGGATGCAAACCATAAGGCAAATAGTATAGGTTTAGGATAGGATGAACTTTTTCGCATAAATTGGGAAAGCCTAAGTTCAACATGAACTTTGATAGGCTGTAGTAAATAATAACTACCATATATTTGTCGTCAAAAGTGCCTGCCTCGGGAATTGTATTGTGTGTCAACATTTTATTATTGTGAAGCTATTAAAATTACCCAAATTACATGCTTAACAAAAGCTGTGCTTTATTGCAATACCGGACTGGATAAATACCAGCATAGTGTTCATCTGATGGTATGTGGCTGCTGTGGTCCACCATAATTTATTATAAAGTAAGACTTGGATCGAAATAAACAGATAAACTAAAGAATAGCTTTACGCCGTGAAAAGTCGCCATTATTTTCACAGTACGCTTGTAACACGGGTTTGGGAAGGAACAAGTATCATTGAAAAATTTAACATCAGTTTTAAGTGCTGATTAACCACGTGCTTAGCGGTATCTGAGGATTTAATTCAAGACGTGAAATCCACCAACACGAACTAGTGCAATGCGGTGGACTGTTGCCCCTTAGCGTGACCCGCTGCGTGAAAGGAGGCCTGTACACAGTTGTGGGACGTATAAAGATCGTAACTGGGTGAATCCTGAGATTCGGCATATTCAGTTGATTCCCTTGGCGAAATTTATTTAATCAGAGTTTTTATAGGGAACAGTGTAATATAAAACTTTACTTAATTACAAACACATTTAACGAACAGGTATCACTTTTGCCCGGATGGTTCCCAAAATATAGCACTTTAAAGTTTTTTGGCCAGGTAAGTCAATAAACGACGACAAGGGGATCAAAATTACAATAAAATATATAGGAAAATATAAGTGCCGTGTAGTGGCGGTTGAGAATATTCACTACCCCATATCTTCCCGTGGGTGTCGTAAAAGGCGACAGAGGGACACAGAAGGGAGATGGGCAGCAGCATCTTCCTGATACCAGCAACTGTATAAAAACAAAAACTGTGGTTGTCAACCCACTCGCCAAGCGTGGAAACCATGGCAATATACCCCCTATGATAGTTACGAAGAAATGGCTGCCCCGTTATTCCTGGCTACGGTGGCGACTATGGTAACGACAGGGGAGGAGGTGCTAGGAATCTCCGGTGCAGGTTCGGTTGCCACCTACGACGACTCGACCTGGACACATATAACGCACCCTGCACGATGAGGACTGACAAGAAGATCCTGGAGCTGAAAGAAGAGATAGACAAGTTGCGCTGGAATATTTATAGGATTATCCGAGGTCTGAAGAGAGCGGGAGGACACGGTGATTCTCCAATCCGGCAACTTGTTCTATCACCGCGAGGGTGACTATCTGTCCCAAGGAGGTGTCGGATTTATCGTCCACAAGTCTCTCGTTAACAACGTTGTACAGATTGGGAGTGTATCGTCGAGGGTTGCGTACCTTATACTCAGAATCACCAAACGGTATTCGCTAAAGGTCATACAGGTTTACGCACCAACGTTGGAACGTACCGATGAGGAGGTGGAGGAAATCCATAGATTTCCTCCTCCTCATCGGTATGTTCCTAAGGATATTTCTATCTATCTATATCCTCGTAAGGATATTTGAGACTAGAGCCATGCGTTCTTCCAAAATTCACTATACGGTGTTAATGGGAGACTTCAACGCAAAACTAGGCACAAGAAAGAACGGTGAGCTGAAGGTAGAGAAATTTGGGATAGGGCAACGGAACCCAAGGGGCTAGCAGTTGGCCGACTCCATGGAGAACGAAAAGAAAAAATTTCGAATTAAATAAATAAATAAATTAAGGTCTATCGATATTCAAATTATATCGAACCTACTTTTCGAACGGCAATAAAACAATAAATTTAAAAGGCATCTTTGACCTTGTCACTTCGCAGGGTCCCAGGCTAGGGTGGATATGATTAGAATTTCGATAGGTTTTAATTATTTAATTAATTTAATTCAATTTTTTTTGTGATTTTTAGTTTATAAAAATCTTCAAGTTTTTTGTATAAATATAGCCTAGATGCTCTCTATCTGTTTGTAAAGTTCACAATCATTTTTGTCATTAAAAGATTAGCCCGGACAGACAGACAGACACATTTTTTTAAAATGGTAACATAAATATGTCTATATATATATATATATATATATATATATATATATATATATATATATATATATATATATATATATATATATATATAATTGGGTGAAAGAGTTTCGCCTCGGGAGAGAAACCGTCGAAGACTTTGGCCACGACGGTCGACCTGTGGAAGTACTCACTCCCGAAACGATTGCTCTTATCGAAGAGGAGGTTCTGAGTGACCGCCGTTTGAAGATTAGAGAAATTGCAGCAAGGCTTGGGCTCTCTAAGAGTACCGTTCATCGCGCGATCCATGAACATCTTCAGATGAAAAAAGTGAGTGCAAGATGGGTACCGAAACTTCTTTCAGCGGTACAGAGACAGGAAAGAGTGCGCTGCGCTTCGGAGTGGCGAAAATCCAAAGACTGTGATCGAGCGGCTAGTGACTGGTGATGAAACTATGATCTTGTATTATGATCCACAAAGCAAGCGCGAGTCAATGGAATGGCGTTATAATATATATATATATATATATATATATATATATATACGGTATTATACACGGTATTATATATATATATACATATATATAGATATATATATATATATATATATATATATATATATATATATATATATATATATAATTGGGTGAAAGAGTTTCGCCTCGGGAGAGAAACCGTCGAAGACTTTGGCCACGACGGTCGACCTGTGGAAGTACTCACTCCCGAAACGATTGCTCTTATCGAAGAGGAGGTTCTGAGTGACCGCCGTTTGAAGATTAGAGAAATTGCAGCAAGGCTTGGGCTCTCTAAGAGTACCGTTCATCGCGCGATCCATGAACATCTTCAGATGAAAAAAGTGAGTGCAAGATGGGTACCGAAACTTCTTTCAGCGGTACAGAGACAGGAAAGAGTGCGCTGCGCTTCGGAGTGGCGAAAATCCAAAGACTGTGATCGAGCGGCTAGTGACTGGTGATGAAACTATGATCTTGTATTATGATCCACAAAGCAAGCGCGAGTCAATGGAATGGCGTTATAAGGGTGAAAAGGCCCCTAGAAAGGCAAAGGAGCAACAATCGACTAAAAAACTGGTGTGCACAATATTTTGGGATTGTTAAGGCATTTTGATGGTGGATTTTAAAGAACGTAATACAGTCGTGAACGGCGAATATTATGCTTCTTTAATATATAAATTACGAGACAAGATAAAGGAAAAACGAAGAGGCAAGCTGTCTAAAGGTGTCCTGTTGCTCCATGACAACGCCCCTGTTCATATCGCTGGTGTTTCGAAGGATGCAGTTCGTCAATGCGGGTTCACAGAAGTTCAACATCCACCTTACAGTCCAGACATGGCCCCGTCCGACTATTATTTATTTCCAAATTTAAAGCGGGTCTTAAGAGGAAGAAAATTTTCAAGCGATGAAGAGTTGCAGGCGGCCGTCTTCAGTCATTTTGAGGATAAAAAATGTGATTATTTTTATAAAGGTTTAGAGATGTTGGTTCACAGATGTCAGAAGTGTGTTAGTATTCATGGTGATTATATTGAAAAATAAAATTGGTTTCGTTTCCTTTCCTTCATTGGTTCATAGTTAGGCCAATTCATTATGGGACCGCCTACGTACTTACCCCCTCTTCAATAGAAAATACAATTTCTCTTAATAATATTTCATGTTTATTTCACGAATACCTTTAACCACCTCGTCTCACCCCACCCTTCTCTAATTCGCATCGTGACTTTTTTTATCGGCGAAGCTGATAACCATAACCATGCCAGTTTTGAAAAATTTACTATTTATCCATTGATTCATTACTCATATGGCGAGGGTAGGGGGGGTCAGATTTTTTGCCATAGCTACAAGCTACGCTTAGTAGGCGGTTTGTTAACAGATTTAGATTTTTTTTGTTTGGGTGGTGAAAATTGACTTGATCGAGAGTGTTTTCAGCTACAGTTGTTGTTCTTTTTAGTCATTTAAAAATCTCTTTTCATTTCGGGGGTTTTGAAATTTTAAATTTGAGGTGCCACTACACGGTATTTTATATATATATATATATATATATATATATATATATATATATATATATATATACGGTATTATACACGGTATTATATATATATATATATATATACATATATATATATATATATATATATATATATATATATATATATATATATATAATACCGTGTAGTGGCACCTCAAATTTAAAATTTCAAAACCCCCGAAATGAAAAGAGATTTTTAAATGACTAAAAAGAACAACAACTGTAGCTGAAAACACTCTCGATCAAGTCAATTTTCACCACCCAAACAAAAAAAATCTAAATCTGTTAACAAACCGCCTACTAAGCGTAGCTTGTAGCTATGGCAAAAAATCTGACCCCCCCTACCCTCGCCATATGAGTAATGAATCAATGGATAAATAGTAAATTTTTCAAAACTGGCATGGTTATGGTTATCAGCTTCGCCGATAAAAAAAGTCACGATGCGAATTAGAGAAGGGTGGGGTGAGACGAGGTGGTTAAAGGTATTCGTGAAATAAACATGAAATATTATTAAGAGAAATTGTATTTTCTATTGAAGAGGGGGTAAGTACGTAGGCGGTCCCATAATGAATTGGCCTAACTATGAACCAATGAAGGAAAGGAAACGAAACCAATTTTATTTTTCAATATAATCACCATGAATACTAACACACTTCTGACATCTGTGAACCAACATCTCTAAACCTTTATAAAAATAATCACATTTTTTATCCTCAAAATGACTGAAGACGGCCGCCTGCAACTCTTCATCGCTTGAAAATTTTCTTCCTCTTAAGACCCGCTTTAAATTTGGAAATAAATAATAGTCGGACGGGGCCATGTCTGGACTGTAAGGTGGATGTTGAACTTCTGTGAACCCGCATTGACGAACTGCATCCTTCGAAACACCAGCGATATGAACAGGGGCGTTGTCATGGAGCAACAGGACACCTTTAGACAGCTTGCCTCTTCGTTTTTCCTTTATCTTGTCTCGTAATTTATATATTAAAGAAGCATAATATTCGCCGTTCACGACTGTATTACGTTCTTTAAAATCCACCATCAAAATGCCTTAAAAATCCCAAAATATTGTGCACACCAGTTTTTTAGTCGATTGTTGCTCCTTTGCCTTTCTAGGGGCCTTTTCACCCTTATAACGCCATTCCATTGACTCGCGCTTGCTTTGTGGATCATAATACAAGATCATAGTTTCATCACCAGTCACTAGCCGCTCGATCACAGTCTTTGGATTTTCGCCACTCCGAAGCGCAGCGCACTCTTTCCTGTCTCTGTACCGCTGAAAGAAGTTTCGGTACCCATCTTGCACTCACTTTTTTCATCTGAAGATGTTCATGGATCGCGCGATGAACGGTACTCTTAGAGAGCTCAAGCCTTGCTGCAATTTCTCTAATCTTCAAACGGCGGTCACTCAGAACCTCCTCTTCGATAAGAGCAATCGTTTCGGGAGTGAGTACTTCCACAGGTCGACCGTCGTGGCCAAAGTCTTCGACGGTTTCTCTCCCGAGGCGAAACTCTTTCACCCAATTTTTCACTGTGCTATAGGAGGGGGCAGACTCCTTATACACGCCATCCAATCGTTCTTTTATTTGAGCGGGGGATAAAGCTTCTTTAAACAGAAACTTTATGACACTTCGATACTCAGTTTTCGACATTTTGAAAAAATACGTGACTCTCGTTATTCAAATGCCTGTTAAACTAAGACTAAGCATTTCATGTCGATGCATGTTTCTTATCCTCTCAACTGCGGATGTCAAAGACTTGGACACGAAAATATCTCCGTTGACTGCGGGCGTCCAAGTGTTAGACATTTTTTACCCGCTCTTTTAATGAAGAAACAAAGCATTATGTGCTATTTCTAACTCATTCTACCATATGTCAATGTGTATAGGATAAAAAAGGCTAGCATAAAAACCTCATAGCTTTATATACTTTAGTAGTATATTTTATTTAAATCGTCCGTTCCTTGAGTCACCCATGACTGACGCGCGCAAACAACGAAGTTGTTTGTAATTATTTTGTATTAATTTATTTTTTTTGTGTGGTGAATTGTGTTAAAACAATGGCTGGGTAAGGAACCTTCTTATTTGTAATCTCATTTTGTGTTTTATCTTATTAAGTACGTGTAAAATCGTTTTTTAATATGTATGAAGCAAACTGCTATCTTAGAACTAACATGCTGGTTATATTATATTTAGTTATACTATTTACTTTAAAACTTTATTAAATATATGTACTCGTTTATAGGAAATTTCATAGAGAATTGAGAAATGTATACATATTATAGTATTCGATATACCAAAATCAAGATATTTGCGTTTAAACGAATTGGGCCCAATCAACCGTCCATTTTATTAAACAGCTCCGCAGTCAACGGAGTATTACGGTTAGAGTCTCCGCAGCTGAAATAAGTGCACGATAAACGTACTATTTAATGCAACACAACATGTAGCGATATGTCGCGTTGAACTATATCAGGCCAGTTCATTATGGGACCGCCTGGTATGTCCACGAATATAAGTATGGGCACGAAGCAACACAAGGGGAATTTTAAATAGCAGGTTTAAAAAAGCAGTTTTAAAAAGGAAAGCGCTCTTTTCTTAAAGGTCCCTAAGTTGTTTCGGTTCGGAAAACCGCTGTTGGTAGCCGATTCAACAATGAAGTTGTGCGAGGAGGAAACTTCTGATAATAATCAAGCTTCAATAATCCAGCAAAATAAAACAGAAAATTAAAGCGCTTCTAATTATATAAAAAACTAACTGTGTAACTCCAATACGTCCCAGCAATATAATTTATGATAATTAATAAAATCAGGTGTGTCTTTCCTAGTGTAGTGGTGACGGGATTAGTGTACGTAATTGAGGGCGGGCGGCGGGTGCTCTTCAAACTAGGTAAGACATTATTTTATTTTATTGAGCGGATGTGGGCGAAGTAATTCTTACAAACTTTGGTATAATTTATATTTACAAAATTGTAGTAGTATCTACATTGTAGATTAGAGTAAATAGTTACGAATTAATACGAAGTGAAAGTGAATTTTCACTAAAGAAATTTGCGAAGTAGGTATTAAATTATTAAAAGATAGGTAGATATGTCAATAGATAGACAATCTTTATTATATACACCAAAACACAAAATTAGGGAGAAAATATTTTATTTTCTCCCTAATTTTTTTTAATTAACAAAATGTTAAAAGATAGTTACTCGTATTACTTAGTACTATGGACAGTCTTATTGCTAAAACGATTTCGTCCAGACAACCTATTGTTACGAGCTTGAGGTTCGTGACAATAAAAATTGCCGATAGAATTACCTAAATTAACACTTTAATTTTCTATACACAAATTAAAGCTTAAAACACCAATAATTAATCACACTGATTCACTTTATTCCGCTCCGAAGCTTCGCATGTCTCGCCAACTTCAATACTTCCCCGATCGCGTATTGCAGCGCCTTTATATAGGGCTCTTCCAAGAAAACATCCAGAATATTCCAGAATATTCGAGTAAATACGCGCGCTAACCGCCCAAGCGCACAAAGATCGAGTGTAGAGTTTCTAGAAAGTTTAGTCCTTCAATTTTATTTATTTATTTATTTATATTAAATAATATTTATTTATATTAAATATTAAATAATTTGATACTAGATGGCGCTAGTGCCGTCGACTTCGGCGCGTAACACTGCCCCCTCCTAAGACATGCTCGTCCCGAGCATTATCGGCCCCATAATATCGCGCCAGGCGATCTACATGGACGATCTTAGGAGTCCCTCTTGCGCCTTCCTGTAACGGCTCCGCAATGTCAAGGGCTGTCCTATCCCATGGTGCACCAACATTGTACAGTTTCGGTGCTCCTCTACTACGTATCTGAGGTCCCAGCAAGACCGCACAACTTGTACATGTACGACACTAAGCCTCGACATCGTCACGATAATGGACCCAGTAAAACTGTTCTCGGACCTTCAGCAGAGTTCGTTTAACTCCCAGATGGACTCTTGAACGACCATCATGGCACAGCTGTAGAACATTTGGCACTTTAGCTTTAGGGACAACCATTTGCAAACGACAGCGGTCTTCTTGACCATTGTCCCATTTACGGCACAGGACTCCATCCTGAATCAGCAAGCTGTCCCATTGGGCCCAATAGCTTTTCGTGGTTGAACTCATCGCCGAGACGTCCTTCCACTTAGGCTTGGTAGCACGGGCCTTCATCCATTCCAGAATCGGCTTGATGTCCGGATCTTCCTGCTGTGCACGTCGTAGGCTGTCCTTCCACTCGTTGCTGAGGTGGTCTGTCCTGAGCATCCTCACGGATACCACTTCCTTACTCTCTTGCCTAGTACAATGTTTCCAATCTTCAGGACAAGGTCTTCTTGACAATGCATCTGCGTTGCCATGGGATTTTCCGCTGCGATATCTGATAGTAAAGTCGTCCAGCCATCCCAGCTGCTGCTGGGCGGTGATATTAGCCACACTTCCCTTCTGAGATCGTTCACCTTCCCTTTCTGGGGTTCGCTTAGGGCAGCTGGATCGAAGATGGCCCGTTTCCCCACAGCCATAGCACCTAGGGCTGTATCCCTTATTGTGGTCGCGAACCGTAACTGCTGCAACCTCCCTAGCGCGAGGGGAACGACAATCCTGTCACCGCCAGGCGGTGCCGTTAGCTGCACTACCCTCTCGAGATCGATCAGCTCTCCTTTCCACAGTTCGCTTAGGGCAGCTGGAGCGAAGATGGCCCCTTTCCCCACAGCCATAGCACCTAGGGCTGTATCTTTCGTTGCAGTCGCGAACTGTAGCTGCTGCAACTTCCCTGACGCGATGGGAACGATGATCCTGCCGCACGGCTTCCACCTCCAGTGCATGGGCCAAGGCGTCCTTAAGCGTCTCGTGGTGCTCGAGCCTCACAGCAGCTCTGACTTCCAGGTCGCGGATGCCGTCGATGAATGTCTGCACCAGGTTCCCTTCAATGAGCGCAGGTACAGACCGGTATGCTTTCCGCACCAGCTTCTCCACCTCTAGAGCCCACTCCTGCAGGGTTTCGTTGATGCGCTGCACGTGATCTTTAAGCTGCGCACAAAAGACGTGTTCCAGGTGAGCGCCGCCATATCTTGCCTCCAATGCCTCAAGGAGTTGCTCATAAGTCACTTCCTCCCAGAGAGCTTCCAGAACTGTTAAGGGCTTGTCGCGCAGGCCTAGTGTGAGAGCGGTCATGGCCTGACTTTTATTCCAGCCGTTCGCCTTCATAACAGCCTCGAACTGGATTTTGTAGGCTGACCAGGAAGAAGTCCCGTCGAACGGTGGCACTTTGAACCCACGTTGCGAAGGTGTAGTAGTTACTACGGGAGCTGTAGTTCCATCACCCAGTTTGAGGTCGTCCTGCGTTTTCTTCACGTCAGCCACCACGTAATCAACCCGATTGTTCACTTGGTCGATTTGGGTTTTAGCTTCCTTGATTTGGGTTTCAGCTTCCGACAGGCGGTTGTCATGTAGAGCAACCCTATCCTTCACCTCCCTTATCTCTTTCCCAAAGGTAGCATGAAGGTCCTTCATGAGGAGCATCTGCTCTTCCGACCGACGAGCCTGTTTTGCCTGCTGATCTTCCAACCAACGGGCCTGTTCCTCCTGTCGGCGGGCCTGTTCCTCTTGTCGGCGGGCCTGTTCATTCTGTCCGCCCCGCAGCTGCTCTTCCAACCGACGGACCTGTTTCTCCTGTCGGCGAGCCTGTTCCTCCTGTCGGCGAGCCTGTTCCTCCTGCTGCTCTTTCAACCAACGGGCCTGCTTCTGCAGCATCACCATCAGAGCACCTAAGTCAGGTGCTGCAGATGTAGGAGCTACTGACGGGCCCGCAGCCGGCGGCTGGCCCTTCGACGTCTGCGGCGTTGCACCACCAAATCTTCTTTGGTCCGTCTCCTGCTGGCGTTAACTTCGGGTACGGACACCCTCCGTTTCCTCCTTAGGTAAAATCGGCATGATTTTATCCCACTTCTGACACCAATTGTTACGAGCTTGAGGTTCGTGACAATAAAAATTGCTGATAGAATTACCTAAATTAACACTTTAATTTTCTTTACACAAATTAAAGCTTAAAACACCAATAATTAATCACACTGATTCACTTTATTCCGCTCCGAAGCTTCGCATGGCTCGCCAACTTCAATAATAATATAATAATAATAATAATAATTTTTTTAGTTAGGTTTAGGTTAGCGCGCGTATTTACTCGAATATTCCAGAATATTCGAGTAAATACGCGCGCTAACCGACCAAGCGCAGAAAGATCGAGTGTAGTTTCTAGAAAGTTTAGTTCTTCAATTTGATACTAGATGGCGCTAGTGCCGTCAACTTCGGAGCGGAATAAAGTGAATCACTGTGATTAATTATTAGTGTTTTATGTTTTAATTTGTGTAAAGAAAATTAAAGTGTTAATTTAGGTAATTTTATCGGCAATTTTTATTGTCACGAACCTCAAGCTCGTAACAATTGGAAGTGGGAACGATAAGGATTGTAATACGATAGAAATCTTAGCGGGTCGGTGAAGCGCTAATCTTTTGCCGTTCACAGGATTCTTTTTTGCTTAACATGTTTTAATTTTCTAACGAGTAGAATCAATAATGGTGCGTTGCCAGCGAATCCAACAGAAGATTGCAAATGCATTATCACCCCTAAGGACTAAGAATAGTAGTTCCTTGCAAGTTAATCCTAACTAAGAAGACTTCATAATACTTTATCAACACTAATAATGTCATATAAATTTAGGAATTAATTGTTTCCGGGCTAGACAGATAGAGTATACTATATATTTAATAACATATACTATACTATAACAACATATAGTGATGCGTTAATTGTCAAAGTCTGCTAAAAAAGTGCTCGAAATTCAATCGTAATTAATGAAATGATTTTTAGGAAGACATTTTTAGGAAGAATTTTTAATCCATTCATACACACATATATAATCGGGATCTCGGAAACGGCTCCAACGATTTTCATAAAATTTAGTGTCCAGGGAGTTTCGGGGATAACAAATCGATCTAGCTAGGTTTTATTTTTAGAAATTGTATTTTTGTCCGTGTTTTAGGCAATAAAAATTGCTACAGTATGCTTAGAACAAGAAGGTAAATTTCGAAAGTTTGTTAATGATTATAAATAGCTTAATTGGTATAATGGTCGGTCACAGAAACGTAAAACGTTGGTTCGAGCCCAGACCGACCGACCGACTTTTTTTAATTTTTTTTTCAAGTTCCTTTCTTTTTTGAGAAAATCTATTTTTTCGAGCCCTTTTTTAGTATTTTTTAAAAACACGAAAATTTAAATTAAAATAATTGCACTCATGATTTTTATTCAAATAACCAGTTCCATTTTTCTGTTATGTCGCTAAGATCAAAAAATATTATTTATATTTCATCAGTATGTAACTTGTATCTAAATATAATTTCCAAAACACAGGAATTAAAAAAAAAACGAGCGAAAAATACCGAGCAAAGCTCGGTCAACCAGGTACTTTATAATAATTGCACCAAAAATCAACTGCACTGAATTTCTGCAAACAACAAAGAACCTGTATTGAACTAGTTATGTAGGTTCAAGGTAGGGTTAAATTGATTGTAGGGCTTAAACAGATTTTTGAACGTTCTGGCCTGTGGATTCTAAGGTAAATTAAATCACTGCTTGAATATATAAATGTTAGTATATCAATCGTCAAATGTATATATATATATATATGTATATATTAGTTTGCCAGGCAGACGTCGTTATGCCCTTTTCGGCGACCCTTTGTCATGTCCTATTAAATTGTGGGTCACTCATGGGCAAAAAAAACTATCCTATCTCTCAAGTTGGGACCAAATTGCACACTGTGTGGAAATCTGAATAAAATTGGTTAAGCAGTTTAGGAGTCCATCGCGGACAAATCTTCATATATTTTTATAATTCAAGTATATAAATAATTATATACCATTATTGCAGTTTTTCAAAATATGAGTAAACAAGGCTTCTACTTTTAGCAACAACGTTTTTGCTTTTACCGATCGACCCTTACGAATTGTGTAAAATCAGTTAAAATTCATCGCCACCACCACCATCACCACACATTTTGAATTTAATAAACAGGACAGAATGTTTGAGATTTTTTAAATACATTTTTCTTCACTATTTGCCTATATTATACGTGGTAGAGCCATGCTGCAGTTATATTAGTAGTTTAGTTGTAGCACGAATGGTTCGGCTCGACCGGGGAAGGACCACGCTCTCACAGAATACCAGCGTGAAATAGTAGCTTAATGCTGCTGTATTTCGTATGGTGAGTGTAGAGAACCGGAGACCCTTTTTACTGGAAACGAGGCATTCCATCTTAGTCCTCACGGGTGACAACGCATCTGCATTTTGATTTGTAATCGAGGATAGATGTAGATGTCTATGGGCCGCAGCAACCACTTACCATCAGGTGGACTGTGTGCTCGTTTGTCACCCGATCCTATAAAAAAAAAATATTACTTAACTAAAATTACTCCTTTTTAGTTTCACCATGTCCATCCGTCCGTCTCTCCGCGGATATACTCAGAGATCCTAGGTGCCACAAAGCTGTAACTTGGCGTAGTTATAGATATAAATCACGCCTACAAAATTATATTATAATTTTATTTTGGGTACCTCTTATATAGGTGATTAGTAAGCTGTAGTAGCAGTGAGCCGTTCATATAGCTCCAAGAACCGATAAGCGATGGGAAAAAAAGGTTCTTGAGTGGCAGACTGGTACCCATTGATGAGATGTAGGGCATCCCCCCACTAGATGGAGTGACGAACTGAAGTCATACAGGAAGTCTATGGATGCAGGTGGCTCAGAACCCTGCTTCAAAACATTCCTTGGGGGAGGCCTACGTTGTGACAGCAAACACCTGGCCGCCGACCTTCAGCACGTCAAGCAGGTTCTGCACGACAACAAGCTTCGGGTCCTGCGCCTTCGTCACAGTAACCGAAGGAAGCTGGTCACAGTCGAGCGTGTGCCTGCTATACTACTATATGTCAAAGGTGTCACAGACGAGATTGGCTACATCTTCAAGCGAGCTTCTATTAGAAAGTTCTACAAGCCGCCGAAGAAGATTAGTCAGTTCTTACCATCCATCAAGTTTCATATTCCTGAACAAGATGCAGGAGTGTATAAACTTGATTGTGAATATGGTCTCTCATATATAGGGCAAACTAAAAAATCAGACCTGCATATAGCTAACGTGAAGCATCAATGTTCCAAGAAGTCTGCAGTTTGTGATCATATTCTAGACGGTCCCAACCGTTACATCATATTTGATAGACGACAAATCCTCGCGAAAAAAAATCGATTCCTACCAAGGATGATACGTATCGCTATGGAAATTAAAAACAACATCCTAATTTTAATAGAGAAGGAGTACTACCACCTTGCTTGGGATCATGTAATTAATAAAGTTAAAACTAAACCCAAGCATACCACTGCAAGATTAAGACAATGTAAATCTCTGCGTAGATCGGACCATAAATAATAATTAAAAAGCTTAAGATACTTCAGGCTAACATGACATCAAGACGTCAGTCACCTCAGTCCTCCGTGGCCAAGGGTGTTGGTAAGCACCCGAAACGTCGGGAATTAAAAACAAAATAAAGTAAACGCGATAAAATCCGTAAAAGTAGTTTTAATCAAGATAAAATTGCTGGCAAATATATTATGGTTGCAGCACGAATGTACGGCTCGACCAGGGCTATACCACGCTTTCACAGAATACCATCGTAAAAATGGCAGCCTAATGCTTCTGTGTTTCAAAGAGTAAATATGGAGAACCGATGACTCTTTTTACGGGAAACAAGGCATTCCATTTTGGACCATAGGTGTATCCTTATGCATTTCCATTTCGATTCCCAATTGAAGATAGATATACATTTCTATGAGATAAGCATCTACTTATCATCAAATGGACTATGTGCTCGTTTATAAAAAATACAATACAACATATACCTAAGTAGAACTCATATAATAGTGTAATGTGTTAATCCATCGGTGATTCATATATTGTAGCATAAATTGTGAGCACATTAGTCCTTATGCATATTCAGTAAATTGCTTTTTGGCTGATAGACTTTTCCACCCAAAATAATGGAGTTTTGCGAGCAAATTCACTTCATAACGACATTAAAATACGTAGTTGTTATGCATAATGATCAATATTTTTAAAATTAAAGCTGTATTGCGATATTTAATGTCTCCACTGTCAAGCAATACTGATTGACGATGACATCAGTGTTAAGTAAGAGTTGTTTGACACAAATTAAACGGCAGGATGTTAGATGAAATACAAATTTCAGTAATGTGATATCAAAACAAGGTATACGAGGTGCTGCGAGGTGTAACTAATTGTTGACATCAAACATATATATTTTGGATGTACACACAATCCAATTAGTTTAATACAGTGTTGGTGGAATTTACCCTGAATTTTGTGTAACATGCAATTATTGTAAACCAACCTTCGAAACTAAATATTACAAAAAAAAAAAAAAAAAACTGTGGATTCCGGTTAAATAATTATAAAGTTAGTAAATGTTTTTTCTAGGCCGGAATGACCTACAGGCCCTTAGCTGCTTGAAGACCCAGCGGCCTTTACAAAAAAAACATTTTTACACTGTGAAGTTTGCATGGATACGGGGAACTCCTCTGCATGAACTAAATACCTATATTCTATTATTAATTTCCGTGAAGTAGATGGGAACTCCTTTTTTGTCAAAAAGTCCATCTACCTTCTTATTTGTACCGATAAGTAGTGCATACATATATTATTGGGTTTTGTAGCATTCTTCAGGGAGGCCAATGTTCATCAGTGGACTTGTGAGAGGCTGTAATGATGATGATGAAACCTTACGGTCTATTTTCATATTTCTCTCAGCTATATTTGGTGCTATGACATTGTCGCTCAAGCCTAAATAGCATTGGAGCTTTTAGTGAACTAGGGAATTAGGATTCAAGTGTCTTCCGTCTATTTCAACTAGTGTTAGTTGCAAATAGAGAAAGTGGGAAAGACTAAGGTTATGGGTCTAATCTTTGACTCGAGTCTGTCCTTCATTGATCATCCTCGGGATATGATGGAGAGTGCTGTCAAAAATAATAAGAATGTTCGCATCTACTTATCACCAAATGGACTATGTGCTCAAGCTATAAGAATGTTCGTATCTTCAATGAGATATATCCGGTAGTACTGTATATAAGCAAGAGTCCATGTCGACAGGCGTGTATTGAATTATGCATGGCGTGTTAGTACGAGCTAGTGAGGGTATATTGAGTGTAACACAACGTAGCTCACTGATTTTGTTGAGCAAGAGATAAGGTAGATAGGTCTAGTGGGGGATCGTCCTTTCTACTACTAATTACTAGAGTAATAGATGACATACAGGATATCGACAGAAACGTGTATCTCTGTTCCGCATTTTGACCTGACTTGACTTTTAAAATTATACAATGATGATGTATATTAAGTCAGTTTGCCAATGTTTCTAAAAGTTTAACTTAAACCACTTTACAAAATATTTGACTTAAATTTGAAATCACTCTTCTAAGAAGAATAATGTGAAAATGAAAACATATTATAATAATGGTAAAAACATAAACAAATGGTGATTATTGTATGGATTAGTGTTCTAAGCGTGGTTTTTGTAGTTGCATAGAAATTCTAGGTTTACTTTAAGTTGTTAAAAATTATGTACTAGGAATTATATTAATTATTATTAATTAGTTAGGAATTGTAACAAAAGATTTAACTATATAAGGTACTTCAAGCTAACATAACATCAGGACGTTAGTCACCTCAGTCACCCGTGACTATGCGTGATGCGAAACGTCGGGATTTAAAAATCAAATGAAGCAAACGCGATAAAATCCGTAAAAGTAGTTTTAATCAACATAATATAGCTGGCAACTATAATATAAGAATTTCATGGATAAGAATGTAAATGTGAATGGTAGAGGTGTAATTCATCGATAAGGAAACTTATTTCTTTCTTTATAGAATGACCCTCATTCTACTCTAGAAATAAGAAACGAGCACACAGTCCACCTGATTAAGTGGATGCTCTGGCTTATAGACATCTACATTTATGCTCCATTAAAAATCAAAATACAGATGCGTTGTCACCCCTGAGGACTAATATGGAATGCTTCGTTTCCAGTGAAAAAGGTCTTCGGTTTTCTACACTCACCATACGAAACACAGCAGCATTAAGCTATTATTGTACGCTGGTATTCTGTGAGAGCGTGGTCATTTCCCAGTTGAGCCGACCCCTTCGTGCAACAACTAATATAGCTGCAGCGTGGTTCTACCACGTACATTACCAATAACTTTGAAATTAGGGTTTTCTAAATAAAAATATAACCATTCCCTTTTACTAAAAACGAGGCATACCGTCTCAGTTCTCAGGGATACATATGCATCTGCACTTAGATTTTAAATCGAAGATAGGTTTAGATTTTATGGGCTGCTACATCCACATAAGAACTAATAAGAAATATTTTCTATTAAAAAAAATCATCGAAAAAGTTTTGCCACTAATACTTTGATTTTCAAGAAGAATTTTTACAAACGAGCACACATTCCATCTGATGATAAATGGATGCTTATCTATCTTCAATAAGGGCTGAAAATACAAATGTATAAAGATACACCAAAGGTCTAAAATTGAATGTCTAGTTTCCAGTAAAAAAGGTCTCCGGTTCTCCATATTATTCACCCTACGAAACACAGAAGCATTACATTTTACGCTGGTATTCTGAGAGAGCATGGTCTATCCCTGGTCGCGGCGATACAACGGATGGATAAATAATATCAGAAAGACGCTGATAACCGTCAACTGGATGAGTTTCCATTTGTCGTGTTTGTAACGCCCTCAGGATGATAATATTATTGTACCTGTTTTGATATATTTCCACAATTTAATTAATAATTTGATATATTTCCACAAATTAATAAATTGTGTTAATAAATAATCCAAAACTATTAACACAATTAAGGTTCCGGCTACTGAGCCACGGTTAATATAATCAGAATGTAATGTCACAAAAATAATAATCAGAAAAAAGGATGCGGAAATGTGAAGTAAATTCGAAACGAACGTAGATAAGAAGATAGCTTTTTAGCGTCTTCGCGACGTCGTGAAAACAACTAATGTGTTAAAAGATATCTAGTGGGTGAAAAATATTAAGATCAGTGATAGCGTTTTTTACGATTCAGATAATTACTATGCTGACAATATTAATACAATTTTAGTTTTATTTTATTCTTCGTTCACATCGCATGTATTACACTAAAAATAAGGATGAGGATTAATTCAATTTGAGGTACATCATATTTGTTATTTTACACACCTCTTATTTT
The DNA here is from genome assembly GCA_036936625.1 of Parnassius smintheus behrii. Taxonomy (NCBI): domain Eukaryota; kingdom Metazoa; phylum Arthropoda; class Insecta; order Lepidoptera; family Papilionidae; genus Parnassius; species Parnassius smintheus. The sequence goes on from JAUPFT010000014.1 coordinate 20,156,270, forward strand.
GCTGTAAAATAATTTTTGTAAGATTCTCTTAAAGCGCCCGTCTAAGAAATTAACTTTTATTAGAATTTATTATAAAATACAAAGTTATAAAATTTACAGACTATTAATTTTTGTTTTACTGTTAGCATTTTGTAGGATATTGCCTCAACAAGATGCGACATCAATTGGCCTATAAAATAAACAAGATTCTAAAAGTAGATGTAATCGTAATCGTAAAATAAAGATAGGTATATATCGAAGATTTAAGCGCAAATTTATGTAATAGCTATTGTTTGTTACCACCATGAGAATATTTTGTATTTGGCCTAGCCATAAACTTTTTTTATAAAATATTTATCGTATTCTTATTTATGGTTTTACGTAGTTTCGTTTATTGCAAATTGTTCTACAAAATGAGTTTTGTAAATTTTTTTAAAAATGAATTATTAGAATTATGCTCGATAGGTTAAACGCAAATTTGCCAAAAAAAATACGATTGACCATACAGGCCATCCCTGCAACTTCAATTTCAAATGCAAACTCCACCTCTTATTTTCGAAGAGCTCAAAACCGTTACAAAAATTTCAGCATAAATTGTTGTCGAAAAATTTCGACGTCGAATGATTTCTCTTGAATTTCCCTTAAAATTTTTTATTTATATTTGATAAATTTTATTTGAATTCTCTTGAACGAGTGAACCGATTTTGATACAGTTTGCGGCAATTGACGTTATGTTTTGGGGTTAAGAGCTGATTAGATGTCGGAATCGATCGATACATTAGTTTAAAAGTTATCAAAAAAATTGAAAATATAATTATTAAAAATTTTCAAAATCCGCCGAGCCTAATATTCACATGAAATCTAATGGCAATAGAAGTCTTTTGAAGGCCTTGAACCGCGTTGCTATCTGTCGGGCTGTTTAAAAGTTATCACACACACACACACACACACACACACACACACACACACACACACACACACACACACACGCGCGCACACACACGTACGCATGCACGCACGCACGCACGCACGCACGTGAATGCATATGAGTACATACGAAGGTATTAGAAGGTATTAGGAATGGTCAGAATAGCTTCCTAGAAAGTCTGATCGGAACTCGATTTTCGAAAACCGGGGTGAAACTAATAACTTCCCTATTTTTAGAAAATCATTAATTTTCATAAGGGGAAGTTAAAAATCTGCAGTTTGAACTTAATAAATAAGTCAATAATTAATATTGAGGTAATATGAAACTTATAAAATTGTCGTTCTGCAGTTCTGGCCATTACATATCTAAATAATTTTTGTTTAGCTAAGAATTCTAACTTCAAATTAATTTTATTTTAAAAACAAAGAATCGTTTTTCAAAATTAGTTATTTGTTTATTTATGATAGCGTTTGTTTTCATAGCATTTGAGTCTCTTCTTAGCTTTTTTTGATTGCGTTGTGTTTTCGCATTTGAGTCTTTTTCGTCATCATGGATACGTTAAATATTCGAGTAAGAATTATGGAAGTACCGCCGTGGCAGCAACCGGCATAAGCAGTACGCATCGACGACGTTTACGGATTAAAAATTAAAAACGGACGCAACACCTGGTTTGCCCGCCTTCGTTCTGGAAATTTCGACCTGAAAAATGAACCCCGTGGTTGTTTGAAAATTTTGACTGACAATGGACGAATTAAAGGCGATTGTGGAAGCTGATGATACTCAATCTACGGCTGAATTAGCAGTAGCTTTCGACGTTAGCATCAAATCAATATTGGTCCATTTGTGTTAAATTGACAAGGTAAAAAAGCTATACAAATGGAGGCCCCTTGAACTTAATGATCGCCAGTGCACTGTTTAACCAGCACACGAACGAAGGAATTTTACCTGCGAATTTAAACCCCATTTTCACCTGTGACGATATTTTTCATCGCAGTTGACAATGCGTTTTTATTTGATGAAATTGCGATTTTGTTTGACAATCGCAAGCGCTCAGCAAGTTGGTTGGATCCTGGTTCAGCACATAAACAACGACCTAAACAAAAATTTATCTCAATAAAAGTGATGATTACTGTTTGGTTGTGTAGCGCCGCGCTGGTGTTATTCATCACAGCTTCTTATTAAACGAATACGTGGTAGAGCCATGCTGCAGTTATAATAGTAGTATAGTTGTAGCACGGATGGGTCGGCTCGACCGGGGAAGGACCACGCTCTAACAGAATACCAGCGTAAAATAGTAGCTTAATGCTGCTGTGTTTCGTAAGGTGAGTGTAGAGAACCGGAAACCCTTTTTACTGGAAACGAGGCATTCCATCCTTACGGGTGACAACGCATCTGCATTTTGATTTGCAATTAAGGATGGATGTTGAGGTCTATGGGCCGCAGCAACCACTTACCATCAGGTGTTTTGTGCTCGTTTTTCTTCTTATCCTATAAAAAATACAGTAACGGTTTCTCTAAAACTACGGTTCAAATAATCAGAATATAATGTCACATAAATATAAATAAGAAGAAAAGGATGTGGAAATGTGAAGTAAATTCGAAACGAATGTAAGATAAGAAAATCGCTTATGTAACGTCTTTGCGACGCCGTAAAAACAACTATTGGGTTAAAAGATATCTAGTGGGTGAAAAGTAGGTATAAAGATCAATGATAACATATTTTACGATTCAGATAATTACTATGCTGACAATTTAACTAAATTTTAACTTACTTTTCATCTTCCTTCGCCTCGCATGTGAGTATTACACTAAAAACATAAAGATGAGGATTTATTCAATTTGAGGTACAACATACATCATTTTACTTTTTTATTCTGCTATAAAAATAATTTTCTCAAAATTTTCTTAAAATGCCTGTATAATAAATTAACTTTTATTTTATTACAGTCCCATCCTATATAAAAAAAATCTTACATTACAAATGTTCATTGTGAAGAACTGAACACAATGATAAAGACACGCTCGCACGTCTCCAACCAGCCTTGGTCAATCGCTCGTCTCCGGTGCTCCTGCACGACCACACGCGACTTCATACTGCACACAAATGGTCTCCAAGTTACAAGAGTAAGAGTTGGAAGTTCTCCGTCATCCGCTGAAATCACCAGACCTTGCGCCTGCAGGCTTCAAATTTTTTCAGAATTTCAATAAATTTTTAGCGGAAAAAAATTCAATATCCGAGGGGTAGTAAGTACAAAACGCCTTTGAAGAATTTTTAGCCTCTCGTCCAGCTAATTTCTTCAAGAAAGGTATCAATAAACTGCCACTGGGCTGGCAAAGATGCATTGATTGTATGGGTGATTACTTTGATTGATAGAAATAAAGAATGTCAAAAAAATTACGTAAACTTTGGCAAAGACCTAATTAATATACATACAATTTGTTTTTTTTTATAACAATGAACTGACAAACAAGCTTACAGTCCACTCGATGCTAATGTGTTTACTGGTATAAGGTTACAGAGATGGTTGTATTCTCGAAGATTTTTATGGAATGCTTTCCAGCCTGAAGTTATTTATACGTGCTCTTTTTTTGTACGAATTCAATGGGGTATTTTACCCATCATCAAAATTGATTTAAATGAATCCTAGAGTGATAACGAACCACAATAATTTTTTTAAAACCGAATAAAAATTACTTTTAATCTATCGTTTTAAATTTTTGCGTGAAAACGCTAGCCTCCATGTTGTTTAACTCGTGACGTCACAGTCGTCGATCCTGCCAATTTTGTAAAGGAATAAGATACTTTTTATTGTTTAATAACGAGTTATAATCTTAATAATTTTTGTGTTATGCCTGAATGCAAAAATACGAGCATAAGGACTCCGGAATTGGATTCAAGTGCTAACCGATTTAAATATAAGAAATACTTGCCTAAAACTGCAACCCGAATACATTGTCTACATAAACCAGACTACTCCACTGTGAAGATCATTTTGATGTAAGTATGACTTATTTTTAACCATCGTTTAATACAAAAAAAACATCATGAGGTGAAGGGTATCGCAAGTTAAGTAATGATTGCTAATGATTGTAATTATAGATAAACTAAACTATGATTGCTACTAAACTATGTTTTATCAAAATACACTCTCACCTGGTATTGTGTTTTTGTATAAACAAAAGTTGGTAATAGGTACTTGCATTGATGTTTTAACATTCCTCAACTCAGCAGAATAAAAATTGCGATTGCATGCAAAAAATTTGCCACCATCAATTTATTTATCCTTGGTAGATACTTTCTGCTTTTACGAATTCATCTTCCATGATGCCTTTTCAATAAAATTCGTAATAAAACTCAATAATCGTAATGATAACATAAAAATTTTCGAAATGACACAGCACGTTAGCCAGTTCCCTTAATCAGGGACTGGCTGGATCAGTGACGTCACGACATCAATAGTGTGGCGGACACCGTTTTACAGATATAAAGCACAGACGAAAAAAATTCTTAAAATTGAAATAAAACATTTATAATGCAATTTTTTAAACAATAGTAAATATTTCTCGTACAATTTTTACAAAATCTATCATAAATATATATTTTTTGATTATATTTTACATGGTGTAAAATGCCGTATTAAATATTTTAAACTTTTCTTGCAAGCTGTGGTCTAAACTGTACTTCTTCTCAAATTGCAATCTCAATTAAATTTAATCTATATATAGAACAGATTAAATCAGCTGCAAATTGAGGTAAAATAAAAAGAGGGAACTTTTAGGTAAATTAAAATCTTACAAAGAACTCTTCTATTTACGTTATTGTTTATATTTCTTGTAATAAATGAAGTTTTATACTTTATGGTAATACAAAAATCAGTTTATTATTATATTCGATGACGTTTACCAATTTATTAATTTGAATTAAGTAAAACATAATAATAAGCAATATGATTTCCTTATTATCATACCACAGCGGCCGATGATTTTCATACTTAGATATAAATATTGCAAAAAGGGCCACGTCTCGGATTCATAAATCACAGCAGTGGCAAGACGCACTGGTTGCGTAATTTCGTTTTCAGGATTTGAGGTATACCTCACGAGAAGATATGTCGTAATTTCCCGACTGCTGCTCAGACGAATTGAATCCGTCGATTGATCTCTCGGTCGAAGTTGGACTTACCTAGTCGCAATATTTGTCCCAGGTAAACATACTTGTCAACAACTTCGAGCTTAGAACTCCCTATAATTACCGGCATAGGTGTGACATGGACATTACACATGGTCTTTGTTTTGTCCATGTTCATCTTAAGATCTATCCGTTGGGAGACACTTTTGAGGTCACTAAGCATAGTGCTTAGGTCCTCCAGCGATTCTGACACAAGGACTATATCGTCGGAAAATCTAAGGTTAGTGATGTACTCGCCATTGATGTTAATACCGTATCCCTTCCAGCCCAGTAGCTTGAAAACGTTTTCCAATGCAGCGGTGAAGAGTTTCGGGGATATAACGACATCCTGTCTTATACCTCTCTGAAGTTAAATAGGTTTCGTAATCTGGTTCTATACTTGGATAGCCATCGTAGGCCTACTGTCAAACACTTCAGCTCTTCGATCTGGATGGATCTGAGACATGGTCCTTCACTGCTTGCCGTAGGAAGACGCTAAAGATCACTCAGCGAGCTATGGAGATCGCTATACTCGGAGTTTTTCTGCCTGATAAACTTAGAAATGAGGATATCCGCAGTAGAATCAGAGTGAACGAGAAAGCCAAACGGATTAGTAATTTGAAGTGACAATGGACCGGACATATATTTTTTTATCGAATAAGGGTTACAAACGAGCACACAGTCCACCTGATGGTAAATAGATGCTATAGCCCATAGACATTTACATTTATCCTCGATTAGGAATCAAAACGCAAATGCGTTGTCACCCCTGAGGACAAAGTCGAATGCCTCGTTTCCAGTAAAAAAGGATCTATGGATCTCTACAATCACCATAAGCGTGGCCCTAACCCGTTCGTGCCTACCCATTCGTGCTACAACCATAATATAACTGCAGCGTGGTTATACCATGTATAAATATAACTGAAATTAACTGAAGAACCGACAACCGATGGGGAAAAAAGGTTCTTAAGTGGCAGCCTCGTACAAGTAGGTGAAATGAAGGGAGACATACCATTAGGGGAAGTCAATGGATGCAGGTGGCTCAGGATCGTGCTTTGTGGCATTCCTTGGGGAGGCCTATGTTCCACAGTGGAGTTGTGAAGGGCTGTATTGACGATGATGATGATGGTGATGATGGTGATACAAATATTAAAGGAGCTGGAAAATTTTCAGATTAGTAATTTTTAGATAGGACCACGCCTTTTAGCATTTCTTTTGAAGGCCTACATTAAGCAATTGTTTTGTGATGGGTTGAAATGATAAAGATAATGAAGTTTGGTAGAAGTACTTTCTCAAGTAAAATATCTGGCATTCTCGCCTTGTGGGCTGAGTTATGTCGGGCTCGAAACAGTTAAACTCCATGGTTTTCAAGGGATTCAACATTTGCTGCCGCACTAGCGCTATGTGCCCTTCGGTGGCTCCTCGACGAGAGAGGATAACTCACCCCCTTATTCTTATTGTCCGTTCCATAACGCACCAGTCAGGAAAAACACACACATTAGCACCAACCCTCCCGAACTTAGAGGTGAATTTGGTCTATGGCTTCGCTATTGAATATATTTCGGTCGAGAAGGATAAGGAGGGTCGATAAGGAACGAGGATCGTAATACCGACACACCTCGCGATCTTACTACCGCCGATTCAACAGTGCACCTCCGAGGATAGGACGAGATAAATGGAGAGGCTCCCCTTCGCTATTCGCCGGTATATATGTATACTATGCCCTAATTCTCTTCTGCAGCGATGTAACCTCGCCACGGAGGGCAGGGTGAATCACTCCTAACACTAGCATTTAAAGTCAATTTGGAGAATAGTATGCTTTATAAAAATGTGTTGCCGTGTAGTGGTGGTGGAGAAGGATAAACTACTCTGTATCATCTGTCAGTAGGCGTGTCGCAAAAGGCGACAGAGGGAAATTGAAATCGAAAATGAGCAGAAGCATCTTCTTGGTAACTTAATAATTACAACAATGAGCTGTGGTTGCCAGCCTGCATAGGTCTACCCCTATAGATTGATTCTATGCAATGGACTTTTGTTCGTCTGTGCTGTTGACTGAGTATTTTTTTTACTCTTGTAGGGGTTTTTATTAGGCATTTAATAGATTGAACAAATAATTAACCAGCTATTGTCCTTGTGTCCAGAATACTTGATTGCATGACTTAATGGATGTGATGTAATATCATGATTTGAGTTGTTGGTTTTTGGGTATGTATGTGTTGTGATTGTGTAGGTATTTTTGAATTTTAGAGTAGGATTTTGGATATATGTATGTTAATAAATAGTTGTCATAATGTAATAGAATGGAAATGTGTTAATAGCTTCTGTAGTATAAATATTACTACTACTTCCTTAAACTTAACCGCATCTGAAATATAGAAATAATTCAAGCCTAAATTCTAAATAAGAGTGATTAGTAAAGCCATACTAGAATAAGTAATAAATTTTGGACAAAATATTTAAAACAAAATTAAAACTGTTTAATTAAAAGAAAAAACTTCATGAGCAAAAGTTTACTAAAAGATGTAACATTTTTCAAATATCATAAAAATCTATAATTTCTTACCCGACTATCGCAGAAGGAAATACATGTAGTGGTATGTGTGACCTGTCACTTTAATAAAACTGATAACAATAAAACCGAAAACTTTGCCAATTTAAAAATGCATGAATCATTAGATTTATTATAAATTTTGAAGTCTCATAGGCTTAATTTTATGGTAATTAACGTTCGCAAAATGTAATAAGGTGTTCGTTTGAAACCCATTCTGTCGAACGTCTTTTTAGAAGTCTTTTTAGAAGAAATCACGTCAGTTGCTTTTAATTTTAAGTTTAATATTCAAAATCAAATAGTTTAAGAGCATGTGGGCAGCGGACTTACGCCCGGATTTCAATAAGCATCACATTTTTTAAGTTAATGCCCAATACCTGAGGTACATAAAATGGGGACTCTTTAGTTTGACCGGCGGTCGATAAAGAGACATTCAGGTGTTTAAAAAATGGTAAAAATCATCAAAGGTTTAAAAATGGCCAAAAAAATGTAATATCAATAAGTCTGGCGCTTTAATATCTTGAAATATTCAATAAAAGTTACCCAAATATATATATATATATATATATATATATATATATATATATATATATATATATATATATATATATATATATATATATATATATATATATATATATGGTAAGGATGGTGTTGACAAAATGTAAGGAAAATGAAAATATTATTATGTTAGGAGACTTTAATGGAAGGGTTGGGGTGAAGAGGTCTGGTTATGAAAGGATATTGGGAACGTTTGGTGATGAAAGTATAATTGAGAATGGTGAAGACCTCCTCACCGTATGTGTGGAAAAGAATCTTTTTGTGACGAATACTTTTTTCGTCATAAGGAGAGTGGACAGGAATGTGTTATGGCAAACACTGAACTCATATGGGTTGAGCGCTGGTTTGATACAGGCATTAAGGTCTCTTTATAGGGACTCTAGTGCTTGTGTCAGGATCAATGGGGTCTACTCGGACTGGTTTGGCATCCAAAAAGGTGTCAGACAGGGCTGTGTAGCTTCCCCTTGGCTGTTCAACCTATTTATGGACCGGTGTTTGCAAACTTTGAAAGATGAAGAATGTGGGTTAAGAATGGGCGAGTTAACCGTCAAATGCCTTTTGTATGCCGATGATCAAGTCATATTTGCGTCATCGGAGGCTGAGTTGCAAATGATGGTTACATTAATGAACTGGGAATTAAAAGAAAGGGGAATGAAAGTGAACGCATGTAAGACGAAAGTGATGGTTTTTGAAAGAGAAGAAAGCAAAACGGTATGTGAAATAAGAATAGAAGGAGAGTTAATTGAGCAAGTGGATGAGTTTGTGTATTTGGGATGTGTATTTAGCAGGGATGGTAGATATGACAGGGATATAGAACGACGAGTAAATGCAGGGAATAGAGTGAATGGGGCACTACACTCTATTATGAAGAACCAGAATGTGTCAAAGCAGGCACGTATGGTAATTCATAATGCTGTGTTAGTCCCTACTTTAATGTATGGTAGTGAAAGCTGGGTGTGGCAGAAGAAGCACGAAAGTAGAATAAATGCTGTATAAATGCGGTCTTTAAGGAATATGCTAGGGTTGAATCTGAATGACAGGGTGAGAAATTGCGTGATAAGAGATAAATGTGGTATGCAAGATGATGTTGTGACCAGGATTAAGAAGGGAATGCTTCGGTGGTTTGGTCATGTGGAAAGAATGAATGAGGAAAGAGTGACAAAGCAAATTTATATGGCAGATGTAAACGGCCGAGTCGGGAAGGGACGCCCTAGGAAAAAGTTTATCGACCAAATTGGCGATATTTTGAAAATGGGCCACGTTAGAAGTACCCTTAACCGACGAGCATGTATGCGTAGATATATGGATGTAAAGGAGGCGAAAGAGGTATGTCAGGATCGTGCCAAATGGAAGTCCGTAGTCTCTGCCTACCCCTCTGGGTGACAGGCGTGAGTGTTTATGTATTTTATGTATTATGTATAAGGAGATTCACATGTATACATGGGAAAGAGGTGATGATAGAAGCATGATAGATTTCGTAATTGTGGATGAAAGAATGAGGAGCGCAGTCGTAGATACAAGGGTTTACCGGGGGTCCAACGTAGGGACGGATCATTACTTGGTCTTATGTCGAATTAATGGTCTTTTCAAGCGTTGGCGGCATCGGACATCTGTATCTACCACTGCGTTACAGCGTATAAGAATAGAGAAGTTACAAGATGAAGATGTGAAAGAGAAGTATATAGGTAGACTGAGAGAAAATATTAGATGTTTAATTGAGTTGTGTATGAATGATTTAGACTTTAATACTGTATGGGATAATATTAAGAAAGGTTTGATGGATGCTGCCACCGAAGTATGTGGTGTAAGTAAGAGAACAAATGAAAGGAAAAGTAATACGTTGTGGTGGGATGATGAGGTACGGGTGGAAGTTGAATCAAAGAAGAAAGCATGGTTAGATTTACTAGCAACCAAAGATGGTAATTCTTCTGGTATGAATGATGAGATTGTAAGAAAAAAGGCAGAATTTAGACGTCTAAATAAGAGAATAAAAGAAGTTGTTTAAAGGAAAAAGAAAGAAAGAACGGATAAGAGTGATAGAAGGATATCTGATAATTTCCAGGCTAACATAAAAATGTTCTGGAAACTCGTAAGAACTGCCAGGGGAAATACAAAACAGCCTATAATTAATGCTATAAGAGACGAGAATGGATCTATTCTGAATGATGAAGTTTCGAATTTAAACAGATGGAAGGAATACGTTGAAAGCGTGTTTATGAGAGAAGAGTCGTCTGAATTAAATGAACTAGAAATTCCAAAAGAAGTTGTAAGGGGTTTGGAGATAAATGTAGATGAAATAATGAAAGCAATGAAAAGCATGAAAGCAGGTAAGACAGCTGGATATGATAGAGTATCACTCGAGATGCTAAGGGCTGGAGAGGGAGTGGTGGCAGGCCTGCTGTACACCTTGTTTAATTTATGTTGGGAATTAAAACGGGTACCGGATGACTAGTGTAAAGCAGTTATAGTACCAATATATAAAGGAAAAGGGTCACAGCAGGACTGCAAAAACTACCGTGGTATCAGCTTGCTTAGTATTGTGGGTAAACTGTATGCTATGGTGTTAACTGAAAGAGTTATGAAAGAAACTGATGAAAAATTTGGGATGTGCAAGCGGGTTTTAGAAAGGGAATGGGGTGTACAGATCAAGTCCATTCCATGCGCATGATTGCGGAGAAGTTTTTGGCCAAAAACCAGAGTATTTTTGTGCGTTCATGGACTTGGAAAAGGCTTATGACAGAGTGGACACGAATGTGTTATGGCAAACACTGAACTCATATGGGTTGAGCGCTGGTTTGATACAGTCATTAAGGTCTCTTTATAGGGACTCTAGTGCTTGTGTCAGGATCAATGGGGTCTACTCGGTCTGGTTTGGCATCCAAAAAGGTATCAGACAGGGCTGTGTAGCTTCCCCTTGGCTGTTCAACCTATTTATGAACAGATGTTTGCACACTTTGAAAGATGAAGAATGTGGGTTTAGAATGGGCGAGTTAACCGTCAAATGCCTTTTGTATGCCTATGATCATGTCATATTTGCGTCATCGGCGGCTGAGTTACAAATGATGGTTACCTTAATGAACTGGGAATTAAAAGAAAGGGGAATGAAAGTGAACGACAGTAAGACGAAAGTGATGGTATTTGAAAGAGAAGAAAGCAAAACGGTATGTGAAATAAGAATAGGAGAGTTAATTGAGCAAGTGGATGAGTTTGTGTATTTGGGATGTGTATTTAGCGGGGATGGTAGATATGATAGGGATATAGAACGATGAGTAAATGCAGGGAATAGAGTGAATATGGCACTATACTCTATTATGAAGAACCAGAATGTGTCAAAAAAGGTACGTATGGTAATTCATAATGCTGTGTTAGTCCCTACTTTAATGTATGGTAGTGAAAGCTGGGTGTGGCAGAAGAAGCACGAAAGTAGAATAAATGCTGTAGAAATGCGGTCTATAAGGAATATGCTAGGGTTGAATCTGAATGACAGGGTGAGAAATTGCGTGATAAGAGATAAATGTGGTATGCAAGATGATGTTGTGACCAGGATTAAGAAAGGAATGCTTCGGTGGTTTGGTCATGTAGAAAGAATGAATGAGGAAAGAGTGACAAAGCAAATTTATATGGCAGATGTGAACGGCCGAGTCGGGAAGGGACGCCCTAGAAAAAAGTTTATCGACCAAATTGGCGATATTTTGAAAATGGGCCACGTTAGAAGTACCCTTAACCGACGAGCATGTATGCGTAGATATATGGATGTAAAGGAGGCGAAAGAGGTATGTCAGGATCGTGCCAAATGGAAGTCCGTAGTCTCTGCCTACCCCTCTGGGTGACAGGCGTGAGTGTTTATGTTATGTTATATATATATATATATATATATATATATATATATATATATATATATATATATATATATATATATATATATATGTAACGCTTATGTAACGTCTTTGCGACGCCGTAAAAACAACTATTGGGTTAAAAGATATCTAGTGGGTGAAAAGTAGGTATAAAGATCAATGATAACATATTTTACGATTCAGATAATTACTTTGCTGACAATTTAACTAAATTTTAACTTACTTTTCATCTTACATTACAAATGTTCATTGTGAAGAACTGAACACAATGATAAAGACACGCTCGCACGTCTCCAACCAGCCTTGGTCAATCGCTCGTCTCCGGTGCTCCTGCACGACCACACGCGTCTTCATACTGCACACAAATGGTCTCCAAGTTACAAGAGTAAGAGTTAGAAGTTCTCCGTCATCCGCTGAAATCACCAGACCTTGCGCCTGCAGACTTCAAATTTTTTCAGAATTTCAATAAATTTTTAGCGGAAAAAAATTCAATATCCGAGGGGTAGTAAGTACAAAACGCCTTTGAAGAATTTTAAGCCTCTCGTCCAGCTAATTTCTTCAAGAAAGGTATCAATAAACTGCCACTGGGCTGGCAAAGATGCATTGATTGTATGGGTGATTACTTTGATTGATAGAAATAAAGAATGTCAAAAAAATTACGTAAACTTTGGCAAAGACCTAATTAATATACATACAATTTGTTTTTTTTTTATAACAATGAACTGACAAACAAGCTTACAGTCCACTCGATGCTAATGTGTTTACTGGTATAAGGTTACAGAGATGGTTGTATTCTCGAAGATTTTTATGGAGTGCTTTCCAGCCTGAAGTTATTTATACGTGCTCTTTTTTTGTACGAATTCAATGGGGTATTTTACCCATCATCAAAATTGATTTAAATGAATCCTAGAGTGATAACGAACCACAATAATTTTTTTAAAACCGAATAAAAATTACTTTTAATCTATCGTTTTAAATTTTTGCGTGAAAACGCTAGCCTCCATGTTGTTTAACTCGTGACGTCACAGTCGTCGATCCTGCCAATTTTGTAAAGGAATAAGATACTTTTTATTGTTTAATAACGAGTTATAATCTTAATAATTTTTGTGTTATGCCTGAATGCAAAAATACGAGCATAAGGACTCCGGAATTGGATTCAAGTGCTAACCGATTTAAATATAAGAAATACTTGCCTAAAACTGCAACCCGAATACATTGTCTACATAAACCAGACTACTCCACTGTGAAGATCATTTTGATGTAAGTATGACTTATTTTTAACCATCGTTTAATACAAAAAAAACATCATGAGGTGAAGGGTATCGCAAGTTAAGTAATGATTGCTAATGATTGTAATTATAGATAAACTAAACTATGATTGCTACTAAACTATGTTTTATCAAAATACACTCTCACCTGGTATTGTGTTTTTGTATAAACAAAAGTTGGTAATAGGTACTTGCATTGATGTTTTAACATTCCTCAACTCAGCAGAATAAAAATTGCGATTGCATGCAAAAAATTTGCCACCATCAATTTATTTATCCTTGGTAGATACTTTCTGCTTTTACGAATTCATCTTCCATGATGCCTTTTCAATAAAATTCGTAATAAAACTCAATAATCGTAATGATAACTTAAAAATTTTCGAAATGACACAGCACGTTAGCCAGTTCCCTTAATCAGGGACTGGCTGGATCAGTGACGTCACGACATCAATAGTGTGGCGGACACCGTTTTACAGATATAAAGCACAGACGAAAAAAATTCTTAAAATTGAAATAAAACATTTATAATGCAATTTTTTAAACAATAGTAAATATTTCTCGTACAATTTTTACAAAATCTATCATAAATATATATTTTTTGATTATATTTTACATGGTGTAAAATGCCGTATTAAATATTTTAAACTTTTCTTGCAAGCTGTGGTCTAAACTGTACTTCTTCTCAAATTGCAATCTCAATTAAATTTAATCTATATATAGAACAGATTAAATCAGCTGCAAATTGAGGTAAAATAAAAAGAGGGAACTTTTAGGTAAATTAAAATCTTACAAAGAACTCTTCTATTTACGTTATTGTTTATATTTCTTGTAATAAATGAAGTTTTATACTTTATGGTAATACAAAAATCAGTTTATTATTATATTCGATGACGTTTACCAATTTATTAATTTGAATTAAGTAAAACATAATAATAAGCAATATGATTTCCTTATTATCATACCACAGCGGCCGATGATTTTCATACTTAGATATAAATATTGCAAAAAGGGCCACGTCTCGGATTCATAAATCACAGCAGTGGCAAGACGCACTGGTTGCGTAATTTCGTTTTCAGGATTTGAGGTATACCTCACGAGAAGATATGTCGTAATTTCCCGACTGCTGCTCAGACGAATTGAATCCGTCGATTGATCTCTCGGTCGAAGTTGGACTTACCTAGTCGCAATATTTGTCCCAGGTAAACATACTTGTCAACAACTTCGAGCTTAGAACTCCCTATAATTACCGGCATAGGTGTGACATGGACATTACACATGGTCTTTGTTTTGTCCATGTTCATCTTAAGATCTATCCGTTGGGAGACACTTTTGAGGTCACTAAGCATAGTGCTTAGGTCCTCCAGCGATTCTGACACAAGGACTATATCGTCGGAAAATCTAAGGTTAGTGATGTACTCGCCATTGATGTTAATACCGTATCCCTTCCAGCCCAGTAGCTTGAAAACGTTTTCCAATGCAGCGGTGAAGAGTTTCGGGGATATAACGACATCCTGTCTTATACCTCTCTGAAGTTAAATAGGTTTCGTAATCTGGTTCTATACTTGGATAGCCATCGTAGGCCTACTGTCAAACACTTCAGCTCTTCGATCTGGATGGATCTGAGACATGGTCCTTCACTGCTTGCCGTAGGAAGACGCTAAAGATCACTCAGCGAGCTATGGAGATCGCTATACTCGGAGTTTTTCTGCCTGATAAACTTAGAAATGAGGATATCCGCAGTAGAATCAGAGTGAACGAGAAAGCCAAACGGATTAGTAATTTGAAGTGACAATGGACCGGACATATATTTTTTTATCGAATAAGGGTTACAAACGAGCACACAGTCCACCTGATGGTAAATAGATGCTATAGCCCATAGACATTTACATTTATCCTCGATTAGGAATCAAAACGCAAATGCGTTGTCACCCCTGAGGACAAAGTCGAATGCCTCGTTTCCAGTAAAAAAGGATCTATGGATCTCTACAATCACCATAAGCGTGGCCCTAACCCGTTCGTGCCTACCCATTCGTGCTACAACCATAATATAACTGCAGCGTGGTTATACCATGTATAAATATAACTGAAATTAACTGAAGAACCGACAACCGATGGGGAAAAAAGGTTCTTAAGTGGTAGCCTCGTACAAGTAGGTGAAATGAAGGGAGACATACCATTAGGGGAAGTCAATGGATGCAGGTGGCTCAGGATCGTGCTTTGTGGCATTCCTTAGGGAGGCCTATGTTCCACAGTGGAGTTGTGAAGGGCTGTATTGACGATGATGATGATGGTGATGATGGTGATACAAATATTAAAGGAGCTGGAAAATTTTCAGATTAGTAATTTTTAGATAGGACCACGCCTTTTAGCATTTCTTTTGAAGGCCTACATTAAGCAATTGTTTTGTGATGGGTTGAAATGATAAAGATAATGAAGTTTGGTAGAAGTACTTTCTCAAGTAAAATATCTGGCATTCTCGCCTTGTGGGCTGAGTTATGTCGGGCTCGAAACAGTTCAACTCCATGGTTTTCAAGGGATTCAACATTTGCTGCCGCACTAGCGCTATGTGCCCTTCGGTGGCTCCTCGACGAGAGAGGATAACTCACCCCCTTATTCTTATTGTCCGTTCCATAACGCACCAGTCAGGGAAAACACACACATTAGCACCAACCCTCCCGAACTTAGAGGTGAATTTGGTCTATGGCTTCGCTATTGAATATATTTCGGTCGAGAAGGATAAGGAGGGTCGATAAGGAACGAGGATCGTAATACCGACACACCTCGCGATCTTACTACCGCCGATTCAACAGTGCACCTCCGAGGATAGGACGAGATAAATGGAGAGGCTCCCCTTCGCTATTCGCCGGTATATATGTATACTATGCCCTAATTCTCTTCTGCAGCGATGTAACCTCGCCACGGAGGGCAGGGTGAATCACTCCTAACACTAGCATTTAAAGTCAATTTGGAGAATAGTATGCTTTATAAAAATGTGTTGCCGTGTAGTGGTGGTGGAGAAGGATAAACTACTCTGTATCATCTGTCAGTAGGCGTGTCGCAAAAGGCGACAGAGGGAAATTGAAATCGAAAATGAGCAGAAGCATCTTCTTGGTAACTTAATAATTACAACAATGAGCTGTGGTTGCCAGCCTGCATAGGTCTACCCCTATAGATTGATTCTATGCAATGGACTTTTGTTCGTCTGTGCTGTTGACTGAGTATTTTTTTTACTCTTGTAGGGGTTTTTATTAGGCATTTAATAGATTGAACAAATAATTAACCAGCTATTGTCCTTGTGTCCAGAATACTTGATTGCATGACTTAATGGATGTGATGTAATATCATGATTTGAGTTGTTGGTTTTTGGGTATGTATGTGTTGTGATTGTGTAGGTATTTTTGAATTTTAGAGTAGGATTTTGGATATATGTATGTTAATAAATAGTTGTCATAATGTAATAGAATGGAAATGTGTTAATAGCTTCTGTAGTATAAATATTACTACTACTTCCTTAAACTTAACCGCATCTGAAATATAGAAATAATTCAAGCCTAAATTCTAAATAAGAGTGATTAGTAAAGCCATACTAGAATAAGTAATAAATTTTGGACAAAATATTTAAAACAAAATTAAAACTGTTTAATTAAAAGAAAAAACTTCATGAGCAAAAGTTTACTAAAAGATGTAACATTTTTCAAATATCATAAAAATCTATAATTTCTTACCCGACTATCGCAGAAGGAAATACATGTAGTGGTATGTGTGACCTGTCACTTTAATAAAACTGATAACAATAAAACCGAAAACTTTGCCAATTTAAAAATGCATGAATCATTAGATTTATTATAAATTTTGAAGTCTCATAGGCTTAATTTTATGGTAATTAACGTTCGCAAAATGTAATAAGGTGTTCGTTTGAAACCCATTCTGTCGAACGTCTTTTTAGAAGTCTTTTTAGAAGAAATCACGTCAGTTGCTTTTAATTTTAAGTTTAATATTCAAAATCAAATAGTTTAAGAGCATGTGGGCAGCGGACTTACGCCCGGATTTCAATAAGCATCACATTTTTTAAGTTAATGCCCAATACCTGAGGTACATAAAATGGGGACTCTTTAGTTTGACCGGCGGTCGATAAAGAGACATTCAGGTGTTTAAAAAATGGTAAAAATCATCAAAGGTTTAAAAATGGCCAAAAAAATGTAATATCAATAAGTCTGGCGCTTTAATATCTTGAAATATTCAATAAAAGTTACCCAAATATATATATATATATATATATATATATATATATATATATATATATATATATATATATATATATATATATATATATATATATATATATATATATATATGGTAAGGATGGTGTTGACAAAATGTAAGGAAAATGAAAATATTATTATGTTAGGAGACTTTAATGGAAGGGTTGGGGTGAAGAGGTCTGGTTATGAAAGGATATTGGGAACGTTTGGTGATGAAAGTATAATTGAGAATGGTGAAGACCTCCTCACCGTATGTGTGGAAAAGAATCTTTTTGTGACGAATACTTTTTTCGTCATAAGGAGAGTGGACAGGAATGTGTTATGGCAAACACTGAACTCATATGGGTTGAGCGCTGGTTTGATACAGGCATTAAGGTCTCTTTATAGGGACTCTAGTGCTTGTGTCAGGATCAATGGGGTCTACTCGGACTGGTTTGGCATCCAAAAAGGTGTCAGACAGGGCTGTGTAGCTTCCCCTTGGCTGTTCAACCTATTTATGGACCGGTGTTTGCAAACTTTGAAAGATGAAGAATGTGGGTTAAGAATGGGCGAGTTAACCGTCAAATGCCTTTTGTATGCCGATGATCAAGTCATATTTGCGTCATCGGAGGCTGAGTTGCAAATGATGGTTACATTAATGAACTGGGAATTAAAAGAAAGGGGAATGAAAGTGAACGCATGTAAGACGAAAGTGATGGTTTTTGAAAGAGAAGAAAGCAAAACGGTATGTGAAATAAGAATAGAAGGAGAGTTAATTGAGCAAGTGGATGAGTTTATGTATTTGGGATGTGTATTTAGCAGGGATGGTAGATATGACAGGGATATAGAACGACGAGTAAATGCAGGGAATAGAGTGAATGGGGCACTACACTCTATTATGAAGAACCAGAATGTGTCAAAGCAGGCACGTATGGTAATTCATAATGCTGTGTTAGTCCCTACTTTAATGTATGGTAGTGAAAGCTGGGTGTGGCAGAAGAAGCACGAAAGTAGAATAAATGCTGTATAAATGCGGTCTTTAAGGAATATGCTAGGGTTGAATCTGAATGACAGGGTGAGAAATTGCGTGATAAGAGATAAATGTGGTATGCAAGATGATGTTGTGACCAGGATTAAGAAAGGAATGCTTCGGTGGTTTGGTCATGTGGAAAGAATGAATGAGGAAAGAGTGACAAAGCAAATTTATATGGCAGATGTAAACGGCCGAGTCGGGAAGGGACGCCCTAGGAAAAAGTTTATCGACCAAATTGGCGATATTTTGAAAATGGGCCACGTTAGAAGTACCCTTAACCGACGAGCATGTATGCGTAGATATATGGATGTAAAGGAGGCGAAAGAGGTATGTCAGGATCGTGCCAAATGGAAGTCCGTAGTCTCTGCCTACCCCTCTGGGTGACAGGCGTGAGTGTTTATGTATTTTATGTATTATGTATAAGGAGATTCACATGTATACATGGGAAAGAGGTGATGATAGAAGCATGATAGATTTCGTAATTGTGGATGAAAGAATGAGGAGCGTAGTCGTAGATACAAGGGTTTACCGGGGGTCCAACGTAGGGACGGATCATTACTTGGTCTTATGTCGAATTAATGGTCTTTTCAAGCGTTGGCGGCATCGGACATCTGTATCTACCACTGCGTTACAGCGTATAAGAATAGAGAAGTTACAAGATGAAGATGTGAAAGAGAAGTATATAGGTAGACTGAGAGAAAATATTAGATGTTTAATTGAGTTGTGTATGAATGATTTAGACTTTAATACTGTATGGGATAATATTAAGAAAGGTTTGATGGATGCTGCCACCGAAGTATGTGGTGTAAGTAAGAGAACAAATGAAAGGAAAAGTAATACGTTGTGGTGGGATGATGAGGTACGGGTGGAAGTTGAATCAAAGAAGAAAGCATGGTTAGATTTACTAGCAACCAAAGATGGTAATTCTTCTGGTATGAATGATGAGATTGTAAGAAAAAAGGCAGAATTTAGACGTCTAAATAAGAGAATAAAAGAAGTTGTTTAAAGGAAAAAGAAAGAAAGAACGGATAAGAGTGATAGAAGGATATCTGATAATTTCCAGGCTAACATAAAAATGTTCTGGAAACTCGTAAGAACTGCCAGGGGAAATACAAAACAGCCTATAATTAATGCTATAAGAGACGAGAATGGATCTATTCTGAATGATGAAGTTTCGAATTTAAACAGATGGAAGGAATACGTTGAAAGCGTGTTTATGAGAGAAGAGTCGTCTGAATTAAATGAACTAGAAATTCCAAAAGAAGTTGTAAGGGGTTTGGAGATAAATGTAGATGAAATAATGAAAGCAATGAAAAGCATGAAAGCAGGTAAGACAGCTGGATATGATAGAGTATCACTCGAGATGCTAAGGGCTGGAGAGGGAGTGGTGGCAGGCCTGCTGTACACCTTGTTTAATTTATGTTGGGAATTAAAACGGGTACCGGATGACTAGTGTAAAGCAGTTATAGTACCAATATATAAAGGAAAAGGGTCACAGCAGGACTGCAAAAACTACCGTGGTATCAGCTTGCTTAGTATTGTGGGTAAACTGTATGCTATGGTGTTAACTGAAAGAGTTATGAAAGAAACTGATGAAAAATTTGGGATGTGCAAGCGGGTTTTAGAAAGGGAATGGGGTGTACAGATCAAGTCTTTTCCATGCGCATGATTGCGGAGAAGTTTTTGGCCAAAAACCAGAGTATTTTTTGTGCGTTCATGGACTTGGAAAAGGCTTATGACAGAGTGGACACGAATGTGTTATGGCAAACACTGAACTCATATGGGTTGAGCGCTGGTTTGATACAGTCATTAAGGTCTCTTTATAGGGACTCTAGTGCTTGTGTCAGGATCAATGGGGTCTACTCGGTCTGGTTTGGCATCCAAAAAGGTATCAGACAGGGCTGTGTAGCTTCCCCTTGGCTGTTCAACCTATTTATGAACAGATGTTTGCACACTTTGAAAGATGAAGAATGTGGGTTTAGAATGGGCGAGTTAACCGTCAAATGCCTTTTGTATGCCTATGATCATTTCATATTTGCGTCATCGGCGGCTGAGTTGCAAATGATGGTTACCTTAATGAACTGGGAATTAAAAGAAAGGGGAATGAAAGTGAACGCAAGTAAGACGAAAGTGATGGTTTTTGAAAGAGAAGAAAGCAAAACGGTATGTGAAATAAGAATAGGAGAGTTAATTGAGCAAGTGGATGAGTTTGTGTATTTGAGATGTGTATTTAGCGGGGATGGTAGATATGATAGGGATATAGAACGATGAGTAAATGCAGGGAATAGAGTGAATATGGCACTATACTCTATTATGAAGAACCAGAATGTGTCAAAAAAGGTACGTATGGTAATTCATAATGCTGTGTTAGTCCCTACTTTAATGTATGGTAGTGAAAGCTGGGTGTGGCAGAAGAAGCACGAAAGTAGAATAAATGCTGTAGAAATGCGGTCTATAAGGAATATGCTAGGGTTGAATCTGAATGACAGGGTGAGAAATTGCGTGATAAGAGATAAATGTGGTATGCAAGATGATGTTGTGACCAGGATTAAGAAAGGAATGCTTCGGTGGTTTGGTCATGTAGAAAGAATGAATGAGGAAAGAGTGACAAAGCAAATTTATATGGCAGATGTGAACGGCCGAGTCGGGAAGGGACGCCCTAGAAAAAAGTTTATCGACCAAATTGGCGATATTTTGAAAATGGGCCACGTTAGAAGTACCCTTAACCGACGAGCATGTATGCGTAGATATATGGATGTAAAGGAGGCGAAAGAGGTATGTCAGGATCGTGCCAAATGGAAGTCCGTAGTCTCTGCCTACCCCTCTGGGTGACAGGCGTGAGTGTTTATGTTATGTTATATATATATATATATATATATATATATATATATATATATATATATATATATATATATATATATATATGTAACGCTTATGTAACGTCTTTGCGACGCCGTAAAAACAACTATTGGGTTAAAAGATATCTAGTGGGTGAAAAGTAGGTATAAAGATCAATGATAACATATTTTACGATTCAGATAATTACTATGCTGACAATTTAACTAAATTTTAACTTACTTTTCATCTTCCTTCGCCTCGCATGTGAGTATTACACTAAAAACATAAAGATGAGGATTTATTCAATTTGAGGTACAACATACATCATTTTACTTTTTTATTCTGCTATAAAAATAATTTTCTCAAAATTTTCTTAAAATGCCTGTATAATAAATTAACTTTTATTTTATTACAGTCCCATCCTATATAAAAAAAAAATCTTACATTACAAATGTTCATTGTGAAGAACTGAACACAATGATAAAGACACGCTCGCACGTCTCCAACCAGCCTTGGTCAATCGCTCGTCTCCGGTGCTCCTGCACGACCACACGCGACTTCATACTGCACACAAATGGTCTCCAAGTTACAAGAGTAAGAGTTAGAAGTTCTCCGTCATCCGCTGAAATCACCAGACCTTGCGCCTGCAGACTTCAAATTTTTTCAGAATTTCAATAAATTTTTAGCGGAAAAAAATTCAATATCCGAGGGGTAGTAAGTACAAAACGCCTTTGAAGAATTTTTAGCCTCTCGTCCAGCTAATTTCTTCAAGAAAGGTATCAATAAACTGCCACTGGGCTGGCAAAGATGCATTGATTGTATGGGTGATTACTTTGATTGATAGAAATAAAGAATGTCAAAAAAATTACGTAAACTTTGGCAAAGACCTAATTAATATACATACAATTTGTTTTTTTTTTATAACAATGAACTGACAAACAAGCTTACAGTCCACTCGATGCTAATGTGTTTACTGGTATAAGGTTACAGAGATGGTTGTATTCTCGAAGATTTTTATGGAATGCTTTCCAGCCTGAAGTTATTTATACGTGCTCTTTTTTTGTACGAATTCAATGGGGTATTTTACCCATCATCAAAATTGATTTAAATGAATCCTAGAGTGATAACGAACCACAATAATTTTTTTAAAACCGAATAAAAATTACTTTTAATCTATCGTTTTAAATTTTTGCGTGAAAACGCTAGCCTCCATGTTGTTTAACTCGTGACGTCACAGTCGTCGATCCTGCCAATTTTGTAAAGGAATAAGATACTTTTTATTGTTTAATAACGAGTTATAATCTTAATAATTTTTGTGTTATGCCTGAATGCAAAAATACGAGCATAAGGACTCCGGAATTGGATTCAAGTGCTAACCGATTTAAATATAAGAAATACTTGCCTAAAACTGCAACCCGAATACATTGTCTACATAAACCAGACTACTCCACTGTAAAGATCATTTTGATGTAAGTATGACTTATTTTTAACCATCGTTTAATACAAAAAAAACATCATGAGGTGAAGGGTATCGCAAGTTAAGTAATGATTGCTAATGATTGTAATTATAGATAAACTAAACTATGATTGCTACTAAACTATGTTTTATCAAAATACACTCTCACCTGGTATTGTGTTTTTGTATAAACAAAAGTTGGTAATAGGTACTTGCATTGATGTTTTAACATTCCTCAACTCAGCAGAATAAAAATTGCGATTGCATGCAAAAAATTTGCCACCATCAATTTATTTATCCTTGGTAGATACTTTCTGCTTTTACGAATTCATCTTCCATGATGCCTTTTCAATAAAATTCGTAATAAAACTCAATAATCGTAATGATAACTTAAAAATTTTCGAAATGACACAGCACGTTAGCCAGTTCCCTTAATCAGGGACTGGCTGGATCAGTGACGTCACGACATCAATAGTGTGGCGGACACCGTTTTACAGATATAAAGCACAGACGAAAAAAATTCTTAAAATTGAAATAAAACATTTATAATGCAATTTTTTAAACAATAGTAAATATTTCTCGTACAATTTTTACAAAATCTATCATAAATATATATTTTTTGATTATATTTTACATGGTGTAAAATGCCGTATTAAATATTTTAAACTTTTCTTGCAAGCTGTGGTCTAAACTGTACTTCTTCTCAAATTGCAATCTCAATTAAATTTAATCTATATATAGAACAGATTAAATCAGCTGCAAATTGAGGTAAAATAAAAAGAGGGAACTTTTAGGTAAATTAAAATCTTACAAAGAACTCTTCTATTTACGTTATTGTTTATATTTCTTGTAATAAATGAAGTTTTATACTTTATGGTAATACAAAAATCAGTTTATTATTATATTCGATGACGTTTACCAATTTATTAATTTGAATTAAGTAAAACATAATAATAAGCAATATGATTTCCTTATTATCATACCACAGCGGCCGATGATTTTCATACTTAGATATAAATATTGCAAAAAGGGCCACGTCTCGGATTCATAAATCACAGCAGTGGCAAGACGCACTGGTTGCGTAATTTCGTTTTCAGGATTTGAGGTATACCTCACGAGAAGATATGTCGTAATTTCCCGACTGCTGCTCAGACGAATTGAATCCGTCGATTGATCTCTCGGTCGAAGTTGGACTTACCTAGTCGCAATATTTGTCCCAGGTAAACATACTTGTCAACAACTTCGAGCTTAGAACTCCCTATAATTACCGGCATAGGTGTGACATGGACATTACACATGGTCTTTGTTTTGTCCATGTTCATCTTAAGATCTATCCGTTGGGAGACACTTTTGAGGTCACTAAGCATAGTGCTTAGGTCCTCCAGCGATTCTGACACAAGGACTATATCGTCGGAAAATCTAAGGTTAGTGATGTACTCGCCATTGATGTTAATACCGTATCCCTTCCAGCCCAGTAGCTTGAAAACGTTTTCCAATGCAGCGGTGAAGAGTTTCGGGGATATAACGACATCCTGTCTTATACCTCTCTGAAGTTAAATAGGTTTCGTAATCTGGTTCTATACTTGGATAGCCATCGTAGGCCTACTGTCAAACACTTCAGCTCTTCGATCTGGATGGATCTGAGACATGGTCCTTCACTGCTTGCCGTAGGAAGACGCTAAAGATCACTCAGCGAGCTATGGAGATCGCTATACTCGGAGTTTTTCTGCCTGATAAACTTAGAAATGAGGATATCCGCAGTAGAATCAGAGTGAACGAGAAAGCCAAACGGATTAGTAATTTGAAGTGACAATGGACCGGACATATATTTTTTTATCGAATAAGGGTTACAAACGAGCACACAGTCCACCTGATGGTAAATAGATGCTATAGCCCATAGACATTTACATTTATCCTCGATTAGGAATCAAAACGCAAATGCGTTGTCACCCCTGAGGACAAAGTCGAATGCCTCGTTTCCAGTAAAAAAGGATCTATGGATCTCTACAATCACCATAAGCGTGGCCCTAACCCGTTCGTGCCTACCCATTCGTGCTACAACCATAATATAACTGCAGCGTGGTTATACCATGTATAAATATAACTGAAATTAACTGAAGAACCGACAACCGATGGGGAAAAAAGGTTCTTAAGTGGTAGCCTCGTACAAGTAGGTGAAATGAAGGGAGACATACCATTAGGGGAAGTCAATGGATGCAGGTGGCTCAGGATCGTGCTTTGTGGCATTCCTTGGGGAGGCCTATGTTCCACAGTGGAGTTGTGAAGGGCTGTATTGACGATGATGATGATGGTGATGATGGTGATACAAATATTAAAGGAGCTGGAAAATTTTCAGATTAGTAATTTTTAGATAGGACCACGCCTTTTAGCATTTCTTTTGAAGGCCTACATTAAGCAATTGTTTTGTGATGGGTTGAAATGATAAAGATAATGAAGTTTGGTAGAAGTACTTTCTCAAGTAAAATATCTGGCATTCTCGCCTTGTGGGCTGAGTTATGTCGGGCTCGAAACAGTTAAACTCCATGGTTTTCAAGGGATTCAACATTTGCTGCCGCACTAGCGCTATGTGCCCTTCGGTGGCTCCTCGACGAGAGAGGATAACTCACCCCCTTATTCTTATTGTCCGTTCCATAACGCACCAGTCAGGAAAAACACACACATTAGCACCAACCCTCCCGAACTTAGAGGTGAATTTGGTCTATGGCTTCGCTATTGAATATATTTCGGTCGAGAAGGATAAGGAGGGTCGATAAGGAACGAGGATCGTAATACCGACACACCTCGCGATCTTACTACCGCCGATTCAACAGTGCACCTCCGAGGATAGGACGAGATAAATGGAGAGGCTCCCCTTCGCTATTCGCCGGTATATATGTATACTATGCCCTAATTCTCTTCTGCAGCGATGTAACCTCGCCACGGAGGGCAGGGTGAATCACTCCTAACACTAGCATTTAAAGTCAATTTGGAGAATAGTATGCTTTATAAAAATGTGTTGCCGTGTAGTGGTGGTGGAGAAGGATAAACTACTCTGTATCATCTGTCAGTAGGCGTGTCGCAAAAGGCGACAGAGGGAAATTGAAATCGAAAATGAGCAGAAGCATCTTCTTGGTAACTTAATAATTACAACAATGAGCTGTGGTTGCCAGCCTGCATAGGTCTACCCCTATAGATTGATTCTATGCAATGGACTTTTGTTCGTCTGTGCTGTTGACTGATTTTTTTTACTCTTGTAGGGGTTTTTATTAGGCATTTAATAGATTGAACAAATAATTAACCAGCTATTGTCCTTGTGTCCAGAATACTTGATTGCATGACTTAATGGATGTGATGTAATATCATGATTTGAGTTGTTGGTTTTTGGGTATGTATGTGTTGTGATTGTGTAGGTATTTTTGAATTTTAGAGTAGGATTTTGGATATATGTATGTTAATAAATAGTTGTCATAATGTAATAGAATGGAAATGTGTTAATAGCTTCTGTAGTATAAATATTACTACTACTTCCTTAAACTTAACCGCATCTGAAATATAGAAATAATTCAAGCCTAAATTCTAAATAAGAGTGATTAGTAAAGCCATACTAGAATAAGTAATAAATTTTGGACAAAATATTTAAAACAAAATTAAAACTGTTTAATTAAAAGAAAAAACTTCATGAGCAAAAGTTTACTAAAAGATGTAACATTTTTCAAATATCATAAAAATCTATAATTTCTTACCCGACTATCGCAGAAGGAAATACATGTAGTGGTATGTGTGACCTGTCACTTTAATAAAACTGATAACAATAAAACCGAAAACTTTGCCAATTTAAAAATGCATGAATCATTAGATTTATTATAAATTTTGAAGTCTCATAGGCTTAATTTTATGGTAATTAACGTTCGCAAAATGTAATAAGGTGTTCGTTTGAAACCCATTCTGTCGAACGTCTTTTTAGAAGTTATTAACAAATCACGTCAGTTGCTTTTAATTTTAAGTTTAATATTCAAAATCAAATAGTTTAAGAGCATGTGGGCAGCGGACTTACGCCCGGATTTCAATAAGCATCACATTTTTTAAGTTAATGCCCAATACCTGAGGTACATAAAATGGGGACTCTTTAGTTTGACCGGCGGTCGATAAAGAGACATTCAGGTGTTTAAAAAATGGTAAAAATCATCAAAGGTTTAAAAATGGCCAAAAAATGTAATATCAACAAGTCTGGCGCTTTAATATCTTGAAATATTCAATAAAAGTTACCCAAATATATATATATATATATATATATATATATACACAAATATATATATATATATACATATATATATATATACATATATATATATATATATATATATATATATATATATATATATATATATATATATATATATATATATATATATATATATATATATATATATATGGTAAGGATGGTGTTGACAAAATGTAAGGAAAATGAAAATATTATGTTAGGAGACTTTAATGGAAGGGTTGGGGTGAAGAGGTCTGGTTATGAAAGGATATTGGGAACGTTTGGTGATGAAAGTATAATTGAGAATGGTGAAGACCTCCTCACCGTATGTGTGGAAAAGAATCTTTTTGTGACGAATACTTTTTTCGTCATAAGGAGAGTGGACAGGAATGTGTTATGGCAAACACTGAACTCATATGGGTTGAGCGCTGGTTTGATACAGGCATTAAGGTCTCTTTATAGGGACTCTAGTGCTTGTGTCAGGATCAATGGGGTCTACTCGGACTGGTTTGGCATCCAAAAAGGTGTCAGACAGGGCTGTGTAGCTTCCCCTTGGCTGTTCAACCTATTTATGGACCGGTGTTTGCAAACTTTGAAAGATGAAGAATGTGGGTTAAGAATGGGCGAGTTAACCGTCAAATGCCTTTTGTATGCCGATGATCAAGTCATATTTGCGTCATCGGAGGCTGAGTTGCAAATGATGGTTACATTAATGAACTGGGAATTAAAAGAAAGGGGAATGAAAGTGAACGCATGTAAGACGAAAGTGATGGTTTTTGAAAGAGAAGAAAGCAAAACGGTATGTGAAATAAGAATAGAAGGAGAGTTAATTGAGCAAGTGGATGAGTTTGTGTATTTGGGATGTGTATTTAGCAGGGATGGTAGATATGACAGGGATATAGAACGACGAGTAAATGCAGGGAATAGAGTGAATGGGGCACTACACTCTATTATGAAGAACCAGAATGTGTCAAAGCAGGCACGTATGGTAATTCATAATGCTGTGTTAGTCCCTACTTTAATGTATGGTAGTGAAAGCTGGGTGTGGCAGAAGAAGCACGAAAGTAGAATAAATGCTGTATAAATGCGGTCTTTAAGGAATATGCTAGGGTTGAATCTGAATGACAGGGTGAGAAATTGCGTGATAAGAGATAAATGTGGTATGCAAGATGATGTTGTGACCAGGATTAAGAAAGGAATGCTTCGGTGGTTTGGTCATGTGGAAAGAATGAATGAGGAAAGAGTGACAAAGCAAATTTATATGGCAGATGTAAACGGCCGAGTCGGGAAGGGACGCCCTAGGAAAAAGTTTATCGACCAAATTGGCGATATTTTGAAAATGGGCCACGTTAGAAGTACCCTTAACCGACGAGCATGTATGCGTAGATATATGGATGTAAAGGAGGCGAAAGAGGTATGTCAGGATCGTGCCAAATGGAAGTCCGTAGTCTCTGCCTACCCCTCTGGGTGACAGGCGTGAGTGTTTATGTATTTTATGTATTATGTATAAGGAGATTCACATGTATACATGGGAAAGAGGTGATGATAGAAGCATGATAGATTTCGTAATTGTGGATGAAAGAATGAGGAGCGCAGTCGTAGATACAAGGGTTTACCGGGGGTCCAACGTAGGGACGGATCATTACTTGGTCTTATGTCGAATTAATGGTCTTTTCAAGCGTTGGCGGCATCGGACATCTGTATCTACCACTGCGTTACAGCGTATAAGAATAGAGAAGTTACAAGATGAAGATGTGAAAGAGAAGTATATAGGTAGACTGAGAGAAAATATTAGATGTTTAATTGAGTTGTGTATGAATGATTTAGACTTTAATACTGTATGGGATAATATTAAGAAAGGTTTGATGGATGCTGCCACCGAAGTATGTGGTGTAAGTAAGAGAACAAATGAAAGGAAAAGTAATACGTTGTGGTGGGATGATGAGGTACGGGTGGAAGTTGAATCAAAGAAGAAAGCATGGTTAGATTTACTAGCAACCAAAGATGGTAATTCTTCTGGTATGAATGATGAGATTGTAAGAAAAAAGGCAGAATTTAGACGTCTAAATAAGAGAATAAAAGAAGTTGTTTAAAGGAAAAAGAAAGAAAGAACGGATAAGAGTGATAGAAGGATATCTGATAATTTCCAGGCTAACATAAAAATGTTCTGGAAACTCGTAAGAACTGCCAGGGGAAATACAAAACAGCCTATAATTAATGCTATAAGAGACGAGAATGGATCTATTCTGAATGATGAAGTTTCGAATTTAAACAGATGGAAGGAATACGTTGAAAGCGTGTTTATGAGAGAAGAGTCGTCTGAATTAAATGAACTAGAAATTCCAAAAGAAGTTGTAAGGGGTTTGGAGATAAATGTAGATGAAATAATGAAAGCAATGAAAAGCATGAAAGCAGGTAAGACAGCTGGATATGATAGAGTATCACTCGAGATGCTAAGGGCTGGAGAGGGAGTGGTGGCAGGCCTGCTGTACACCTTGTTTAATTTATGTTGGGAATTAAAACGGGTACCGGATGACTAGTGTAAAGCAGTTATAGTACCAATATATAAAGGAAAAGGGTCACAGCAGGACTGCAAAAACTACCGTGGTATCAGCTTGCTTAGTATTGTGGGTAAACTGTATGCTATGGTGTTAACTGAAAGAGTTATGAAAGAAACTGATGAAAAATTTGGGATGTGCAAGCGGGTTTTAGAAAGGGAATGGGGTGTACAGATCAAGTCTTTTCCATGCGCATGATTGCGGAGAAGTTTTTGGCCAAAAACCAGAGTATTTTTTGTGCGTTCATGGACTTGGAAAAGGCTTATGACAGAGTGGACACGAATGTGTTATGGCAAACACTGAACTCATATGGGTTGAGCGCTGGTTTGATACAGTCATTAAGGTCTCTTTATAGGGACTCTAGTGCTTGTGTCAGGATCAATGGGGTCTACTCGGTCTGGTTTGGCATCCAAAAAGGTATCAGACAGGGCTGTGTAGCTTCCCCTTGGCTGTTCAACCTATTTATGAACAGATGTTTGCACACTTTGAAAGATGAAGAATGTGGGTTTAGAATGGGCGAGTTAACCGTCAAATGCCTTTTGTATGCCTATGATCATGTCATATTTGCGTCATCGGCGGCTGAGTTGCAAATGATGGTTACCTTAATGAACTGGGAATTAAAAGAAAGGGGAATGAAAGTGAACGCAAGTAAGACGAAAGTGATGGTTTTTGAAAGAGAAGAAAGCAAAACGGTATGTGAAATAAGAATAGGAGAGTTAATTGAGCAAGTGGATGAGTTTGTGTATTTGAGATGTGTATTTAGCGGGGATGGTAGATATGATAGGGATATAGAACGATGAGTAAATGCAGGGAATAGAGTGAATATGGCACTATACTCTATTATGAAGAACCAGAATGTGTCAAAAAAGGTACGTATGGTAATTCATAATGCTGTGTTAGTCCCTACTTTAATGTATGGTAGTGAAAGCTGGGTGTGGCAGAAGAAGCACGAAAGTAGAATAAATGCTGTAGAAATGCGGTCTATAAGGAATATGCTAGGGTTGAATCTGAATGACAGGGTGAGAAATTGCGTGATAAGAGATAAATGTGGTATGCAAGATGATGTTGTGACCAGGATTAAGAAAGGAATGCTTCGGTGGTTTGGTCATGTAGAAAGAATGAATGAGGAAAGAGTGACAAAGCAAATTTATATGGCAGATGTGAACGGCCGAGTCGGGAAGGTACGCCCTAGAAAAAAGTTTATCGACCAAATTGGCGATATTTTGAAAATGGGCCACGTTAGAAGTACCCTTAACCGACGAGCATGTATGCGTAGAAATATGGATGTAAAGGAGGCGAAAGAGGTATGTCAGGATCGTGCCAAATGGAAGTCCGTAGTCTCTGCCTACCCCTCTGGGTAACAGGCGTGAGTGTTTATGTTATGTTATATATATATATATATATATATATATATATATATATATATATATATATATATATATATATATATATATATATATATATATATATATATATATATATATATATGTAACGCTTATGTAACGTCTTTGCGACGCCGTAAAAACAACTATTGGGTTAAAAGATATCCAGTGGGTGAAAAGTAGGTATAAAGATCAATGATAACATATTTTACGATTCAGATAATTACTATGCTGACAATTTAACTAAATTTTAACTTACTTTTCATCTTCCTTCGCCTCGCATGTGAATATTACACTAAAAACATAAAGATGAGGATTTATTCAATTTGAGGTACAACATACATCATTTTACTTTTTTATTCTGCTATAAAAATAATTTTCTCAAAATTTTCTTAAAATGCCTGTATAATAAATTAACTTTTATTTTATTACAGTCCCATCCTATATAAAAAAAAATCTTACATTACAAATGTTCATTGTGAAGAACTGAACACAATGATAAAGACACGCTCGCACGTCTCCAACCAGCCTTGGTCAATCGCTCGTCTCCGGTGCTCCTGCACGACCACACGCGACTTCATACTGCACACAAATGGTCTCCAAGTTACAAGAGTAAGAGTTAGAAGTTCTCCGTCATCCGCTGAAATCACCAGACCTTGCGCCTGCAGACTTCAAATTTTTTCAGAATTTCAATAAATTTTTAGCGGAAAAAAATTCAATATCCGAGGGGTAGTAAGTACAAAACGCCTTTGAAGAATTTTTAGCCTCTCGTCCAGCTAATTTCTTCAAGAAAGGTATCAATAAACTGCCACTGGGCTGGCAAAGATGCATTGATTGTATGGGTGATTACTTTGATTGATAGAAATAAAGAATGTCAAAAAAATTACGTAAACTTTGGCAA
Source organism: Parnassius smintheus behrii (assembly GCA_036936625.1). Taxonomy (NCBI): domain Eukaryota; kingdom Metazoa; phylum Arthropoda; class Insecta; order Lepidoptera; family Papilionidae; genus Parnassius; species Parnassius smintheus. Next base: position 20,188,249 of record JAUPFT010000014.1, read on the forward strand.
AGACCTAATTAATATACATACAATTTGTTTTTTTTATAACAATGAACTGACAAACAAGCTTACAGTCCACTCGATGCTAATGTGTTTACTGGTATAAGGTTACAGAGATGGTTGTATTCTCGAAGATTTTTATGGAATGCTTTCCAGCCTGAAGTTATTTATACGTGCTCTTTTTTTGTACGAATTCAATGGGGTATTTTACCCATCATCAAAATTGATTTAAATGAATCCTAGAGTGATAACGAACCACAATAATTTTTTTAAAACCGAATAAAAATTACTTTTAATCTATCGTTTTAAATTTTTGCGTGAAAACGCTAGCCTCCATGTTGTTTAACTCGTGACGTCACAGTCGTCGATCCTGCCAATTTTGTAAAGGAATAAGATACTTTTTATTGTTTAATAACGAGTTATAATCTTAATAATTTTTGTGTTATGCCTGAATGCAAAAATACGAGCATAAGGACTCCGGAATTGGATTCAAGTGCTAACCGATTTAAATATAAGAAATACTTGCCTAAAACTGCAACCCGAATACATTGTCTACATAAACCAGACTACTCCACTGTGAAGATCATTTTGATGTAAGTATGACTTATTTTTAACCATCGTTTAATACAAAAAAAACATCATGAGGTGAAGGGTATCGCAAGTTAAGTAATGATTGCTAATGATTGTAATTATAGATAAACTAAACTATGATTGCTACTAAACTATGTTTTATCAAAATACACTCTCACCTGGTATTGTGTTTTTGTATAAACAAAAGTTGGTAATAGGTACTTGCATTGATGTTTTAACATTCCTCAACTCAGCAGAATAAAAATTGCGATTGCATGCAAAAAATTTGCCACCATCAATTTATTTATCCTTGGTAGATACTTTCTGCTTTTACGAATTCATCTTCCATGATGCCTTTTCAATAAAATTCGTAATAAAACTCAATAATCGTAATGATAACATAAAAATTTTCGAAATGACACAGCACGTTAGCCAGTTCCCTTAATCAGGGACTGGCTGGATCAGTGACGTCACGACATCAATAGTGTGGCGGACACCGTTTTACAGATATAAAGCACAGACGAAAAAAATTCTTAAAATTGAAATAAAACATTTATAATGCAATTTTTTAAACAATAGTAAATATTTCTCGTACAATTTTTACAAAATCTATCATAAATATATATTTTTTGATTATATTTTACATGGTGTAAAATGCCGTATTAAATATTTTAAACTTTTCTTGCAAGCTGTGGTCTAAACTGTACTTCTTCTCAAATTGCAATCTCAATTAAATTTAATCTATATATAGAACAGATTAAATAAGCTGCAAATTGAGGTAAAATAAAAAGAGGGAACTTTTAGGTAAATTAAAATCTTACAAAGAACTCTTCTATTTACGTTATTGTTTATATTTCTTGTAATAAATGAAGTTTTATACTTTATGGTAATACAAAAATCAGTTTATTATTATATTCGATGACGTTTACCAATTTATTAATTTGAATTAAGTAAAACATAATAATAAGCAATATGATTTCCTTATTATCATACCACAGCGGCCGATGATTTTCATACTTAGATATAAATATTGCAAAAAGGGCCACGTCTCGGATTCATAAATCACAGCAGTGGCAAGACGCACTGGTTGCGTAATTTCGTTTTCAGGATTTGAGGTATACCTCACGAGAAGATATGTCGTAATTTCCCGACTGCTGCTCAGACGAATTGAATCCGTCGATTGATCTCTCGGTCGAAGTTGGACTTACCTAGTCGCAATATTTGTCCCAGGTAAACATACTTGTCAACAACTTCGAGCTTAGAACTCCCTATAATTACCGGCATAGGTGTGACATGGACATTACACATGGTCTTTGTTTTGTCCATGTTCATCTTAAGATCTATCCGTTGGGAGACACTTTTGAGGTCACTAAGCATAGTGCTTAGGTCCTCCAGCGATTCTGACACAAGGACTATATCGTCGGAAAATCTAAGGTTAGTGATGTACTCGCCATTGATGTTAATACCGTATCCCTTCCAGCCCAGTAGCTTGAAAACGTTTTCCAATGCAGCGGTGAAGAGTTTCGGGGATATAACGACATCCTGTCTTATACCTCTCTGAAGTTAAATAGGTTTCGTAATCTGGTTCTATACTTGGATAGCCATCGTAGGCCTACTGTCAAACACTTCAGCTCTTCGATCTGGATGGATCTGAGACATGGTCCTTCACTGCTTGCCGTAGGAAGACGCTAAAGATCACTCAGCGAGCTATGGAGATCGCTATACTCGGAGTTTTTCTGCCTGATAAACTTAGAAATGAGGATATCCGCAGTAGAATCAGAGTGAACGAGAAAGCCAAACGGATTAGTAATTTGAAGTGACAATGGACCGGACATATATTTTTTTATCGAATAAGGGTTACAAACGAGCACACAGTCCACCTGATGGTAAATAGATGCTATAGCCCATAGACATTTACATTTATCCTCGATTAGGAATCAAAACGCAAATGCGTTGTCACCCCTGAGGACAAAGTCGAATGCCTCGTTTCCAGTAAAAAAGGATCTATGGATCTCTACAATCACCATAAGCGTGGCCCTAACCCGTTCGTGCCTACCCATTCGTGCTACAACCATAATATAACTGCAGCGTGGTTATACCATGTATAAATATAACTGAAATTAATTGAAGAACCGACAACCGATGGGGAAAAAAGGTTCTTAAGTGGCAGCCTCGTACAAGTAGGTGAAATGAAGGGAGACATACCATTAGGGGAAGTCAATGGATGCAGGTGGCTCAGGATCGTGCTTTGTGGCATTCCTTGGGGAGGCCTATGTTCCACAGTGGAGTTGTGAAGGGCTGTATTGACGATGATGATGATGGTGATGATGGTGATACAAATATTAAAGGAGCTGGAAAATTTTCAGATTAGTAATTTTTAGATAGGACCACGCCTTTTAGCATTTCTTTTGAAGGCCTACATTAAGCAATTGTTTTGTGATGGGTTGAAATGATAAAGATAATGAAGTTTGGTAGAAGTACTTTCTCAAGTAAAATATCTGGCATTCTCGCCTTGTGGGCTGAGTTATGTCGGGCTCGAAACAGTTAAACTCCATGGTTTTCAAGGGATTCAACATTTGCTGCCGCACTAGCGCTATGTGCCCTTCGGTGGCTCCTCGACGAGAGAGGATAACTCACCCCCTTATTCTTATTGTCCGTTCCATAACGCACCAGTCAGGAAAAACACACACATTAGCACCAACCCTCCCGAACTTAGAGGTGAATTTGGTCTATGGCTTCGCTATTGAATATATTTCGGTCGAGAAGGATAAGGAGGGTCGATAAGGAACGAGGATCGTAATACCGACACACCTCGCGATCTTACTACCGCCGATTCAACAGTGCACCTCCGAGGATAGGACGAGATAAATGGAGAGGCTCCCCTTCGCTATTCGCCGGTATATATGTATACTATGCCCTAATTCTCTTCTGCAGCGATGTAACCTCGCCACGGAGGGCAGGGTGAATCACTCCTAACACTAGCATTTAAAGTCAATTTGGAGAATAGTATGCTTTATAAAAATGTGTTGCCGTGTAGTGGTGGTGGAGAAGGATAAACTACTCTGTATCATCTGTCAGTAGGCGTGTCGCAAAAGGCGACAGAGGGAAATTGAAATCGAAAATGAGCAGAAGCATCTTCTTGGTAACTTAATAATTACAACAATGAGCTGTGGTTGCCAGCCTGCATAGGTCTACCCCTATAGATTGATTCTATGCAATGGACTTTTGTTCGTCTGTGCTGTTGACTGAGTATTTTTTTTACTCTTGTAGGGGTTTTTATTAGGCAATTAATAGATTGAACAAATAATTAACCAGCTATTGTCCTTGTGTCCAGAATACTTGATTGCATGACTTAATGGATGTGATGTAATATCATGATTTGAGTTGTTGGTTTTTGGGTATGTATGTGTTGTGATTGTGTAGGTATTTTTGAATTTTAGAGTAGGATTTTGGATATATGTATGTTAATAAATAGTTGTCATAATGTAATAGAATGGAAATGTGTTAATAGCTTCTGTAGTATAAATATTACTACTACTTCCTTAAACTTAACCGCATCTGAAATATAGAAATAATTCAAGCCTAAATTCTAAATAAGAGTGATTAGTAAAGCCATACTAGAATAAGTAATAAATTTTGGACAAAATATTTAAAACAAAATTAAAACTGTTTAATTAAAAGAAAAAACTTCATGAGCAAAAGTTTACTAAAAGATGTAACATTTTTCAAATATCATAAAAATCTATAATTTCTTACCCGACTATCGCAGAAGGAAATACATGTAGTGGTATGTGTGACCTGTCACTTTAATAAAACTGATAAGTGATAACAATAAAACCGAAAACTTTGCCAATTTAAAAATGCATGAATCATTAGATTTATTATAAATTTTGAAGTCTCATAGGCTTAATTTTATGGTAATTAACGTTCGCAAAATGTAATAAGGTGTTCGTTTGAAACCCATTCTGTCGAACGTCTTTTTAGAAGTCTTTTTAGAAGAAATCACGTCAGTTGCTTTTAATTTTAAGTTTAATATTCAAAATCAAATAGTTTAAGAGCATGTGGGCAGCGGACTTACGCCCGGATTTCAATAAGCATCACATTTTTTAAGTTAATGCCCAATACCTGAGGTACATAAAATGGGGACTCTTTAGTTTGACCGGCGGTCGATAAAGAGACATTCAGGTGTTTAAAAAATGGTAAAAATCATCAAAGGTTTAAAAATGGCCAAAAAAATGTAATATCAATAAGTCTGGCGCTTTAATATCTTGAAATATTCAATAAAAGTTACCCAAATATATATATATATATATATATATATATATATATATATATATATATATATATATATATATATATATATAAATATATATATGGTAAGGATGGTGTTGACAAAATGTAAGGAAAATGAAAATATTATTATGTTAGGAGACTTTAATGGAAGGGTTGGGGTGAAGAGGTCTGGTTATGAAAGGATATTGGGAACGTTTGGTGATGAAAGTATAATTGAGAATGGTGAAGACCTCCTCACCGTATGTGTGGAAAAGAATCTTTTTGTGACGAATACTTTTTTCGTCATAAGGAGAGTGGACAGGAATGTGTTATGGCAAACACTGAACTCATATGGGTTGAGCGCTGGTTTGATACAGGCATTAAGGTCTCTTTATAGGGACTCTAGTGCTTGTGTCAGGATCATTGGGGTCTACTCGGACTGGTTTGGCATCCAAAAAGGTGTCAGACAGGGCTGTGTAGCTTCCCCTTGGCTGTTCAACCTATTTATGGACCGGTGTTTGCAAACTTTGAAAGATGAAGAATGTGGGTTAAGAATGGGCGAGTTAACCGTCAAATGCCTTTTGTATGCCGATGATCAAGTCATATTTGCGTCATCGGAGGCTGAGTTGCAAATGATGGTTACATTAATGAACTGGGAATTAAAAGAAAGGGGAATGAAAGTGAACGCATGTAAGACGAAAGTGATGGTTTTTGAAAGAGAAGAAAGCAAAACGGTATGTGAAATAAGAATAGAAGGAGAGTTAATTGAGCAAGTGGATGAGTTTGTGTATTTGGGATGTGTATTTAGCAGGGATGGTAGATATGACAGGGATATAGAACGACGAGTAAATGCAGGGAATAGAGTGAATGGGGCACTACACTCTATTATGAAGAACCAGAATGTGTCAAAGCAGGCACGTATGGTAATTCATAATGCTGTGTTAGTCCCTACTTTAATGTATGGTAGTGAAAGCTGGGTGTGGCAGAAGAAGCACGAAAGTAGAATAAATGCTGTATAAATGCGGTCTTTAAGGAATATGCTAGGGTTGAATCTGAATGACAGGGTGAGAAATTGCGTGATAAGAGATAAATGTGGTATGCAAGATGATGTTGTGACCAGGATTAAGAAAGGAATGCTTCGGTGGTTTGGTCATGTGGAAAGAATGAATGAGGAAAGAGTGACAAAGCAAATTTATATGGCAGATGTAAACGGCCGAGTCGGGAAGGGACGCCCTAGGAAAAAGTTTATCGACCAAATTGGCGATATTTTGAAAATGGGCCACGTTAGAAGTACCCTTAACCGACGAGCATGTATGCGTAGATATATGGATGTAAAGGAGGCGAAAGAGGTATGTCAGGATCGTGCCAAATGGAAGTCCGTAGTCTCTGCCTACCCCTCTGGGTGACAGGCGTGAGTGTTTATGTATTTTATGTATTATGTATAAGGAGATTCACATGTATACATGGGAAAGAGGTGATGATAGAAGCATGATAGATTTCGTAATTGTGGATGAAAGAATGAGGAGCGCAGTCGTAGATACAAGGGTTTACCGGGGGTCCAACGTAGGGACGGATCATTACTTGGTCTTATGTCGAATTAATGGTCTTTTCAAGCGTTGGCGGCATCGGACATCTGTATCTACCACTGCGTTACAGCGTATAAGAATAGAGAAGTTACAAGATGAAGATGTGAAAGAGAAGTATATAGGTAGACTGAGAGAAAATATTAGATGTTTAATTGAGTTGTGTATGAATGATTTAGACTTTAATACTGTATGGGATAATATTAAGAAAGGTTTGATGGATGCTGCCACCGAAGTATGTGGTGTAAGTAAGAGAACAAATGAAAGGAAAAGTAATACGTTGTGGTGGGATGATGAGGTACGGGTGGAAGTTGAATCAAAGAAGAAAGCATGGTTAGATTTACTAGCAACCAAAGATGGTAATTCTTCTGGTATGAATGATGAGATTGTAAGAAAAAAGGCAGAATTTAGACGTCTAAATAAGAGAATAAAAGAAGTTGTTTAAAGGAAAAAGAAAGAAAGAACGGATAAGAGTGATAGAAGGATATCTGATAATTTCCAGGCTAACATAAAAATGTTCTGGAAACTCGTAAGAACTGCCAGGGGAAATACAAAACAGCCTATAATTAATGCTATAAGAGACGAGAATGGATCTATTCTGAATGATGAAGTTTCGAATTTAAACAGATGGAAGGAATACGTTGAAAGCGTGTTTATGAGAGAAGAGTCGTCTGAATTAAATGAACTAGAAATTCCAAAAGAAGTTGTAAGGGGTTTGGAGATAAATGTAGATGAAATAATGAAAGCAATGAAAAGCATGAAAGCAGGTAAGACAGCTGGATATGATAGAGTATCACTCGAGATGCTAAGGGCTGGAGAGGGAGTGGTGGCAGGCCTGCTGTACACCTTGTTTAATTTATGTTGGGAATTAAAACGGGTACCGGATGACTAGTGTAAAGCAGTTATAGTACCAATATATAAAGGAAAAGGGTCACAGCAGGACTGCAAAAACTACCGTGGTATCAGCTTGCTTAGTATTGTGGGTAAACTGTATGCTATGGTGTTAACTGAAAGAGTTATGAAAGAAACTGATGAAAAATTTGGGATGTGCAAGCGGGTTTTAGAAAGGGAATGGGGTGTACAGATCAAGTCTTTTCCATGCGCATGATTGCGGAGAAGTTTTTGGCCAAAAACCAGAGTATTTTTTGTGCGTTCATGGACTTGGAAAAGGCTTATGACAGAGTGGACACGAATGTGTTATGGCAAACACTGAACTCATATGGGTTGAGCGCTGGTTTGATACAGTCATTAAGGTCTCTTTATAGGGACTCTAGTGCTTGTGTCAGGATCAATGGGGTCTACTCGGTCTGGTTTGGCATCCAAAAAGGTATCAGACAGGGCTGTGTAGCTTCCCCTTGGCTGTTCAACCTATTTATGAACAGATGTTTGCACACTTTGAAAGATGAAGAATGTGGGTTTAGAATGGGCGAGTTAACCGTCAAATGCCTTTTGTATGCCTATGATCATGTCATATTTGCGTCATCGGCGGCTGAGTTGCAAATGATGGTTACCTTAATGAACTGGGAATTAAAAGAAAGGGGAATGAAAGTGAACGCAAGTAAGACGAAAGTGATGGTTTTTGAAAGAGAAGAAAGCAAAACGGTATGTGAAATAAGAATAGGAGAGTTAATTGAGCAAGTGGATGAGTTTGTGTATTTGAGATGTGTATTTAGCGGGGATGGTAGATATGATAGGGATATAGAACGATGAGTAAATGCAGGGAATAGAGTGAATATGGCACTATACTCTATTATGAAGAACCAGAATGTGTCAAAAAAGGTACGTATGGTAATTCATAATGCTGTGTTAGTCCCTACTTTAATGTATGGTAGTGAAAGCTGGGTGTGGCAGAAGAAGCACGAAAGTAGAATAAATGCTGTAGAAATGCGGTCTATAAGGAATATGCTAGGGTTGAATCTGAATGACAGGGTGAGAAATTGCGTGATAAGAGATAAATGTGGTATGCAAGATGATGTTGTGACCAGGATTAAGAAAGGAATGCTTCGGTGGTTTGGTCATGTAGAAAGAATGAATGAGGAAAGAGTGACAAAGCAAATTTATATGGCAGATGTGAACGGCCGAGTCGGGAAGGTACGCCCTAGAAAAAAGTTTATCGACCAAATTGGCGATATTTTGAAAATGGGCCACGTTAGAAGTACCCTTAACCGACGAGCATGTATGCGTAGATATATGGATGTAAAGGAGGCGAAAGAGGTATGTCAGGATCGTGCCAAATGGAAGTCCGTAGTCTCTGCCTACCCCTCTGGGTGACAGGCGTGAGTGTTTATGTTATGTTATATATATATATATATATATATATATATATATATATATATATATATATATATATATGTAACGCTTATGTAACGTCTTTGCGACGCCGTAAAAACAACTATTGGGTTAAAAGATATCTAGTGGGTGAAAAGTAGGTATAAAGATCAATGATAACATATTTTACGATTCAGATAATTACTATGCTGACAATTTAACTAAATTTTAACTTACTTTTCATCTTCCTTCGCCTCGCATGTGAGTATTACACTAAAAACATAAAGATGAGGATTTATTCAATTTGAGGTACAACATACATCATTTTACTTTTTTATTCTGCTATAAAAATAATTTTCTCAAAATTTTCTTAAAATGCCTGTATAATAAATTAACTTTTATTTTATTACAGTCCCATCCTATATAAAAAAAAATCTTACATTACAAATGTTCATTGTGAAGAACTGAACACAATGATAAAGACACGCTCGCACGTCTCCAACCAGCCTTGGTCAATCGCTCGTCTCCGGTGCTCCTGCACGACCACACGCGACTTCATACTGCACACAAATGGTCTCCAAGTTACAAGAGTAAGAGTTAGAAGTTCTCCGTCATCCGCTGAAATCACCAGACCTTGCGCCTGCAGACTTCAAATTTTTTCAGAATTTCAATAAATTTTTAGCGGAAAAAAATTCAATATCCGAGGGGTAGTAAGTACAAAACGCCTTTGAAGAATTTTTAGCCTCTCGTCCAGCTAATTTCTTCAAGAAAGGTATCAATAAACTGCCACTGGGCTGGCAAAGATGCATTGATTGTATGGGTGATTACTTTGATTGATAGAAATAAAGAATGTCAAAAAAATTACGTAAACTTTGGCAAAGACCTAATTAATATACATACAATTTGTTTTTTTTTATAACAATGAACTGACAAACAAGCTTACAGTCCACTCGATGCTAATGTGTTTACTGGTATAAGGTTACAGAGATGGTTGTATTCTCGAAGATTTTTATGGAATGCTTTCCAGCCTGAAGTTATTTATACGTGCTCTTTTTTTGTACGAATTCAATGGGGTATTTTACCCATCATCAAAATTGATTTAAATGAATCCTAGAGTGATAACGAACCACAATAATTTTTTTAAAACCGAATAAAAATTACTTTTAATCTATCGTTTTAAATTTTTGCGTGAAAACGCTAGCCTCCATGTTGTTTAACTCGTGACGTCACAGTCGTCGATCCTGCCAATTTTGTAAAGGAATAAGATACTTTTTATTGTTTAATAACGAGTTATAATCTTAATAATTTTTGTGTTATGCCTGAATGCAAAAATACGAGCATAAGGACTCCGGAATTGGATTCAAGTGCTAACCGATTTAAATATAAGAAATACTTGCCTAAAACTGCAACCCGAATACATTGTCTACATAAACCAGACTACTCCACTGTGAAGATCATTTTGATGTAAGTATGACTTATTTTTAACCATCGTTTAATACAAAAAAAACATCATGAGGTGAAGGGTATCGCAAGTTAAGTAATGATTGCTAATGATTGTAATTATAGATAAACTAAACTATGATTGCTACTAAACTATGTTTTATCAAAATACACTCTCACCTGGTATTGTGTTTTTGTATAAACAAAAGTTGGTAATAGGTACTTGCATTGATGTTTTAACATTCCTCAACTCAGCAGAATAAAAATTGCGATTGCATGCAAAAAATTTGCCACCATCAATTTATTTATCCTTGGTAGATACTTTCTGCTTTTACGAATTCATCTTCCATGATGCCTTTTCAATAAAATTCGTAATAAAACTCAATAATCGTAATGATAACATAAAAATTTTCGAAATGACACAGCACGTTAGCCAGTTCCCTTAATCAGGGACTGGCTGGATCAGTGACGTCACGACATCAATAGTGTGGCGGACACCGTTTTACAGATATAAAGCACAGACGAAAAAAATTCTTAAAATTGAAATAAAACATTTATAATGCAATTTTTTAAACAATAGTAAATATTTCTCGTACAATTTTTACAAAATCTATCATAAATATATATTTTTTGATTATATTTTACATGGTGTAAAATGCCGTATTAAATATTTTAAACTTTTCTTGCAAGCTGTGGTCTAAACTGTACTTCTTCTCAAATTGCAATCTCAATTAAATTTAATCTATATATAGAACAGATTAAATCAGCTGCAAATTGAGGTAAAATAAAAAGAGGGAACTTTTAGGTAAATTAAAATCTTACAAAGAACTCTTCTATTTACGTTATTGTTTATATTTCTTGTAATAAATGAAGTTTTATACTTTATGGTAATACAAAAATCAGTTTATTATTATATTCGATGACGTTTACCAATTTATTAATTTGAATTAAGTAAAACATAATAATAAGCAATATGATTTCCTTATTATCATACCACAGCGGCTGATGATTTTCATACTTAGATATAAATATTGCAAAAAGGGCCACGTCTCGGATTCATAAATCACAGCAGTGGCAAGACGCACTGGTTGCGTAATTTCGTTTTCAGGATTTGAGGTATACCTCACGAGAAGATATGTCGTAATTTCCCGACTGCTGCTCAGACGAATTGAATCCGTCGATTGATCTCTCGGTCGAAGTTGGACTTACCTAGTCGCAATATTTGTCCCAGGTAAACATACTTGTCAACAACTTCGAGCTTAGAACTCCCTATAATTACCGGCATAGGTGTGACATGGACATTACACATGGTCTTTGTTTTGTCCATGTTCATCTTAAGATCTATCCGTTGGGAGACACTTTTGAGGTCACTAAGCATAGTGCTTAGGTCCTCCAGCGATTCTGACACAAGGACTATATCGTCGGAAAATCTAAGGTTAGTGATGTACTCGCCATTGATGTTAATACCGTATCCCTTCCAGCCCAGTAGCTTGAAAACGTTTTCCAATGCAGCGGTGAAGAGTTTCGGGGATATAACGACATCCTGTCTTATACCTCTCTGAAGTTAAATAGGTTTCGTAATCTGGTTCTATACTTGGATAGCCATCGTAGGCCTACTGTCAAACACTTCAGCTCTTCGATCTGGATGGATCTGAGACATGGTCCTTCACTGCTTGCCGTAGGAAGACGCTAAAGATCACTCAGCGAGCTATGGAGATCGCTATACTCGGAGTTTTTCTGCCTGATAAACTTAGAAATGAGGATATCCGCAGTAGAATCAGAGTGAACGAGAAAGCCAAACGGATTAGTAATTTGAAGTGACAATGGACCGGACATATATTTTTTTATCGAATAAGGGTTACAAACGAGCACACAGTCCACCTGATGGTAAATAGATGCTATAGCCCATAGACATTTACATTTATCCTCGATTAGGAATCAAAACGCAAATGCGTTGTCACCCCTGAGGACAAAGTCGAATGCCTCGTTTCCAGTAAAAAAGGATCTATGGATCTCTACAATCACCATAAGCGTGGCCCTAACCCGTTCGTGCCTACCCATTCGTGCTACAACCATAATATAACTGCAGCGTGGTTATACCATGTATAAATATAACTGAAATTAACTGAAGAACCGACAACCGATGGGGAAAAAAGGTTCTTAAGTGGCAGCCTCGTACAAGTAGGTGAAATGAAGGGAGACATACCATTAGGGGAAGTCAATGGATGCAGGTGGCTCAGGATCGTGCTTTGTGGCATTCCTTGGGGAGGCCTATGTTCCACAGTGGAGTTGTGAAGGGCTGTATTGACGATGATGATGATGGTGATGATGGTGATACAAATATTAAAGGAGCTGGAAAATTTTCAGATTAGTAATTTTTAGATAGGACCACGCCTTTTAGCATTTCTTTTGAAGGCCTACATTAAGCAATTGTTTTGTGATGGGTTGAAATGATAAAGATAATGAAGTTTGGTAGAAGTACTTTCTCAAGTAAAATATCTGGCATTCTCGCCTTGTGGGCTGAGTTATGTCGGGCTCGAAACAGTTAAACTCCATGGTTTTCAAGGGATTCAACATTTGCTGCCGCACTAGCGCTATGTGCCCTTCGGTGGCTCCTCGACGAGAGAGGATAACTCACCCCCTTATTCTTATTGTCCGTTCCATAACGCACCAGTCAGGAAAAACACACACATTAGCACCAACCCTCCCGAACTTAGAGGTGAATTTGGTCTATGGCTTCGCTATTGAATATATTTCGGTCGAGAAGGATAAGGAGGGTCGATAAGGAACGAGGATCGTAATACCGACACACCTCGCGATCTTACTACCGCCGATTCAACAGTGTACCTCCGAGGATAGGACGAGATAAATGGAGAGGCTCCCCTTCGCTATTCGCCGGTATATATGTATACTATGCCCTAATTCTCTTCTGCAGCGATGTAACCTCGCCACGGAGGGCAGGGTGAATCACTCCTAACACTAGCATTTAAAGTCAATTTGGAGAATAGTATGCTTTATAAAAATGTGTTGCCGTGTAGTGGTGGTGGAGAAGGATAAACTACTCTGTATCATCTGTCAGTAGGCGTGTCGCAAAAGGCGACAGAGGGAAATTGAAATCGAAAATGAGCAGAAGCATCTTCCTGGTAACTTAATAATTACAACAATGAGCTGTGGTTGCCAGCCTGCATAGGTCTACCCCTATAGATTGATTCTATGCAATGGACTTTTGTTCGTCTGTGCTGTTGACTGAGTATTTTTTTACTCTTGTAGGGGTTTTTATTAGGCAATTAATAGATTGAACAAATAATTAACCAGCTATTGTCCTTGTGTCCAGAATACTTGATTGCATGACTTAATGGATGTGATGTAATATCATGATTTGAGTTGTTGGTTTTTGGGTATGTATGTGTTGTGATTGTGTAGGTATTTTTGAATTTTAGAGTAGGATTTTGGATATATGTATGTTAATAAATAGTTGTCATAATGTAATAGAATGGAAATGTGTTAATAGCTTCTGTAGTATAAATATTACTACTACTTCCTTAAACTTAACCGCATCTGAAATATAGAAATAATTCAAGCCTAAATTCTAAATAAGAGTGATTAGTAAAGCCATACTAGAATAAGTAATAAATTTTGGACAAAATATTTAAAACAAAATTAAAACTGTTTAATTAAAAGAAAAAACTTCATGAGCAAAAGTTTACTAAAAGATGTAACATTTTTCAAATATCATAAAAATCTATAATTTCTTACCCGACTATCGCAGAAGGAAATACATGTAGTGGTATGTGTGACCTGTCACTTTAATAAAACTGATAACAATAAAACCGAAAACTTTGCCAATTTAAAAATGCATGAATCATTAGATTTATTATAAATTTTGAAGTCTCATAGGCTTAATTTTATGGTAATTAACGTTCGCAAAATGTAATAAGGTGTTCGTTTGAAACCCATTCTGTCGAACGTCTTTTTAGAAGTTATTAACAAATCACGTCAGTTGCTTTTAATTTTAAGTTTAATATTCAAAATCAAATAGTTTAAGAGCATGTGGGCAGCGGACTTACGCCCGGATTTCAATAAGCATCACATTTTTTAAGTTAATGCCCAATACCTGAGGTACATAAAATGGGGACTCTTTAGTTTGACCGGCGGTCGATAAAGAGACATTCAGGTGTTTAAAAAATGTTAAAAATCATCAAAGGTTTAAAAATGGCCAAAAAAATGTAATATCAATAAGTCTGGCGCTTTAATATCTTGAAATATTCAATAAAAGTTACCCAAATATATATATATACAAATATATATATATATATATATATATATATATATATATATATATATATATATATATATATATATATGGTAAGGATGGTGTTGACAAAATGTAAGGAAAATGAAAATATTATTATGTTAGGAGACTTTAATGGAAGGGTTGGGGTGAAGAGGTCTGGTTATGAAAGGATATTGGGAACGTTTGGTGATGAAAGTATAATTGAGAATGGTGAAGACCTCCTCACCGTATGTGTGGAAAAGAATCTTTTTGTGACGAATACTTTTTTCGTCATAAGGAGAGTGGACAGGAATGTGTTATGGCAAACACTGAACTCATATGGGTTGAGCGCTGGTTTGATACAGGCATTAAGGTCTCTTTATAGGGACTCTAGTGCTTGTGTCAGGATCAATGGGGTCTACTCGGACTGGTTTGGCATCCAAAAAGGTGTCAGACAGGGCTGTGTAGCTTCCCCTTGGCTGTTCAACCTATTTATGGACCGGTGTTTGCAAACTTTGAAAGATGAAGAATGTGGGTTAAGAATGGGCGAGTTAACCGTCAAATGCCTTTTGTATGCCGATGATCAAGTCATATTTGCGTCATCGGAGGCTGAGTTGCAAATGATGGTTTTATTAATGAACTGGGAATTAAAAGAAAGGGGAATGAAAGTGAACGCATGTAAGACGAAAGTGATGGTTTTTGAAAGAGAAGAAAGCAAAACGGTATGTGAAATAAGAATAGAAGGAGAGTTAATTGAGCAAGTGGATGAGTTTGTGTATTTGGGATGTGTATTTAGCAGGGATGGTAGATATGACAGGGATATAGAACGACGAGTAAATGCAGGGAATAGAGTGAATGGGGCACTACACTCTATTATGAAGAACCAGAATGTGTCAAAGCAGGCACGTATGGTAATTCATAATGCTGTGTTAGTCCCTACTTTAATGTATGGTAGTGAAAGCTGGGTGTGGCAGAAGAAGCACGAAAGTAGAATAAATGCTGTATAAATGCGGTCTTTAAGGAATATGCTAGGGTTGAATCTGAATGACAGGGTGAGAAATTGCGTGATAAGAGATAAATGTGGTATGCAAGATGATGTTGTGACCAGGATTAAGAAAGGAATGCTTCGGTGGTTTGGTCATGTGGAAAGAATGAATGAGGAAAGAGTGACAAAGCAAATTTATATGGCAGATGTAAACGGCCGAGTCGGGAAGGGACGCCCTAGGAAAAAGTTTATCGACCAAATTGGCGATATTTTGAAAATGGGCCACGTTAGAAGTACCCTTAACCGACGAGCATGTATGCGTAGATATATGGATGTAAAGGAGGCGAAAGAGGTATGTCAGGATCGTGCCAAATGGAAGTCCGTAGTCTCTGCCTACCCCTCTGGGTGACAGGCGTGAGTGTTTATGTATTTTATGTATTATGTATAAGGAGATTCACATGTATACATGGGAAAGAGGTGATGATAGAAGCATGATAGATTTCGTAATTGTGGATGAAAGAATGAGGAGCGCAGTCGTAGATACAAGGGTTTACCGGGGGTCCAACGTAGGGACGGATCATTACTTGGTCTTATGTCGAATTAATGGTCTTTTCAAGCGTTGGCGGCATCGGACATCTGTATCTACCACTGCGTTACAGCGTATAAGAATAGAGAAGTTACAAGATGAAGATGTGAAAGAGAAGTATATAGGTAGACTGAGAGAAAATATTAGATGTTTAATTGAGTTGTGTATGAATGATTTAGACTTTAATACTGTATGGGATAATATTAAGAAAGGTTTGATGGATGCTGCCACCGAAGTATGTGGTGTAAGTAAGAGAACAAATGAAAGGAAAAGTAATACGTTGTGGTGGGATGATGAGGTACGGGTGGAAGTTGAATCAAAGAAGAAAGCATGGTTAGATTTACTAGCAACCAAAGGTGGTAATTCTTCTGGTATGAATGATGAGATTGTAAGAAAAAAGGCAGAATTTAGACGTCTAAATAAGAGAATAAAAGAAGTTGTTTAAAGGAAAAAGAAAGAAAGAACGGATAAGAGTGATAGAAGGATATCTGATAATTTCCAGGCTAACATAAAAATGTTCTGGAAACTCGTAAGAACTGCCAGGGGAAATACAAAACAGCCTATAATTAATGCTATAAGAGACGAGAATGGATCTATTCTGAATGATGAAGTTTCGAATTTAAACAGATGGAAGGAATACGTTGAAAGCGTGTTTATGAGAGAAGAGTCGTCTGAATTAAATGAACTAGAAATTCCAAAAGAAGTTGTAAGGGGTTTGGAGATAAATGTAGATGAAATAATGAAAGCAATGAAAAGCATGAAAGCAGGTAAGACAGCTGGATATGATAGAGTATCACTCGAGATGCTAAGGGCTGGAGAGGGAGTGGTGGCAGGCCTGCTGTACACCTTGTTTAATTTATGTTGGGAATTAAAACGGGTACCGGATGACTAGTGTAAAGCAGTTATAGTACCAATATATAAAGGAAAAGGGTCACAGCAGGACTGCAAAAACTACCGTGGTATCAGCTTGCTTAGTATTGTGGGTAAACTGTATGCTATGGTGTTAACTGAAAGAGTTATGAAAGAAACTGATGAAAAATTTGGGATGTGCAAGCGGGTTTTAGAAAGGGAATGGGGTGTACAGATCAAGTCTTTTCCATGCGCATGATTGCGGAGAAGTTTTTGGCCAAAAACCAGAGTATTTTTTGTGCGTTCATGGACTTGGAAAAGGCTTATGACAGAGTGGACACGAATGTGTTATGGCAAACACTGAACTCATATGGGTTGAGCGCTGGTTTGATACAGTCATTAAGGTCTCTTTATAGGGACTCTAGTGCTTGTGTCAGGATCAATGGGGTCTACTCGGTCTGGTTTGGCATCCAAAAAGGTATCAGACAGGGCTGTGTAGCTTCCCCTTGGCTGTTCAACCTATTTATGAACAGATGTTTGCACACTTTGAAAGATGAAGAATGTGGGTTTAGAATGGGCGAGTTAACCGTCAAATGCCTTTTGTATGCCTATGATCATGTCATATTTGCGTCATCGGCGGCTGAGTTGCAAATGATGGTTACCTTAATGAACTGGGAATTAAAAGAAAGGGGAATGAAAGTGAACGCAAGTAAGACGAAAGTGATGGTTTTTGAAAGAGAAGAAAGCAAAACGGTATGTGAAATAAGAATAGGAGAGTTAATTGAGCAAGTGGATGAGTTTGTGTATTTGGGATGTGTATTTAGCGGGGATGGTAGATATGATAGGGATATAGAACGATGAGTAAATGCAGGGAATAGAGTGAATATGGCACTATACTCTATTATGAAGAACCAGAATGTGTCAAAAAAGGTACGTATGGTAATTCATAATGCTGTGTTAGTCCCTACTTTAATGTATGGTAGTGAAAGCTGGGTGTGGCAGAAGAAGCACGAAAGTAGAATAAATGCTGTAGAAATGCGGTCTATAAGGAATATGCTAGGGTTGAATCTGAATGACAGGGTGAGAAATTGCGTGATAAGAGATAAATGTGGTATGCAAGATGATGTTGTGACCAGGATTAAGAAAGGAATGCTTCGGTGGTTTGGTCATGTAGAAAGAATGAATGAGGAAAGAGTGACAAAGCAAATTTATATGGCAGATGTGAACGGCCGAGTCGGGAAGGGACGCCCTAGAAAAAAGTTTATCGACCAAATTGGCGATATTTTGAAAATGGGCCACGTTAGAAGTACCCTTAACCGACGAGCATGTATGCGTAGATATATGGATGTAAAGGAGGCGAAAGAGGTATGTCAGGATCGTGCCAAATGGAAGTCCGTAGTCTCTGCCTACCCCTCTGGGTGACAGGCGTGAGTGTTTATGTTATGTTATGTTATATATATATATATATATATATATATATATATATATATATATATATATATATATATATATATATATATGTGACGCTTATGTAACGTCTTTGCGACGCCGTAAAAACAACTATTGGGTTAAAAGATATCTAGTGGGTGAAAAGTAGGTATAAAGATCAATGATAACATATTTTACGATTCAGATAATTACTATGCTGACAATTTAACTAAATTTTAACTTACTTTTCATCTTCCTTCGCCTCGCATGTGAGTATTACACTAAAAACATAAGGATGAGGATTTATTCAATTTGAGGTACAACATACATCATTTTACTTTTTTATTCTGCTATAAAAATAATTTTCTCAAAATTTTCTTAAAATGCCTGTATAATAAATTAACTTTTATTTTATTACAGTCCCATCCTATATAAAAAAAAATCTTACATTACAAATGTTCATTGTGAAGAACTGAACACAATGATAAAGACACGCTCGCACGTCTCCAACCAGCCTTGGTCAATCGCTCGTCTCCGGTGCTCCTGCACGACCACACGCGACTTCATACTGCACACAAATGGTCTCCAAGTTACAAGAGTAAGAGTTAGAAGTTCTCCGTCATCCGCTGAAATCACCAGACCTTGCGCCTGCAGACTTCAAATTTTTTCAGAATTTCAATAAATTTTTAGCGGAAAAAAATTCAATATCCGAGGGGTAGTAAGTACAAAACGCCTTTGAAGAATTTTTAGCCTCTCGTCCAGCTAATTTCTTCAAGAAAGGTATCAATAAACTGCCACTGGGCTGGCAAAGATGCATTGATTGTATGGGTGATTACTTTGATTGATAGAAATAAAGAATGTCAAAAAAATTACGTAAACTTTGGCAAAGACCTAATTAATATACATACAATTTGTTTTTTTTTTATAACAATGAACTGACAAACAAGCTTACAGTCCACTCGATGCTAATGTGTTTACTGGTATAAGGTTACAGAGATGGTTGTATTCTCGAAGATTTTTATGGAATGCTTTCCAGCCTGAAGTTATTTATACGTGCTCTTTTTTTGTACGAATTCAATGGGGTATTTTACCCATCATCAAAATTGATTTAAATGAATCCTAGAGTGATAACGAACCACAATAATTTTTTTAAAACCGAATAAAATTACTTTTAATCTATCGTTTTAAATTTTTGCGTGAAAACGCTAGCCTCCATGTTGTTTAACTCGTGACGTCACAGTCGTCGATCCTGCCAATTTTGTAAAGGAATAAGATACTTTTTATTGTTTAATAACGAGTTATAATCTTAATAATTTTTGTGTTATGCCTGAATGCAAAAATACGAGCATAAGGACTCCGGAATTGGATTCAAGTGCTAACCGATTTAAATATAAGAAATACTTGCCTAAAACTGCAACCCGAATACATTGTCTACATAAACCAGACTACTCCACTGTGAAGATCATTTTGATGTAAGTATGACTTATTTTTAACCATCGTTTAATACAAAAAAAACATCATGAGGTGAAGGGTATCGCAAGTTAAGTAATGATTGCTAATGATTGTAATTATAGATAAACTAAACTATGATTGCTACTAAACTATGTTTTATCAAAATACACTCTCACCTGGTATTGTGTTTTTGTATAAACAAAAGTTGGTAATAGGTACTTGCATTGATGTTTTAACATTCCTCAACTCAGCAGAATAAAAATTGCGATTGCATGCAAAAAATTTGCCACCATCAATTTATTTATCCTTGGTAGATACTTTCTGCTTTTACGAATTCATCTTCCATGATGCCTTTTCAATAAAATTCGTAATAAAACTCAATAATCGTAATGATAACATAAAAATTTTCGAAATGACACAGCACGTTAGCCAGTTCCCTTAATCAGGGACTGGCTGGATCAGTGACGTCACGACATCAATAGTGTGGCGGACACCGTTTTACAGATATAAAGCACAGACGAAAAAAATTCTTAAAATTGAAATAAAACATTTATAATGCAATTTTTTAAACAATAGTAAATATTTCTCGTACAATTTTTACAAAATCTATCATAAATATATATTTTTTGATTATATTTTACATGGTGTAAAATGCCGTATTAAATATTTTAAACTTTTCTTGCAAGCTGTGGTCTAAACTGTACTTCTTCTCAAATTGCAATCTCAATTAAATTTAATCTATATATAGAACAGATTAAATCAGCTGCAAATTGAGGTAAAATAAAAAGAGGGAACTTTTAGGTAAATTAAAATCTTACAAAGAACTCTTCTATTTACGTTATTGTTTATATTTCTTGTAATAAATGAAGTTTTATACTTTATGGTAATACAAAAATCAGTTTATTATTATATTCGATGACGTTTACCAATTTATTAATTTGAATTAAGTAAAACATAATAATAAGCAATATGATTTCCTTATTATCATACCACAGCGGCTGATGATTTTCATACTTAGATATAAATATTGCAAAAAGGGCCACGTCTCGGATTCATAAATCACAGCAGTGGCAAGACGCACTGGTTGCGTAATTTCGTTTTCAGGATTTGAGGTATACCTCACGAGAAGATATGTCGTAATTTCCCGACTGCTGCTCAGACGAATTGAATCCGTCGATTGATCTCTCGGTCGAAGTTGGACTTACCTAGTCGCAATATTTGTCCCAGGTAAACATACTTGTCAACAACTTCGAGCTTAGAACTCCCTATAATTACCGGCATAGGTGTGACATGGACATTACACATGGTCTTTGTTTTGTCCATGTTCATCTTAAGATCTATCCGTTGGGAGACACTTTTGAGGTCACTAAGCATAGTGCTTAGGTCCTCCAGCGATTCTGACACAAGGACTATATCGTCGGAAAATCTAAGGTTAGTGATGTACTCGCCATTGATGTTAATACCGTATCCCTTCCAGCCCAGTAGCTTGAAAACGTTTTCCAATGCAGCGGTGAAGAGTTTCGGGGATATAACGACATCCTGTCTTATACCTCTCTGAAGTTAAATAGGTTTCGTAATCTGGTTCTATACTTGGATAGCCATCGTAGGCCTACTGTCAAACACTTCAGCTCTTCGATCTGGATGGATCTGAGACATGGTCCTTCACTGCTTGCCGTAGGAAGACGCTAAAGATCACTCAGCGAGCTATGGAGATCGCTATACTCGGAGTTTTTCTGCCTGATAAACTTAGAAATGAGGATATCCGCAGTAGAATCAGAGTGAACGAGAAAGCCAAACGGATTAGTAATTTGAAGTGACAATGGACCGGACATATATTTTTTTATCGAATAAGGGTTACAAACGAGCACACAGTCCACCTGATGGTAAATAGATGCTATAGCCCATAGACATTTACATTTATCCTCGATTAGGAATCAAAACGCAAATGCGTTGTCACCCCTGAGGACAAAGTCGAATGCCTCGTTTCCAGTAAAAAAGGATCTATGGATCTCTACAATCACCATAAGCGTGGCCCTAACCCGTTCGTGCCTACCCATTCGTGCTACAACCATAATATAACTGCAGCGTGGTTATACCATGTATAAATATAACTGAAATTAACTGAAGAACCGACAACCGATGGGGAAAAAAGGTTCTTAAGTGGCAGCCTCGTACAAGTAGGTGAAATGAAGGGAGACATACCATTAGGGGAAGTCAATGGATGCAGGTGGCTCAGGATCGTGCTTTGTGGCATTCCTTGGGGAGGCCTATGTTCCACAGTGGAGTTGTGAAGGGCTGTATTGACGATGATGATGATGGTGATGATGGTGATACAAATATTAAAGGAGCTGGAAAATTTTCAGATTAGTAATTTTTAGATAGGACCACGCCTTTTAGCATTTCTTTTGAAGGCCTACATTAAGCAATTGTTTTGTGATGGGTTGAAATGATAAAGATAATGAAGTTTGGTAGAAGTACTTTCTCAAGTAAAATATCTGGCATTCTCGCCTTGTGGGCTGAGTTATGTCGGGCTCGAAACAGTTAAACTCCATGGTTTTCAAGGGATTCAACATTTGCTGCCGCACTAGCGCTATGTGCCCTTCGGTGGCTCCTCGACGAGAGAGGATAACTCACCCCCTTATTCTTATTGTCCGTTCCATAACGCACCAGTCAGGAAAAACACACACATTAGCACCAACCCTCCCGAACTTAGAGGTGAATTTGGTCTATGGCTTCGCTATTGAATATATTTCGGTCGAGAAGGATAAGGAGGGTCGATAAGGAACGAGGATCGTAATACCGACACACCTCGCGATCTTACTACCGCCGATTCAACAGTGCACCTCCGAGGATAGGACGAGATAAATGGAGAGGCTCCCCTTCGCTATTCGCCGGTATATATGTATACTATGCCCTAATTCTCTTCTGCAGCGATGTAACCTCGCCACGGAGGGCAGGGTGAATCACTCCTAACACTAGCATTTAAAGTCAATTTGGAGAATAGTATGCTTTATAAAAATGTGTTGCCGTGTAGTGGTGGTGGAGAAGGACAAACTACTCTGTATCATCTGTCAGTAGGCGTGTCGCAAAAGGCGACAGAGGGAAATTGAAATCGAAAATGAGCAGAAGCATCTTCTTGGTAACTTAATAATTACAACAATGAGCTGTGGTTGCCAGCCTGCATAGGTCTACCCCTATAGATTGATTCTATGCAATGGACTTTTGTTCGTCTGTGCTGTTGACTGAGTATTTTTTTTACTCTTGTAGGGGTTTTTATTAGGCAATTAATAGATTGAACAAATAATTAACCAGCTATTGTCCTTGTGTCCAGAATACTTGATTGCATGACTTAATGGATGTGATGTAATATCATGATTTGAGTTGTTGGTTTTTGGGTATGTATGTGTTGTGATTGTGTAGGTATTTTTGAATTTTAGAGTAGGATTTTGGATATATGTATGTTAATAAATAGTTGTCATAATGTAATAGAATGGAAATGTGTTAATAGCTTCTGTAGTATAAATATTACTACTACTTCCTTAAACTTAACCGCATCTGAAATATAGAAATAATTCAAGCCTAAATTCTAAATAAGAGTGATTAGTAAAGCCATACTAGAATAAGTAATAAATTTTGGACAAAATATTTAAAACAAAATTAAAACTGTTTAATTAAAAGAAAAAACTTCATGAGCAAAAGTTTACTAAAAGATGTAACATTTTTCAAATATCATAAAAATCTATAATTTCTTACCCGACTATCGCAGAAGGAAATACATGTAGTGGTATGTGTGACCTGTCACTTTAATAAAACTGATAACAATAAAACCGAAAACTTTGCCAATTTAAAAATGCATGAATCATTAGATTTATTATAAATTTTGAAGTCTCATAGGCTTAATTTTATGGTAATTAACGTTCGCAAAATGTAATAAGGTGTTCGTTTGAAACCCATTCTGTCGAACGTCTTTTTAGAAGTCTTTTTAGAAGAAATCACGTCAGTTGCTTTTAATTTTAAGTTTAATATTCAAAATCAAATAGTTTAAGAGCATGTGGGCAGCGGACTTACGCCCGGATTTCAATAAGCATCACATTTTTTAAGTTAATGCCCAATACCTGAGGTACATAAAATGGGGACTCTTTAGTTTGACCGGCGGTCGATAAAGAGACATTCAGGTGTTTAAAAAATGGTAAAAATCATCAAAGGTTTAAAAATGGCCAAAAAAATGTAATATCAATAAGTCTGGCGCTTTAATATCTTGAAATATTCAATAAAAGTTACCCAAATATATATATATATATATATATATATATATATATATATATATATATATATATATATATATATATATATGGTAAGGATGGTGTTGACAAAATGTAAGGAAAATGAAAATATTATTATGTTAGGAGACTTTAATGGAAGGGTTGGGGTGAAGAGGTCTGGTTATGAAAGGATATTGGGAACGTTTGGTGATGAAAGTATAATTGAGAATGGTGAAGACCTCCTCACCGTATGTGTGGAAAAGAATCTTTTTGTGACGAATACTTTTTTCGTCATAAGGAGAGTGGACAGGAATGTGTTATGGCAAACACTGAACTCATATGGGTTGAGCGCTGGTTTGATACAGGCATTAAGGTCTCTTTATAGGGACTCTAGTGCTTGTGTCAGGATCAATGGGGTCTACTCGGACTGGTTTGGCATCCAAAAAGGTGTCAGACAGGGCTGTGTAGCTTCCCCTTGGCTGTTCAACCTATTTATGGACCGGTGTTTGCAAACTTTGAAAGATGAAGAATGTGGGTTAAGAATGGGCGAGTTAACCGTCAAATGCCTTTTGTATGCCGATGATCAAGTCATATTTGCGTCATCGGAGGCTGAGTTGCAAATGATGGTTACATTAATGAACTGGGAATTAAAAGAAAGGGGAATGAAAGTGAACGCATGTAAGACGAAAGTGATGGTTTTTGAAAGAGAAGAAAGCAAAACGGTATGTGAAATAAGAATAGAAGGAGAGTTAATTGAGCAAGTGGATGAGTTTGTGTATTTGGGATGTGTATTTAGCAGGGATGGTAGATATGACAGGGATATAGAACGACGAGTAAATGCAGGGAATAGAGTGAATGGGGCACTACACTCTATTATGAAGAACCAGAATGTGTCAAAGCAGGCACGTATGGTAATTCATAATGCTGTGTTAGTCCCTACTTTAATGTATGGTAGTGAAAGCTGGGTGTGGCAGAAGAAGCACGAAAGTAGAATAAATGCTGTATAAATGTGGTCTTTAAGGAATATGCTAGGGTTGAATCTGAATGACAGGGTGAGAAATTGCGTGATAAGAGATAAATGTGGTATGCAAGATGATGTTGTGACCAGGATTAAGAAAGGAATGCTTCGGTGGTTTGGTCATGTGGAAAGAATGAATGAGGAAAGAGTGACAAAGCAAATTTATATGGCAGATGTAAACGGCCGAGTCGGGAAGGGACGCCCTAGGAAAAAGTTTATCGACCAAATTGGCGATATTTTGAAAATGGGCCACGTTAGAAGTACCCTTAACCGACGAGCATGTATGCGTAGATATATGGATGTAAAGGAGGCGAAAGAGGTATGTCAGGATCGTGCCAAATGGAAGTCCGTAGTCTCTGCCTACCCCTCTGGGTGACAGGCGTGAGTGTTTATGTATTTTATGTATTATGTATAAGGAGATTCACATGTATACATGGGAAAGAGGTGATGATAGAAGCATGATAGATTTCGTAATTGTGGATGAAAGAATGAGGAGCGCAGTCGTAGATACAAGGGTTTACCGGGGGTCCAACGTAGGGACGGATCATTACTTGGTCTTATGTCGAATTAATGGTCTTTTCAAGCGTTGGCGGCATCGGACATCTGTATCTACCACTGCGTTACAGCGTATAAGAATAGAGAAGTTACAAGATGAAGATGTGAAAGAGAAGTATATAGGTAGACTGAGAGAAAATATTAGATGTTTAATTGAGTTGTGTATGAATGATTTAGACTTTAATACTGTATGGGATAATATTAAGAAAGGTTTGATGGATGCTGCCACCGAAGTATGTGGTGTAAGTAAGAGAACAAATGAAAGGAAAAGTAATACGTTGTGGTGGGATGATGAGGTACGGGTGGAAGTTGAATCAAAGAAGAAAGCATGGTTAGATTTACTAGCAACCAAAGGTGGTAATTCTTCTGGTATGAATGATGAGATTGTAAGAAAAAAGGCAGAATTTAGACGTCTAAATAAGAGAATAAAAGAAGTTGTTTAAAGGAAAAAGAAAGAAAGAACGGATAAGAGTGATAGAAGGATATCTGATAATTTCCAGGCTAACATAAAAATGTTCTGGAAACTCGTAAGAACTGCCAGGGGAAATACAAAACAGCCTATAATTAATGCTATAAGAGACGAGAATGGATCTATTCTGAATGATGAAGTTTCGAATTTAAACAGATGGAAGGAATACGTTGAAAGCGTGTTTATGAGAGAAGAGTCGTCTGAATTAAATGAACTAGAAATTCCAAAAGAAGTTGTAAGGGGTTTGGAGATAAATGTAGATGAAATAATGAAAGCAATGAAAAGCATGAAAGCAGGTAAGACAGCTGGATATGATAGAGTATCACTCGAGATGCTAAGGGCTGGAGAGGGAGTGGTGGCAGGCCTGCTGTACACCTTGTTTAATTTATGTTGGGAATTAAAACGGGTACCGGATGACTAGTGTAAAGCAGTTATAGTACCAATATATAAAGGAAAAGGGTCACAGCAGGACTGCAAAAACTACCGTGGTATCAGCTTGCTTAGTATTGTGGGTAAACTGTATGCTATGGTGTTAACTGAAAGAGTTATGAAAGAAACTGATGAAAAATTTGGGATGTGCAAGCGGGTTTTAGAAAGGGAATGGGGTGTACAGATCAAGTCTTTTCCATGCGCATGATTGCGGAGAAGTTTTTGGCCAAAAACCAGAGTATTTTTTGTGCGTTCATGGACTTGGAAAAGGCTTATGACAGAGTGGACACGAATGTGTTATGGCAAACACTGAACTCATATGGGTTGAGCGCTGGTTTGATACAGTCATTAAGGTCTCTTTATAGGGACTCTAGTGCTTGTGTCAGGATCAATGGGGTCTACTCGGTCTGGTTTGGCATCCAAAAAGGTATCAGACAGGGCTGTGTAGCTTCCCCTTGGCTGTTCAACCTATTTATGAACAGATGTTTGCACACTTTGAAAGATGAAGAATGTGGGTTTAGAATGGGCAAGTTAACCGTCAAATGCCTTTTGTATGCCTACGATCATGTCATATTTGCGTCATCGGCGGCTGAGTTGCAAATGATGGTTACCTTAATGAACTGGGAATTAAAAGAAAGGGGAATGAAAGTGAACGCAAGTAAGACGAAAGTGATGGTTTTTGAAAGAGAAGAAAGCAAAACGGTATGTGAAATAAGAATAGGAGAGTTAATTGAGCAAGTGGATGAGTTTGTGTATTTGGGATGTGTATTTAGCGGGGATGGTAGATATGATAGGGATATAGAACGATGAGTAAATGCAGGGAATAGAGTGAATATGGCACTATACTCTATTATGAAGAACCAGAATGTGTCAAAAAAGGTACGTATGGTAATTCATAATGCTGTGTTAGTCCCTACTTTAATGTATGGTAGTGAAAGCTGGGTGTGGCAGAAGAAGCACGAAAGTAGAATAAATGCTGTAGAAATGCGGTCTATAAGGAATATGCTAGGGTTGAATCTGAATGACAGGGTGAGAAATTGCGTGATAAGAGATAAATGTGGTATGCAAGATTATGTTGTGACCAGGATTAAGAAAGGAATGCTTCAGTGGTTTGGTCATGTAGAAAGAATGAATGAGGAAAGAGTGACAAAGCAAATTTATATGGCAGATGTGAACGGCCGAGTCGGGAAGGGACGCCCTAGAAAAAAGTTTATCGACCAAATTGGCGATATTTTGAAAATGGGCCACGTTAGAAGTACCCTTCTAACGTGGCCCATTTTCCAAAGCATGACCGACGAGCATGTATGCGTAGATATATGGATGTAAAGGAGGCGAAAGAGGTATGTCAGGATCGTGCCAAATGGAAGTCCGTAGTCTCTGCCTACCCCTCTGGGTGACAGGCGTGAGTGTTTATGTTATGTTATATATATATATATATATATATATATATATATGTATATATATATATATATATATATATATATATATATATATATTTATATATATATATATATATATATATGTAACGCTTATGTAACGTCTTTGCGACGCCGTAAAAACAACTATTGGGTTAAAAGATATCTAGTGGGTGAAAAGTAGGTATAAAGATCAATGATAACATATTTTACGATTCAGATAATTACTATGCTGACAATTTAACTAAATTTTAACTTACTTTTCATCTTCCTTCGCCTCGCATGTGAGTATTACACTAAAAACATAAAGATGAGGATTTATTCAATTTGAGGTACAACATACATCATTTTACTTTTTTATTCTGCTATAAAAATAATTTTCTCAAAATTTTCTTAAAATGCCTGTATAATAAATTAACTTTTATTTTATTACAGTCCCATCCTATATAAAAAAAATCTTACATTACAAATGTTCATTGTGAAGAACTGAACACAATGATAAAGACACGCTCGCACGTCTCCAACCAGCCTTGGTCAATCGCTCGTCTCCGGTGCTCCTGCACGACCACACGCGACTTCATACTGCACACAAATGGTCTCCAAGTTACAAGAGTAAGAGTTAGAAGTTCTCCGTCATCCGCTGAAATCACCAGACCTTGCGCCTGCAGACTTCAAATTTTTTCAGAATTTCAATAAATTTTTAGCGGAAAAAAATTCAATATCCGAGGGGTAGTAAGTACAAAACGCCTTTGAAGAATTTTTAGCCTCTCGTCCAGCTAATTTCTTCAAGAAAGGTATCAATAAACTGCCACTGGGCTGGCAAAGATGCATTGATTGTATGGGTGATTACTTTGATTGATAGAAATAAAGAATGTCAAAAAAATTACGTAAACTTTGGCAAAGACCTAATTAATATACATACAATTTGTTTTTTTTTTATAACAATGAACTGACAAACAAGCTTACAGTCCACTCGATGCTAATGTGTTTACTGGTATAAGGTTACAGAGATGGTTGTATTCTCGAAGATTTTTATGGAATGCTTTCCAGCCTGAAGTTATTTATACGTGCTCTTTTTTTGTACGAATTCAATGGGGTATTTTACCCATCATCAAAATTGATTTAAATGAATCCTAGAGTGATAACGAACCACAATAATTTTTTTAAAACCGAATAAAAATTACTTTTAATCTATCGTTTTAAATTTTTGCGTGAAAACGCTAGCCTCCATGTTGTTTAACTCGTGACGTCACAGTCGTCGATCCTGCCAATTTTGTAAAGGAATAAGATACTTTTTATTGTTTAATAACGAGTTATAATCTTAATAATTTTTGTGTTATGCCTGAATGCAAAAATACGAGCATAAGGACTCCGAAATTGGATTCAAGTGCTAACCGATTTAAATATAAGAAATACTTGCCTAAAACTGCAACCCGAATACATTGTCTACATAAACCAGACTACTCCACTGTGAAGATCATTTTGATGTAAGTATGACTTATTTTTAACCATCGTTTAATACAAAAAAAACATCATGAGGTGAAGGGTATCGCAAGTTAAGTAATGATTGCTAATGATTGTAATTATAGATAAACTAAACTATGATTGCTACTAAACTATGTTTTATCAAAATACACTCTCACCTGGTATTGTGTTTTTGTATAAACAAAAGTTGGTAATAGGTACTTGCATTGATGTTTTAACATTCCTCAACTCAGCAGAATAAAAATTGCGATTGCATGCAAAAAATTTGCCACCATCAATTTATTTATCCTTGGTAGATACTTTCTGCTTTTACGAATTCATCTTCCATGATGCCTTTTCAATAAAATTCGTAATAAAACTCAATAATCGTAATGATAACTTAAAAATTTTCGAAATGACACAGCACGTTAGCCAGTTCCCTTAATCAGGGACTGGCTGGATCAGTGACGTCACGACATCAATAGTGTGGCGGACACCGTTTTACAGATATAAAGCACAGACGAAAAAAATTCTTAAAATTGAAATAAAACATTTATAATGCAATTTTTTAAACAATAGTAAATATTTCTCGTACAATTTTTACAAAATCTATCATAAATATATATTTTTTGATTATATTTTACATGGTGTAAAATGCCGTATTAAATATTTTAAACTTTTCTTGCAAGCTGTGGTCTAAACTGTACTTCTTCTCAAATTGCAATCTCAATTAAATTTAATCTATATATAGAACAGATTAAATCAGCTGCAAATTGAGGTAAAATAAAAAGAGGGAACTTTTAGGTAAATTAAAATCTTACAAAGAACTCTTCTATTTACGTTATTGTTTATATTTCTTGTAATAAATGAAGTTTTATACTTTATGGTAATACAAAAATCAGTTTATTATTATATTCGATGACGTTTACCAATTTATTAATTTGAATTAAGTAAAACATAATAATAAGCAATATGATTTCCTTATTATCATACCACAGCGGCCGATGATTTTCATACTTAGATATAAATATTGCAAAAAGGGCCACGTCTCGGATTCATAAATCACAGCAGTGGCAAGACGCACTGGTTGCGTAATTTCGTTTTCAGGATTTGAGGTATACCTCACGAGAAGATATGTCGTAATTTCCCGACTGCTGCTCAGACGAATTGAATCCGTCGATTGATCTCTCGGTCGAAGTTGGACTTACCTAGTCGCAATATTTGTCCCAGGTAAACATACTTGTCAACAACTTCGAGCTTAGAACTCCCTATAATTACCGGCATAGGTGTGACATGGACATTACACATGGTCTTTGTTTTGTCCATGTTCATCTTAAGATCTATCCGTTGGGAGACACTTTTGAGGTCACTAAGCATAGTGCTTAGGTCCTCCAGCGATTCTGACACAAGGACTATATCGTCGGAAAATCTAAGGTTAGTGATGTACTCGCCATTGATGTTAATACCGTATCCCTTCCAGCCCAGTAGCTTGAAAACGTTTTCCAATGCAGCGGTGAAGAGTTTCGGGGATATAACGACATCCTGTCTTATACCTCTCTGAAGTTAAATAGGTTTCGTAATCTGGTTCTATACTTGGATAGCCATCGTAGGCCTACTGTCAAACACTTCAGCTCTTCGATCTGGATGGATCTAAGACATGGTCCTTCACTGCTTGCCGTAGGAAGACGCTAAAGATCACTCAGCGAGCTATGGAGATCGCTATACTCGGAGTT
Source organism: Parnassius smintheus behrii (assembly GCA_036936625.1). Lineage (NCBI taxonomy): Eukaryota > Metazoa > Arthropoda > Insecta > Lepidoptera > Papilionidae > Parnassius > Parnassius smintheus. Next base: position 20,219,291 of record JAUPFT010000014.1, read on the forward strand.
TTTCTGCCTGATAAACTTAGAAATGAGGATATCCGCAGTAGAATCAGAGTGAACGAGAAAGCCAAACGGATTAGTAATTTGAAGTGACAATGGACCGGACATATATTTTTTTATCGAATAAGGGTTACAAACGAGCACACAGTCCACCTGATGGTAAATAGATGCTATAGCCCATAGACATTTACATTTATCCTCGATTGGGAATCAAAACGCAAATGCGTTGTCACCCCTGAGGACAAAGTCGAATGCCTCGTTTCCAGTAAAAAAGGATCTATGGATCTCTACAATCACCATAAGCGTGGCCCTAACCCGTTCGTGCCCACCTATTCGTGCTACAACCATAATATAACTGCAGCGTGGTTATACCATGTATAAATATAACTGAAATTAACTGAAGAACCGACAACCGATGGGGAAAAAAGGTTCTTAAGTGGCAGCCTCGTACAAGTAGGTGAAATGAAGGGAGACATACCATTAGGGGAAGTCAATGGATGCAGGTGGCTCAGGATCGTGCTTTGTGGCATTCCTTGGGGAGGCCTATGTTCCACAGTGGAGTTGTGAAGGGCTGTATTGACGATGATGATGATGGTGATGATGGTGATACAAATATTAAAGGAGCTGGAAAATTTTCAGATTAGTAATTTTTAGATAGGACCACGCCTTTTAGCATTTCTTTTGAAGGCCTACATTAAGCAATTGTTTTGTGATGGGTTGAAATGATAAAGATAATGAAGTTTGGTGGAAGTACTTTCTCAAGTAAAATATCTGGCATTCTCGCCTTGTGGGCTGAGTTATGTCGGGCTCGAAACAGTTAAACTCCATGGTTTTCAAGGGATTCAACATTTGCTGCCGCACTAGCGCTATGTGCCCTTCGGTGGCTCCTCGACGAGAGAGGATAACTCACCCCCTTATTCTTATTGTCCGTTCCATAACGCACCAGTCAGGAAAAACACGCACATTAGCACCAACCCTCCCGAACTTAGAGGTGAATTTGGTCTATGGCTTCGCTATTGAATATATTTCGGTCGAGAAGGATAAGGAGGGTCGATAAGGAACGAGGATCGTAATACCGACACACCTCGCGATCTTACTACCGCCGATTCAACAGTGCACCTCCGAGGATAGGACGAGATAAATGGAGAGGCTCCCCTTCGCTATTCGCCGGTATATATGTATACTATGCCCTAATTCTCTTCTGCAGCGATGTAACCTCGCCACGGAGGGCAGGGTGAATCACTCCTAACACTAGCATTTAAAGTCAATTTGGAGAATAGTATGCTTTATAAAAATGTGTTGCCGTGTAGTGGTGGTGGAGAAGGATAAACTACTTTGTATCATCTGTCAGTAGGCGTGTCGCAAAAGGCGACAGAGGGAAATTGAAATCGAAAATGAGCAGAAGCATCTTCTTGGTAACTTAATAATTACAACAATGAGCTGTGGTTGCCAGCCTGCATAGGTCTACCCCTATAGATTGATTCTATGCAATGGACTTTTGTTCGTCTGTGCTGTTGACTGAGTATTTTTTTTACTCTTGTAGGGGTTTTTATTAGGCAATTAATAGATTGAACAAATAATTAACCAGCTATTGTCCTTGTGTCCAGAATACTTGATTGCATGACTTAATGGATGTGATGTAATATCATGATTTGAGTTGTTGGTTTTTGGGTATGTATGTGTTGTGATTGTGTAGATATTTTTGAATTTTAGAGTAGGATTTTGGATATATGTATGTTAATAAATAGTTGTCATAATGTAATAGAATGGAAATGTGTTAATAGCTTCTGTAGTATAAATATTACTACTACTTCCTTAAACTTAACCGCATCTGAAATATAGAAATAATTCAAGCCTAAATTCTAAATAAGAGTGATTAGTAAAGCCATACTAGAATAAGTAATAAATTTTGGACAAAATATTTAAAACAAAATTAAAACTGTTTAATTAAAAGAAAAAACTTCATGAGCAAAAGTTTACTAAAAGATGTAACATTTTTCAAATATCATAAAAATCTATAATTTCTTACCCGACTATCGCAGAAGGAAATACATGTAGTGGTATGTGTGACCTGTCACTTTAATAAAACTGATAACAATAAAACCGAAAACTTTGCCAATTTAAAAATGCATGAATCATTAGATTTATTATAAATTTTGAAGTCTCATAGGCTTAATTTTATGGTAATTAACGTTCGCAAAATGTAATAAGGTGTTCGTTTGAAACCCATTCTGTCGAACGTCTTTTTAGAAGTCTTTTTAGAAGAAATCACGTCAGTTGCTTTTAATTTTAAGTTTAATATTCAAAATCAAATAGTTTAAGAGCATGTGGGCAGCGGACTTACGCCCGGATTTCAATAAGCATCACATTTTTTAAGTTAATGCCCAATACCTGAGGTACATAAAATGGGGACTCTTTAGTTTGACCGGCGGTCGATAAAGAGACATTCAGGTGTTTAAAAAATGGTAAAAATCATCAAAGGTTTAAAAATGGCCAAAAAAATGTAATATCAATAAGTCTGGCGCTTTAATATCTTGAAATATTCAATAAAAGTTACCCAAATATATATATATACAAATATATATATATATATATATATATATATATATATATATATATGTGTAACGCTTATGTAACGTCTTTGCGACGCCGTAAAAACAACTATTGGGTTAAAAGATATCTAGTGGGTGAAAAGTAGGTATAAAGATCAATGATAACATATTTTACGATTCAGATAATTACTATGCTGACAATTTAACTAAATTTTAACTTACTTTTCATCTTCCTTCGCCTCGCATGTGAGTATTACACTAAAAACATAAAGATGAGGATTTATTCAATTTGAGGTACAACATACATCATTTTACTTTTTTATTCTGCTATAAAAATAATTTTCTCAAAATTTTCTTAAAATGCCTGTATAATAAATTAACTTTTATTTTATTACAGTCCCATCCTATATAAAAAAAATCTTACATTACAAATGTTCATTGTGAAGAACTGAACACAATGATAAAGACACGCTCGCACGTCTCCAACCAGCCTTGGTCAATCGCTCGTCTCCGGTGCTCCTGCACGACCACACGCGACTTCATACTGCACACAAATGGTCTCCAAGTTACAAGAGTAAGAGTTAGAAGTTCTCCGTCATCCGCTGAAATCACCAGACCTTGCGCCTGCAGACTTCAAATTTTTTCAGAATTTCAATAAATTTTTAGCGGAAAAAAATTCAATATCCGAGGGGTAGTAAGTACAAAACGCCTTTGAAGAATTTTTAGCCTCTCGTCCAGCTAATTTCTTCAAGAAAGGTATCAATAAACTGCCACTGGGCTGGCAAAGATGCATTGATTGTATGGGTGATTACTTTGATTGATAGAAATAAAGAATGTCAAAAAAATTACGTAAACTTTGGCAAAGACCTAATTAATATACATACAATTTGTTTTTTTTTTATAACAATGAACTGACAAACAAGCTTACAGTCCACTCGATGCTAATGTGTTTACTGGTATAAGGTTACAGAGATGGTTGTATTCTCGAAGATTTTTATGGAATGCTTTCCAGCCTGAAGTTATTTATACGTGCTCTTTTTTTGTACGAATTCAATGGGGTATTTTACCCATCATCAAAATTGATTTAAATGAATCCTAGAGTGATAACGAACCACAATAATTTTTTTAAAACCGAATAAAAATTACTTTTAATCTATCGTTTTAAATTTTTGCGTGAAAACGCTAGCCTCCATGTTGTTTAACTCGTGACGTCACAGTCGTCGATCCTGCCAATTTTGTAAAGGAATAAGATACTTTTTATTGTTTAATAACGAGTTATAATCTTAATAATTTTTGTGTTATGCCTGAATGCAAAAATACGAGCATAAGGACTCCGGAATTGGATTCAAGTGCTAACCGATTTAAATATAAGAAATACTTGCCTAAAACTGCAACCCGAATACATTGTCTACATAAACCAGACTACTCCACTGTGAAGATCATTTTGATGTAAGTATGACTTATTTTTAACCATCGTTTAATACAAAAAAAACATCATGAGGTGAAGGGTATCGCAAGTTAAGTAATGATTGCTAATGATTGTAATTATAGATAAACTAAACTATGATTGCTACTAAACTATGTTTTATCAAAATACACTCTCACCTGGTATTGTGTTTTTGTATAAACAAAAGTTGGTAATAGGTACTTGCATTGATGTTTTAACATTCCTCAACTCAGCAGAATAAAAATTGCGATTGCATGCAAAAAATTTGCCACCATCAATTTATTTATCCTTGGTAGATACTTTCTGCTTTTACGAATTCATCTTCCATGATGCCTTTTCAATAAAATTCGTAATAAAACTCAATAATCGTAATGATAACTTAAAAATTTTCGAAATGACACAGCACGTTAGCCAGTTCCCTTAATCAGGGACTGGCTGGATCAGTGACGTCACGACATCAATAGTGTGGCGGACACCGTTTTACAGATATAAAGCACAGACGAAAAAAATTCTTAAAATTGAAATAAAACATTTATAATGCAATTTTTTAAACAATAGTAAATATTTCTCGTACAATTTTTACAAAATCTATCATAAATATATATTTTTTGATTATATTTTACATGGTGTAAAATGCCGTATTAAATATTTTAAACTTTTCTTGCAAGCTGTGGTCTAAACTGTACTTCTTCTCAAATTGCAATCTCAATTAAATTTAATCTATATATAGAACAGATTAAATCAGCTGCAAATTGAGGTAAAATAAAAAGAGGGAACTTTTAGGTAAATTAAAATCTTACAAAGAACTCTTCTATTTACGTTATTGTTTATATTTCTTGTAATAAATGAAGCTTTATACTTTATGGTAATACAAAAATCAGTTTATTATTATATTCGATGACGTTTACCAATTTATTAATTTGAATTAAGTAAAACATAATAATAAGCAATATGATTTCCTTATTATCATACCACAGCGGCCGATGATTTTCATACTTAGATATAAATATTGCAAAAAGGGCCACGTCTCGGATTCATAAATCACAGCAGTGGCAAGACGCACTGGTTGCGTAATTTCGTTTTCAGGATTTGAGGTATACCTCACGAGAAGATATGTCGTAATTTCCCGACTGCTGCTCAGACGAATTGAATCCGTCGATTGATCTCTCGGTCGAAGTTGGACTTACCTAGTCGCAATATTTGTCCCAGGTAAACATACTTGTCAACAACTTCGAGCTTAGAACTCCCTATAATTACCGGCATAGGTGTGACATGGACATTACACATGGTCTTTGTTTTGTCCATGTTCATCTTAAGATCTATCCGTTGGGAGACACTTTTGAGGTCACTAAGCATAGTGCTTAGGTCCTCCAGCGATTCTGACACAAGGACTATATCGTCGGAAAATCTAAGGTTAGTGATGTACTCGCCATTGATGTTAATACCGTATCCCTTCCAGCCCAGTAGCTTGAAAACGTTTTCCAATGCAGCGGTGAAGAGTTTCGGGGATATAACGACATCCTGTCTTATACCTCTCTGAAGTTAAATAGGTTTCGTAATCTGGTTCTATACTTGGATAGCCATCGTAGGCCTACTGTCAAACACTTCAGCTCTTCGATCTGGATGGATCTGAGACATGGTCCTTCACTGCTTGCCGTAGGAAGACGCTAAAGATCACTCAGCGAGCTATGGAGATCGCTATACTCGGAGTTTTTCTGCCTGATAAACTTAGAAATGAGGATATCCGCAGTAGAATCAGAGTGAACGAGAAAGCCAAACGGATTAGTAATTTGAAGTGACAATGGACCGGACATATATTTTTTTATCGAATAAGGGTTACAAACGAGCACACAGTCCACCTGATGGTAAATAGATGCTATAGCCCATAGACATTTACATTTATCCTCGATTAGGAATCAAAACGCAAATGCGTTGTCACCCCTGAGGACAAAGTCGAATGCCTCGTTTCCAGTAAAAAAGGATCTATGGATCTCTACAATCACCATAAGCGTGGCCCTAACCCGTTCGTGCCTACCCATTCGTGCTACAACCATAATATAACTGCAGCGTGGTTATACCATGTATAAATATAACTGAAATTAACTGAAGAACCGACAACCGATGGGGAAAAAAGGTTCTTAAGTGGCAGCCTCGTACAAGTAGGTGAAATGAAGGGAGACATACCATTAGGGGAAGTCAATGGATGCAGGTGGCTCAGGATCGTGCTTTGTGGCATTCCTTGGGGAGGCCTATGTTCCACAGTGGAGTTGTGAAGGGCTGTATTGACGATGATGATGATGGTGATGATGGTGATACAAATATTAAAGGAGCTGGAAAATTTTCAGATTAGTAATTTTTAGATAGGACCACGCCTTTTAGCATTTCTTTTGAAGGCCTACATTAAGCAATTGTTTTGTGATGGGTTGAAATGATAAAGATAATGAAGTTTGGTAGAAGTACTTTCTCAAGTAAAATATCTGGCATTCTCGCCTTGTGGGCTGAGTTATGTCGGGCTCGAAACAGTTAAACTCCATGGTTTTCAAGGGATTCAACATTTGCTGCCGCACTAGCGCTATGTGCCCTTCGGTGGCTCCTCGACGAGAGAGGATAACTCACCCCCTTATTCTTATTGTCCGTTCCATAACGCACCAGTCAGGAAAAACACACACATTAGCACCAACCCTCCCGAACTTAGAGGTGAATTTGGTCTATGGCTTCGCTATTGAATATATTTCGGTCGAGAAGGATAAGGAGGGTCGATAAGGAACGAGGATCGTAATACCGACACACCTCGCGATCTTACTACCGCCGATTCAACAGTGCACCTCCGAGGATAGGACGAGATAAATGGAGAGGCTCCCCTTCGCTATTCGCCGGTATATATGTATACTATGCCCTAATTCTCTTCTGCAGCGATGTAACCTCGCCACGGAGGGCAGGGTGAATCACTCCTAACACTAGCATTTAAAGTCAATTTGGAGAATAGTATGCTTTATAAAAATGTGTTGCCGTGTAGTGGTGGTGGAGAAGGATAAACTACTCTGTATCATCTGTCAGTAGGCGTGTCGCAAAAGGCGACAGAGGGAAATTGAAATCGAAATTGAGCAGAAGCATCTTCTTGGTAACTTAATAATTACAACAATGAGCTGTGGTTGCCAGCCTGCATAGGTCTACCCCTATAGATTGATTCTATGCAATGGACTTTTGTTCGTCTGTGCTGTTGACTGAGTATTTTTTTTACTCTTGTAGGGGTTTTTATTAGGCAATTAATAGATTGAACAAATAATTAACCAGCTATTGTCCTTGTGTCCAGAATACTTGATTGCATGACTTAATGGATGTGATGTAATATCATGATTTGAGTTGTTGGTTTTTGGGTATGTATGTGTTGTGATTGTGTAGGTATTTTTGAATTTTAGAGTAGGATTTTGGATATATGTATGTTAATAAATAGTTGTCATAATGTAATAGAATGGAAATGTGTTAATAGCTTCTGTAGTATAAATATTACTACTACTTCCTTAAACTTAACCGCATCTGAAATATAGAAATAATTCAAGCCTAAATTCTAAATAAGAGTGATTAGTAAAGCCATACTAGAATAAGTAATAAATTTTGGACAAAATATTTAAAACAAAATTAAAACTGTTTAATTAAAAGAAAAAACTTCATGAGCAAAAGTTTACTAAAAGATGTAACATTTTTCAAATATCATAAAAATCTATAATTTCTTACCCGACTATCGCAGAAGGAAATACATGTAGTGGTATGTGTGACCTGTCACTTTAATAAAACTGATAACAATAAAACCGAAAACTTTGCCAATTTAAAAATGCATGAATCATTAGATTTATTATAAATTTTGAAGTCTCATAGGCTTAATTTTATGGTAATTAACGTTCGCAAAATGTAATAAGGTGTTCGTTTGAAACCCATTCTGTCGAACGTCTTTTTAGAAGTTATTAACAAATCACGTCAGTTGCTTTTAATTTTAAGTTTAATATTCAAAATCAAATAGTTTAAGAGCATGTGGGCAGCGGACTTACGCCCGGATTTCAATAAGCATCACATTTTTTAAGTTAATGCCCAATACCTGAGGTACATAAAATGGGGACTCTTTAGTTTGACCGGCGGTCGATAAAGAGACATTCAGGTGTTTAAAAAATGGTAAAAATCATCAAAGGTTTAAAAATGGCCAAAAAAATGTAATATCAATAAGTCTGGCGCTTTAATATCTTGAAATATTCAATAAAAGTTACCCAAATATATATATATATATATATATATATATATATATATGGTAAGGATGGTGTTGACAAAATGTAAGGAAAATGAAAATATTATTATGTTAGGAGACTTTAATGGAAGGGTTGGGGTGAAGAGGTCTGGTTATGAAAGGATATTGGGAACGTTTGGTGATGAAAGTATAATTGAGAATGGTGAAGACCTCCTCACCGTATGTGTGGAAAAGAATCTTTTTGTGACGAATACTTTTTTCGTCATAAGGAGAGTGGACAGGAATGTGTTATGGCAAACACTGAACTCATATGGGTTGAGCGCTGGTTTGATACAGGCATTAAGGTCTCTTTATAGGGACTCTAGTGCTTGTGTCAGGATCAATGGGGTCTACTCGGACTGGTTTGGCATCCAAAAAGGTGTCAGACAGGGCTGTGTAGCTTCCCCTTGGCTGTTCAACCTATTTATGGACCGGTGTTTGCAAACTTTGAAAGATGAAGAATGTGGGTTAAGAATGGGCGAGTTAACCGTCAAATGCCTTTTGTATGCCGATGATCAAGTCATATTTGCGTCATCGGAGGCTGAGTTGCAAATGATGGTTACATTAATGAACTGGGAATTAAAAGAAAGGGGAATGAAAGTGAACGCATGTAAGACGAAAGTGATGGTTTTTGAAAGAGAAGAAAGCAAAACGGTATGTGAAATAAGAATAGAAGGAGAGTTAATTGAGCAAGTGGATGAGTTTGTGTATTTGGGATGTGTATTTAGCAGGGATGGTAGATATGACAGGGATATAGAACGACGAGTAAATGCAGGGAATAGAGTGAATGGGGCACTACACTCTATTATGAAGAACCAGAATGTGTCAAAGCAGGCACGTATGGTAATTCATAATGCTGTGTTAGTCCCTACTTTAATGTATGGTAGTGAAAGCTGGGTGTGGCAGAAGAAGCACGAAAGTAGAATAAATGCTGTATAAATGTGGTCTTTAAGGAATATGCTAGGGTTGAATCTGAATGACAGGGTGAGAAATTGCGTGATAAGAGATAAATGTGGTATGCAAGATGATGTTGTGACCAGGATTAAGAAAGGAATGCTTCGGTGGTTTGGTCATGTGGAAAGAATGAATGAGGAAAGAGTGACAAAGCAAATTTATATGGCAGATGTAAACGGCCGAGTCGGGAAGGGACGCCCTAGGAAAAAGTTTATCGACCAAATTGGCGATATTTTGAAAATGGGCCACGTTAGAAGTACCCTTAACCGACGAGCATGTATGCGTAGATATATGGATGTAAAGGAGGCGAAAGAGGTATGTCAGGATCGTGCCAAATGGAAGTCCGTAGTCTCTGCCTACCCCTCTGGGTGACAGGCGTGAGTGTTTATGTTATGTTATATATATATATATATATATATATATATATATATATATATATATATATATATATATATATATATATATATATATATATATATATATATATAAAATATTGTTGATAACATACATAAATTGTAATTCAATATAAAATATTGATATTTATATTTTCTTCATATAAAAAAAATATAAATATCAAACCGTACATAAAAATCTTTACTGTTTAAAATTAAAAAAAAAAGTTACCATTAGGAATTTCCGATGTATTGTTACGGTGTTAACATACATAATAATATATAACATAAATACTCTCGCCTCCTTTACATCCATATATATCTATACATACACGCTCGTCTGTTAAGGGTACTTCTAATGTGGCTCATTTTCAAAATATCGCCAATTTGGTTGATAATCTTTCGTCTGGGGCGTCCCGACTCTGCCGTTCACATTTGCAATATAAATTTGCTTTGTCATTCCTTCCTTTCTACATAACCAAACCATCGCAGCATTTCTTTCTTAATCCTAGTCACAACATCATCTTGCATACCACATTTTCCCTTATTACACAATTTCTCACCCTATTATTCAGATTCAACCCTAGCATACTCCTTAAAGACCGCATTTCTACAGCTTTTATTCTACTTTCGTGCTTCTTCTGCCACACCAAATTTTCACTACCATACAGTAAAATAGGGATTAACACAGCGTTATTTATTAACATACGTCCCCTTTTTGACTCATTCCGATTCTTTATAATAGAGTGTAGAGCCCCATTCACTCTATTTCCTGCATTCACTCGTCGTTCTATATCCTTATAATATCTACCATCCCTGCTAAATACACAAACTCATCCACTTGCTCAATTAACTTCCCTTCGATTCTTATTTCACATAACGTCACATGTCGTCTTACTTGCGTTCACTTATACCTCCTTTTTTAATGCGCAGTTCATTAATGTAACCGACAAAAACAGAGGAGTTTCTCATATATTTCTCATATATTTTTTTTATGACCACGCATAGCTTTTTAAAGAGTAGTCCGATTTTGATAATTCTTTAATAATGAATAGGGTTTTGATAACCTTGAAATTGGTCCCATATAAATTTGGAAAAAACTTTACCTAAGGGTCGGAAAAAGGGGTGATTTATTAGAAAGTAGTCCGATTTTGATAATTATTTTTTTATTGGATAGGGTATATACCTAGAAATTGGTCTCATATAGATTTGAAAAAAATTACCCTAAGGGTGATAAAATAGCGGTGACTTATTGTTTACTCACAGTTTTTAATGCTGAGTTGTGTATTACAACATAAAATAATAATTACGTTATATTACAAAAAAAACCTCACGATGGATGAGCTTTAGACCTGTCAGTCTCTTGTGAGTATATCTCTCGGTCTCTGCATTTCTGATAAAGCTCGTTCATCGTGAGGTTTGTGTAATACCTTATTTGGCTCTAGATCAGATATAGCAATACCCTCAATTATTTTTACTCTACTCAGAGTCACATATGCCTACCCTTTGGCAAACATTTTCTTTCTGAGGTCGATTACAGCTTTAAGCAAATAATAGTTAAAGTAGAATTATATAACAGTTAATAGCTAAAGTAAGGTAAGTAGCTATTTTGAATGTAATCAATTTCGAAATCACAAAAAATAATAATATTTTATCACATTAGTTATTTTTCCGACGACGCGAATACGTAAACGTTACAAAAGCTATTTTCTTATCTTACGTTCGTTTCGAATTTACTTTACAACTTCACATTCTTCTTTTTCTGATTTATATTTAAGTGTCATTTCTTCTTTTAATTATTTTTAATTATATCATATTCCTATAATATGAACTGTGGCTCAATAGTCGTATGGACATATTATAGGGATACCATTGAAGCTTTGGGTTTTTTATCGTGGTAAAATTCTCATGGATACCTTCTGCTGCGGGGGCAAGAAAAAGGTTATGCCGGACTCATATCGGCCAAAACCCTATGGTGGTCACCATCATATGAGTGTCCCGGGATCTCCGTTCACAAGACATCCGGGGCACGTCAAGGGTGCATCTCTACTGCCCCCAGCACCTTCGCAGTGCTATCACGGTTCTCGAGACTACTTCCGAGTCACCGTCCTGCTCAGAAGAAGCTTTGCGTCGAGAGTGATACCAAAAAGCAGCGATATCAACAAAACTTATCTCTTCACCGTTTAAAATTACGTTAGTATTAAAATGTTTAACATTCAATGGTATAAATTTACAAATTTAATTTCAGTGCTACTAAAAGCATATTGCTTACGTTAAACTAAAGAATTAACTTTGATTTAACATCAGTGCTTCAAAGAGCTTTTATATGTCACTTATCACACACGCTTATCTTTTTAACTCTGCATTTTACTCCTTTAAAATATGTCAAGTCTTTCGTCTGTGTTTAAATAACTGCATATATATATATATATATATATATATATATATATATATATATATATATATATATATATATATCTATATATATATATATATATATATATATATATATATATATATCTATATATATATATCTATATATATCTATATATATATATATATATATATATATATATATATATATATATATATATATATATATATATATATATATATATATATATATATATATATAATCCTACCTTTACAGTGTACAATCCGGTGAGCCGCATATTCGTTTGCCCCCTCTTCCATAAAAAAAATCCTACAGCCGATTAGTATAACATACCCCTCTTCAGCCAAGAAGTTTTGTTTTTCTCTGACGATAAAATACTTTTCTTTTCCTACTACTATTTTCTAACTTTGAAATATTAAATATAAACAGTATTTATGATTGAACTAAAACTACACATTAATCAACACCAATAACCACAAATGTGTTTCTGAAAGAAATGTATGGCGCGTAGCGTTGTTGTATTTACGGCTACCCAAAGACATTACAAAACCAATTCTCGTATCTTACGTTCTTCTTAGATTTGTTTATCGCTTCACACTTCGAAATGTGAAAATCGATCTTATTTCCTGAGTTGTTTATTTGATAAGAAGTTAAAAAAAGAATAACATGGATAAGAATGTAAATGTGGATCGTAGAAGTACAATTGATCATTATGGAAGCTTATTTTTGTAGAATAAGGGTGAAAAACGAGTGCATAGGCTTCCTGATGGTAAGTGAATGCTGTGACCCATAGACATCTCCTCCCCGAACGGATTCCCGCCTTGTCGCGGTGGTTGGTGGTGGAGGGGTTGTAGCTGTGGCTTGGTAGCCCGCGGTGAACTAAGAGGAACCCAAACGGCTGGCCCGAGGTGTACGGTCGACCTGAAGAGGCCACTCCGTGTGGGCTTGCCGAGCCCACTTCGGATCTGTGTTGGTGGGCTGCGGCAAGGGGGGTACCTTCTCCCCTACCGCTGCAGTCAAGGTGGAGTCGCGGAGAAAGAGGAGTGTCGTGAAGTGAGTCTGTTTGCTAATTTTTCTAAAAGTTTCACATAAACCACTTTACGAATTTTTCGACTTAAACGTGGAATCACTGTTATAAGAATGTAAAAATTATGTAATAAGGGTAAGTAAGTTTTAGTGAAAAACTTTTTCGCTTTATTTGTTTTTTTTTATACAAAAAAGGGTGACAAACGAGCACACAGTTCTTAAGTGGATGTTGCGGCCTATAGAAATTTACATCTATCCACGATTATTTGTCAAAATCCAGATGCACATTGACCCCCTCAGGACTAAGATGGAATGCCCCGTCTTTAGTAAAAAGGGAATGGTTAAATTGTTATTTATAAAACCTTAATTTCAAAGTAATTGGTAATGTACGAGGTGGATACACGGTGCAGCTATATAAGTTGTTACGCGAATGGGTCGGCTCGAACGGGGTAGGACCATGCTCCCACAGAACACCAGCGTAAAATAGCAGATCAATGCTGCAGCGTTTCCTATTCTTAGTATAGAGATTTCTCTACGGTTCTCGACTTTTTTTTACTGGAAACGAGGCATTCCATCTTAGTCCTCAGAGGTGACTACGCATAAAGTATTTTTATTCTAAATGGGCCTTTTTTCTTTTACATGGGAAAATGATTACGTTTACCTGCCTCACGGGAGAAAGGACGAGTAATATCGGACTCCACCGACTAAAACCTCATGGTGTTCCACCTTCGTCGTATATTGCCAGGGCCACGGGAACGCTTTCGCACACATCAGCGGTCCTACCAGCGCTGACCGTCCCATAGCGGCCCCTCCTCGTGAGAGGACTACTCCTCCTCATCTCCTTCTCAGGTAAGGCGCACCAGAACAAACGGCGTGCTCTCTGCCACGGCCTCCATTTTCACATGCGCAACATTAAAAAGCAACAGTAGCCTAATGGCAGGGCGTGGACCGCGAACTCAAAAAGGTCATGGGTTCGAATCCGCCATTCGACTACTGGCGTGAACCACTCGTAACACTAGCAATTTAAGCTTACCACGAGTGGTTAAGGGAAATATTAGTAATGTTTATAGCATTATATTCTTTATAAAGAAAAAAAAAACACATGCTCCCGTATCCGACGCACGAAGGCCATGGGGCCAGGAAAAATGAGCACCAGAACCACTAACCTTTCCGACCCCAGCGGCAGATCTGGTCTATGGCTCCACCGCCAACCGAGATTCTGCTGTGGAGGGTAAGGAGAGCGGCGCCTCGCAATACAACACTCCTCTCCCCCCGCAGCCCCACCACCACCGCATCAATTAACGGTGCGGCCCCGTCAGAGTCGCAGAGTCTCTAGGTGGCGGAAGCCTTCAACAAGCTTGGGGTCATTATGGCCTAAAAAACAAAATTTTATATCTTTACAATAATTTAACCCGGAAGCCAGATTTTATTTTGAATATGGCTAGTTCGCAATAACCGCATATTACACAAAATTCAGAGCGAAATCCCCCAACATTGTATTAAATTAATTGGATTGGGTGTACATAGTACAGTATATTTATGTTAGATGTCAACAATTTGTAACACCTCGCAGCACCTCGTACGCTTTGTTTTGATATCACATTACTGAATTTTGTATTTCACCTAACATCCTGCTGTTTAATTTATGTCAAACAACTTTCAGTTAACGTTAATGTATTGCTATTGTCAATTAGTATTGCTTGATTGCTTGAGAAAATCCCTATCAGCCAAAAAGCAATTTACCAAATATGCGCAAAGACTGTATCCACAATTTATGTTACAAGTTGATTGAATTTTATATTTAATTATTTTATAAAGTCTACTTATGTATTTTTATAAAGGAACATATCTTAGCCGAACACCGTGCTTCGGATCCCGCTACCCTCCACGACCAAGCACCCGACACAGCAACAACTGACGCTTCGCACTCAGCGCGGTTCACACATACAACGCTACTGTTAAGACCCATTTCCATAGGTCTTCATCAAACTAAATAATCGACAGTAGCCTAATGGCAGGGCGCGGACCGCGAACTCAAAAAGGTCGTGGGTTCGAATCCGCCATTCGACTACTGGCGTGAACCACTCGTAACACCAGCAATTTAAGCTTACCACGAGTAGTTGAGGGGAATATTAGTAATGCTTATAGCATTGTTAATATTCTTTTCAAAAAATAGAAAAATAGAAAAAAAAAATAGAAAATAGAAACATCATGCTCGAATACGACAACATTATTTGGCGACACGACATTGCATTGGTTAGTGGTAACCGAAAAGCACGCGGCCGGAGCGTACCACCGCAATTGGTGCTGCCTGTTTAGCACTACCCGTGGGACAACTGTAGGGAGTCAGATTTTAAGTATACACGTACTACGGACGCGAGCAGCCTCATCCTCCGAAAAACATTAGAAGTTACACAAAATTCACAGTTTATGCAGTCAATCTGTCAATATATATTTAACATTATAAAATTCTTTGACAAGAATTTCTACTCTGTGCGACTGTCTGAACATAGACAATTATATGTTTGACAATTGACATTAGTAGTATGAACTATGAACCTAAAGAATTCAGAGCATTAACTGAAGCCTAGTTGTTGTTCTATTGAAAACAGTGAATGTCTTATTTTGTTTTATTTAATGTATTTATAGCACATATTAACGACTGATAAATCATAGCTTTCTGCATTTAATCGCCATATTATTATTTAAATATGCCAAATCTCAAATTCCTCCGGGCGCGTAATATGCTTTAAAAGGGGTACAAAAATTTTCTCCTCACGCATTAATTTAGACTAAAAATATATGGCAAACGTATTTATTGCGTTATTTTGTTTTATATGAACTGTAACCTATTAGCACAGAATAAATAATAGTACTCAGTACTACCGGGATATTATTGATATGTTATTTGACATGGTAAAACGACGTTACAGATGTATTATGTATATTATGGATATTTGATTTATTCCTTGTTTACTTATATACTTTAAATATTAAAAAAACGATAGATGAAGCGAGGAAAAAAATATAATTATTTTTATTTTTTAACAGTTCATAACTACAGTGATGTAAAACAATTGACTATATATTTCGTTGCTATTTTTTAATATTTACGTTGTTCTCGCAATAAGCTGCGACTGCTGCATGAATCGCCGATACTACTTTCATTGTCCGTCGATATAAACGCTAAATTAATTACATTATCTAGTAGAAAATTTTAACAATATGATATGAAATTAAAAAGAAAATAAATTAATTAATTTATGCATATTTATATTTACTTGTTTTTGTACACACAACTCTGTCATTTGGAATCGACTAGATCACTTATCAGCTTATCATTTCACACTTTTTTCTTGGTGGCATTTCCACGCTGCACTTTATTGTGGTTGTAGCGTGATTGGGTAGGTTCGATAGAGGTAGAACCATACGTTCTCACAGATTGCCAGATGCTGCTGAGTTTCATATGGTGAGTGTAAATAACCGGAGGCTCTTTTTACTGGAAACGAGCAATTCTATCTTAGTCCTCAGGGGTGACAACGCATTTGCATTTTCATTCTTATTGAAGATAAATGTAGATTTCTATGGGCTACAGTATTCACTTACCATCAGGTAAACTATGTGCTCGTTTGTCAGCCCATATAAAACAATATAATGTCTTTTTTTAACAACCAGCCAAATGACGTGTTCTTTGAAAAATGTGTCCAATCCCACCGAAAACTGAGCAAGATATTGTGGCTACAGCGTGAATGGGTCAGCACGACCAAAGAAGATCCACAGAACACTTGCGTGAAATAGCGTAATGCTGCTATGTTTCATATAATACTGATAAACAAGAGTCGGAGACCAGTCCTTTTTTCAACTACAAAAAAAAAACTAGGACGGCTTATGTTAAGACCGCAACGGGTCAATAGTTTCGAATTATCTTTCTAGATTAGGTTTGTAGTTTAAATTAGATCTTAGTAGTAGCTTTAGTTAGTTTAGAAGGGAACCCGTCAAGCTGGAGGGGAATGGTTGCCCAAATCGCATATTTTTAGACTGTATTAGCTGGTAGTATTTCCTCCGCCTTCAGCTCTGCATCCCTCCTGCACCGGCACACCTATATGAGGCTAGATTGGTGGCGTCATTTTGGGCGACTAATAAGACGTGCTGGCCGTAAAGTGAAAGGTCGTAAACACGCCACCGGCTGTCCGGTTATTGTCGACGTGCCGCCACCACGCCGAGTGGTGAAGACCATCGCTAGATGTGATTGAACCTCTGTGGCAGTTGCGTTACAGAACAACCTAGTAGTAACCATTTCGCAAAGTGTAAGTTATCGTCACGCACCATCGCAGCTGCAACTTAGCGCCATCAAGCTCGGGGCTGAGTAAAATGCCGCCAGAAGAGCGTAAGCCCACGTAAGTGCCTTTTCTTTATCTCGTAGCGTGAGCTGTTCTCATTTGTGCCTTTTATTACAACAGTTCACGCTTCTACCTTTACCAGCTAATATAGTAGATAAGTCCTAGCAAGTGCATTGCCCAACACCCGGCCACGTGCTACTTCCTTCATCTTGCATTAGTTACAGAGAACTACGCATATAGACTGCATATAGTAAAATCTCGCATAATAGATTTGGCCCGACCCGGAAATTGAAACCGAAACCTTAGCTCCACAATTTTCAGGTTCCTTCGATCCGGATACGAAGGGCAACATAGTCAACTAACCATTTAGAGACCATCCGTTTCGGATTCGAACCCAGGGACCATTTGCGTCACCATTTCTGGTCCTTCATTCTAGATTTAAATAAACCATTAATTATAATAAATAATTAAATATTTCTTAATTCCGGCCGTAGATTGGACTCCTTTAAATGAGTTAGACTTAGAAACAAACTTAAAATAATTTTATAAAATTATGAATTCTGCTATAGATGACTGCGTTCCGAAAAAAAGCGACTTTGTGTAAGCTCAAGATACATTCACCCGGAGTGGTACACTGATGAAATAATTCGCGACGTAAGATTGAAGGCTTTTCTGCATAAACGGTACAAGGCCAGTAGATCGAAAACTGATTACGAGGCGTGTGCTTGGTGTAGGACCAAAGTAAAGAAAATGATAGGACTCGCACAGGAACAACATCAACAACTTGTTTAAAATCAAATATTGATACATCCAAAATCTTTTTGGAATTTTATTAAATCGAAAAGACGTAAAAGAAGTCCACAATTGATTTTGAAAGACGGGGAAGCATTGACTGATCGATAGTGTGTTGACGAGTTCGCGGAGTATTTTTATTCTGTTTAGAGTAAACTAGAGAAGAACTAGAGGGGCCGGATTTGGATGTGGGCTCGAGTATAGTAGGAGCAGGTAGCGGAAACGGTGCAGTGCGGGTGCACTTTGACCAATTACAGTTGACAGGCGTATATCGTGCGCTTCAAGAACTCAAGCCCAAACGGTCTGCAGGACCTGACGGTATTCCACCTTACATTTTTAAGGATTGTCGGTCGGTACTAGCTAAGCCACTACTGTGTATATATCACAAATCCTTTAAGGCTGCGGTGTTACCAGAGAGATGGAAAGTAACTCGCGTTGTTCCTGTTCCAAAGAGAGGTTTAGCAGAGTCAGTGGATGGGTACAGGTCTGTTGCAGCGTTGTCTACGCCGGCAAAAGTATTTGAAGCCGCTATCTATAAGATAATATTCCGTCAGTTGAGCGCACAACTGACGCACAATCACATCTCATCTTAGACGCACAATACGGGTTTCGGCCAGGAAGGAGTACAACCAGTAAGTAACCATCTCTGTCAGATGGCACATCTGGCACCGAGTGGAGACCAAGGGGTGCAAACAGATGCGGTATTTTTTGAGTTCAAAAAAGCATTTGGTTTGGTAGATCATAACGTATTACTTAAAAAGCTAGCAGGTGTGGGTTTTACCCATAGAGAATATAACCACTAGAGAGCGTATAGGCAGCTTTCTTCTAAGCACACGACTCACTACTGCGGGCCGGGGGACGAGGAAGAACGCGTGGCTGCAAATGGTCAAGTTGCGTTATTATGGCTATCGTTAGGGGTTGCTCCTCTTAATAAAGAAAAATATTCGATATCAATAAAATGGATTTTATCATTATGAAAAATACTCAATTAAAATCATAGAAATAACATTTAATCAAACTCAATAAGTTACAACGAAAACATGTATTTATTATATTATTATTGATTTTTTAAAATGAATTAATTTGTAATATTTATTTCGAATTAAAGTTAAAGGGTCCTGATTGTTAAAAATTATAAGTAAGCGTCTACATATTTGTAAATTATGCATCTTGCTAATTCAATTAAATGATTTATTGATTCTATTTCAAATTGATGAAAATGAATATCCGGGAATCAATAATACCCAATCAGAGATTTTAAAACCGATCTTATAAAATAATTGTCATTATATTTCGAAGACAGCACTTTTGAACCACTCTCATTGATCACCTTCTTAATAAAATTTTTACAACGACGGCAAATATCTATTACTGTAGTGGATCCGTACAATAACTTGTCTTTAGTGTCCTTATGAAATTGTAAGGCGTTCTGATTTGGTACACCAATCTAACTAATCTAACTAGGTAACTATAAACTTTAACTAGGAAAAAATACCGACGAACTGAGAACCTCCTCTTTTTTCTGAAGACGGTTAAAAGTAGATAAGTATTTTTTCACAGTGTGTGAATTGAATAATCTTTTTATTAATTTCAAATTTATTATTTTCGATATCGACTTTCAGCTATTAAAGGTAACAGTGAGGTACTAATGTTTACGATAAACATACAAAGGGAAAGAAAGGGATAGAAGCATTAGAATTGTCTAATAATAGAACGAGACTTTTCCAAAAGACATCAACGCGCGACTCAACCATGTCGTCATTTATCCAGCCACCGTTTTAGATAGACCCCTGCGGTAGCTCATAATCTAAATTAATCAACAATAATTTTCGTATTTTTTACTTAGCAATGAAAAGTTACTCCATTCTTTTTGGACATCTGTCCTGGAATGTTTTCTACACCACTTCACTGCGCATGAAAACATTTTGGATGCATTATAATTGCATAAAAGTTATAAAAATTTGCATTAATATAGCGTGCACACAGGTCTATAGTATAGTACCATAGCATATGCATAAGCGACAAAATACTAATAGTTTTCGAGCGTCGTGAGATTGTATGCGCAGTCAAGTGGTTATATAGTCATTGGTTTTACCCCACATTTACTGAAATTTTTTGCTAGTCATATGTCCGATAGGCAGCAAAATGTAGAATATGCGGGACATAAGTCATAGCCATATTTCATATGGTCCGGGGTAAGTCAGGGCAGTAACCTTGGCCCTTTGGAGTTCTCGCTGATGATAAACGACCTACCAGAAGTGGTGAAGGATGCTTGGTGTTTATTGTTTGCTAACGACTACAAATTATCTCTTGCGGTAAAAAATGGGGATGACTGTACAAAGGGACATAGACAGGGTTGTGAGTTGGAGCAAAGACTCTTGCAATTTAACAGATCTAAGTGTGTGTTAATTACTTTTCCTCGCGCACACACTTCTATTTTACATTATTATCACATTGAGAGGCTGCTGATGACGATGGTCAGAGAAGTTAAGGATTTAGGAGTAACTTTTAACACAAAGCTTACTTTTTATGATCACATAATGTGCATCTGTAAAAAAGCTTATAGAAAATTAGGATTTATGCTTCGTACAGTGAGAGGATTCACAAACATAAAAGCGATTATCGGCTTATATAATGCATTGGCAAGGAGTCAACTTGAATGTAATGTAGTCATCTGGGCTCCGCATGAAACTAATTATGGTCTCATGCTAGAGAGAGTACAAAATAAATTCATTAGATATTTATATATGCGTTATTATGGTGTCTACCCAATTTAACCTTTAATATATCCAACTTTGTTTATATTAGGTATGGTAGGATATAATGAAATGAGGGTTAGGAGGGAACTCGCGCTCACCTCGTATATTTTTGAAATACTGCGAGGAAAATTGTATAACGCTGAAAATATTAGGTCAGCTTAATCTATGTGTTCCTGAGAATGAACTTAATAGCTTGTGAGACGGACCTATTTTGTTGTACTCTGAGTGAATTCACAAAGATAACATTGTCTATAGTTTGTTACAAAAATTAAATAATCAACACAAATCAGTTAGACAGCAACACTATCGCATTAGGTAATCCCGTAATGATAGTTGTAAGTTTCAGAAACAAAGAAATAAAATAAATAACATTTGCATCACCATTTCTGGTCCTTCATTCTGGGTTTAAATTTCGCCAGTAGCACAGCCATTTTCTGGTTCTTTGAGCAGGATTCAAAGGGACAGCCTGTGGCCGCACCATTTTCTGGTTCATTCGGGCCGTATTTAAAATTAGCACCATATCGCTCCACCAACTGTTCTTAATTTATACGTTCACTGTAAAATGGAGGAATAACGCGGGTGCCAAAATTGGCGGGACGAACAAATAATCAATTGATATTATAAAACTAATCAATGAATAATATAAAACTCCTTCATGACTTTTCAATTACTATGTTTCTTAAGGATTAGGGACTAAATTGTAACAGACTTATTTTTGATTTAACCTCTTTTTCATTCACTACATAACCTTACTATTTAATGTCCTATCAGTATGACATCAGTCGTATAGTGACACATATGACATTCGTTGTAATTTCTGTTTTTTTTTTTGTTTTTAGTATTGGATTTAGTGAACGATTCAGAGTTCGATTTCTCGTTGGACGACTCCGAAGATGACCCCACATATAAAAGAAACCAGAATGGTAATCATCAGAAACCAAGATGTCTCAGCGCCAGAACGCCCTGAGTCTTTAAATACACGAATTCCTTTTCCTTCAACCTCAACCTTGGATCGTGGGAGAGCTTCTAGAGTACGTATCAAAGGTTCTTTGCGAGGATGAGGTGGACGAAATAAAGGTAGACGAGTTACAGGCATAAGATCAGGTACGGGCCCCCAGAACTTAGCGGATTCTTGGGTCAGAGATCCGTTTGAACCAACAATCCACCTAACGAAAAGCCCTAACTAAGTGGAACGAGACCTTTCTAGCATAGAATGGTATGACTTTTATGATGATTACATCGATAACGAAATTTTGGAGAAAATGGTTACGGCTACTAATCAGAAAAACGTGCTAAAAAAAGGAAAGTCTATGGATTTTACTATAGTGGTGCTGAATGTATTCTTTGGAATTTCATTTGTCATGGCTAATATTAATTATCCCATGATAGATCCTTATTGGAATCGCGAGTGAAAAATTAATTTGATTGCGGGTGCAATGTCTCGCGGCAAGTTTTATACCATCAGAACGGGACTAAGTAGTATGCGATATTGACGTCACTGATGAAGAAAAAAGAAAAAGCTAGGGAAAGACTATCCCATCCTTCAAAGAACTCTACAAAGTTGTCTTCGTCAGAACAGATCGGAGCACATCTCAATAGATGCGATCCCGTTTACTGGGACATGTGAATTAAACCAATATTTTTCAAATGAATCCAACGCCGTTCAATGTTTTTGTCGCAGCAAAACCGGATGGACTCATATCTGATGTGGTGGTCTATAAAAGTGAAACAACATTTGAAGATTGTCTCTCAAATATATTTGCTTTGTGAAACAACTATTCTTAGATTTAGTGAATAGTTGGTACCCGGTTATTACTTTTACTTTGACAGGTATTTTTCCACAACAAAGCTTTTGAACGAACTACATTTCAGACGATTCAATAGTACTGGATTAATGACGAATAATAGAGTACCTAAAGGATGTATGCTCTCTGACGACAAAGATTTTATGAAAAAAACCCAGTGGTGCCGGCGGGGATCGAACCAGGTTTACTCGCGTTCTGTTATATTTATAGCAAGTGTTAACCATCTGAGCTACCACGGCTTCTATCATAGCTGATCCTAAACCAGCTTGATAATAAACCAGTTCTCATGATATCGTTTTGTTTTTCGGATACTGCGTGTGACAATTATTCTAGGTGGAATAAACGAATCAAACGATACCAGTATGTCAGAAGACCAGAAGTTATTAAAAATTGTGATTCTAACATAAGTGACGTTAATCTCACCGACAGGTTGCTTGCTATTTCTCCAGCGGCAGTCGAATAAAAAAATCGATCATACATATCATAGCCGTCTCAAATGCCTGACTATTGTACTGCGATCGTCAACGTATAAAAGGCGTTCTGGCTCTACATGATTGAGCAGTTGAGAGAATACAAACTCAACTAAGGAGAAACGTTGATTACAGAAAAATGTTCCCCATTACCAACAGAAGAAATAGATAGCTGCTTAGAAAACTCTTTAGCACGAGCACACAAAAAATGCTGAGTTGATAAAAAACCTCTGCCTGCTCAAAAATACCAGGAAACCATTGCATTTGCCAGAGTACAAAAATTCCAAAATGCGCTGCCAACAAGTTAAGTTAAAAGCCTCGTTAAGGGCCAGAACTGCTTTGCAGAATTTCATAATTAGTTATATAAAGTAAAAAAGTAAAGTTACAACCTATATACGTCCCACTGCTGGGCTCAGGCCTCCCCTCATTTCTGAGAGGGTTTAGGGCAAGGAAGTGTCCGCCGCGCTGCCCAAATGCGTGTTGACGAACTTCACATGTCTTTGAAATATTTTTTTTTCTTATTCCTCAGACATGCAGGTTTCCTTACGATGTTTTCCTTCACCGCCGAGCACGTGGTAAATCAGCACTTAAAATTGCAATTAACAATTTCATTGGTGCCGGCGGGGATCGAACCCGGGTTACTCGCGTTCTGTTTATATTCTGTTTATATTATATAGATTATTAAAAAGTATACTTAGTTGTTTGATCTAAGAAGCCATATGATTGATCCTATTGAAGTTGTTTAAAACTTAAGTTTTTATGTTACAAGAGAATTAAATACATAAGGTACTATTAGACTGATGATGTGAGAACTTCTTTTAAAATAAAATACGTTTCGGGGGTTTGTGATTTGTTTTAATTTACTCCGAAAGTAATAAGATGATAAAATAATTAATTGACAATGAATTTCCTATTGGTAGGACATCTTGAAAACCAAATAAACCACATCAAACATTTTTTTATCATTTTTCGGAAAAAATTGATACCTTCAGGGTGAGAAAGTGCCAGATCTCTTGGTATTATGATGAGTTATAGGTTATGCTGGAGCAACTGTTTCCGGATTTAATGGCAATAAATGAAACATGGCTTAGTGCTGGCGAGTCCGGCCGTGCAACATCTATACCTGGATATTCCGTAAAGAATATTCCCCGCCCATCTTCCATGCGAAGTCGTGGAGGCGGTGTCGGGTTTCATGTTAAGAGTGGTATTTCAATCTGTAGCACCTGTTTGATTTGCGACAGTGAACAAATTTGGCTATCCCTTGTCATCAACTCGACAAAAATTTTAATAGGCACAGCCTACAAACTGCAATGGTTAAATGGTGTTACTTTCTTCGACTCTCTTATGGATTCATTAGCAACATTTTCGTGTTATGATAAAGTAGTGTTATTTGGTTATTTTAATATAAATATTCTTAATGAAAACTGACCTTGAGACTTCAATCATTTTTACATTATACTAGTCTTGCAAACTATGTTACTGAACCCACACATTTCATAGCGAGACATTAATAGACTTCGTCTATACTGATGCTGAAGTCAAGGGTATAAAAGTTAACAATATGAATGATATTGGAACACATGCAATAATTCTGGCAACCCTTAAAATAATTGCACCCAAACCTCATTTTAAAATGTATTCATTACAGACCTTTATAAGTCTAATACAATAAAAGTAATAATAAAAGTAATAAATTTAATTCACATTCAAAGCAATTTAATTCATAAAAAAAAGTTAAATGAAATAGTTATTATAAAATATTATTTAGTAGGTACAAAAATTTATAAAATTTTGCAATAATAATAATAATTCTCCAAATGTAGCACATTATCAGAAATAAAGTAATAAATAAAATAATATAGTAATATATACGTATTGGTATATTTATGAGGCACCGAAATATTTTAATTGACAAAAGTAAAACATATTTCATAAACACAACAAGGCGGATTGTGCGCTTATCTTTGGTTATGGCAGAATCATCAGCGCTGTAGGTTACCCTGCAGCATTACGCTGAGTCATACCGTTTTCACTGTCTCGATACACACCCCGTCATTTGTAGTCTTAAACTGCCATACTTATTACTGTCTTTTTTATTTATATGATGTGTATAGTTCCAGTGAATGTATGTGAAATGTATTTCTCTTTTTCTTCTTCCTATATAATAAAATAACATACAGCAGATGGATTAGTTTTACCATCTATTTATTTAATATGTATACCAGGAATTGTTAAAATAATATCTGCAAAACTTTTAACTATAAGTACAAAACCAAACATGATGCATATGGTAATTAAAATTCTCGTTCGTATTTTGAAATAATTTTCATATCGTATCTATAATCACGGCGGACATTTCGATACATTATCAAAGCACCCTTGCGTAAGCTTTTGTTAAGGCATAGGCCTTTTTATGTTTTCGTATTTTACGAATATAAAGACACTTTATAGCTCTTATACGATAAAGGATCGCGATTTATAAGGATGTTATGTAATACAGCTACCATAAGTTTTATAAGATCAAGAGCAGCTTAATATTTAATTCACAGAGCATCGCTACGTAGTTAAAAAATATGTAGCTGAAGCACCTATAAAATTCGAGGTTACGAATTAACGCGCTTTAAAAACGTATGTGAAGCCTATTCCTACACCAAAGAACAAATTAAAGTATTGTTGTGGCGTTCCATGGGTTCCTAAAACTAATGCCAATAAAAATATTCAGTCTTTAAAAATGCCTATATATTATACATAATCATAAGCTCCGTACGCGTATTTTTTTTGAATCGACGTAGAATTCTGATGGAAATGTTAAACTTTGACCATATGTCATCTGAGCGACACTAACCCGTGTATCTCCCCGTGGCGCTGCCCTGAGGCCATAATATGGATGGTAATTCCTCCACTCAATTATCTTGAGTTCTCGCTCTAAGAGCTGTATGATTACACAAATCATTTATGTAATCTAATAAATGATTTGTGCCAGCATTCAAACATTCCGTTCGACTGCAGGTGCAGGAAATATAAATGTTTTTTTAAACTATACGAGCTTTGACAGTAAATATAGAGTAGAGTATTCTTGTACAAAGTAGTTCAACTAGGTTCTTTATAAAGGTTAATTGCTTTGCTTGTATAAAAACTGCAATTTTATTGTAAAATATAAAGGTTTCAACAAGCAAGTATTATTACACAAAGAATAAAGAAAATGAAATTTACGTATGGCATCAAGTTATGAAATTGAAGCGTGCCTCAAGGATATACATAAATTTTGTATACATTTTATAACCGCGAGAGAATGCATAGTCAATCTACTTTGTAATATTTTTATTTTATATTATTTATTATTTTTTGGGATTTTAGTCGGATTGCGGGCTTACAAAGTCATTGATAATGTATCTACAACTCAGTTTAACAATTTTCTGTTATAAAATATGCAAAGCTTTAATATTTACGAATGTAAAATTTAAAAAGCAAATAGCTGCGCTCTCTCCTCAATATTCATAGTACTCGAGCAATATGAGTCTAATCCCGGCAGCACTGAAATTGTTAATCGCTGTTCCACACCACGTTCCCAGTGGCAAAGTAAAGCGTTTTAAGGATATCTGTATGTTTAAAAAAGTTTAAACAAATAACGGAAATGTGATATATTTACGCAACATTGAACAAAATTATTTGTACGGATTTTATCGCGTTTAATTAAGTTATTTTTAACTTATTTTTAATTCCCGATCATGGAAGGGACTGAGATGTTTGACGTCCCAATGTCTTAAATGCCTCGTAAGCCCATAGAACCTCTCTCTCGGCCGTTTCGCAAAACAGTCTCCAGGGTTTCCCAACTATATAATAAGTGCGGTGAGTCAATAGATGTTCATGTTATGGTTCTAGGTAAGTTGAAGGCTACAGTAAACGATACATTATTTAAGTAACTAGGTGTATGACATTGTTTTATACACATAATATTACTTTGTTCTATCATAAGTTTTTGTATTTTGTGTAACTACTATGTAACTTTTTAGTAACTTGAAGCATGCGGTGTATACCTTTAATTGATTGTGTAATTAGTATCTAAGTTGTTGTGTGCTTACTATTTCTGCATTGTTGCAACAATCGTTGGTGTACTTATATAATATACTATATATAAAGTAAAGTAGCCCAGCTACCTTCAGTTTTTGAATATCATTATCTTGTATTCTTGCAGTGGTATATTTGTGTCTGGATTTAATTTTGTTAGTTATAATATCTCAAGCAGATGGCAGCACCTATCCGTCTTCTCTATTGAAATTAGGATGTTTTTAATTTCAATAGCCTCGCGTATCATCCTTTGTAGGAATCGATGTTCTATTGCAAGGATTTGGATCTTTAATATGTTCACAGACTGTAGACTTCCCGGAGCGTAGGTACTTCATGTCAGCTTTATGTTCTTTCACGCGGGAACGTCGGGAATAAAAATAAGATCAAAATAAGTTAACTAAACGCGATAAAATCCGTATAAATAGTTTTATTCAAATACACTAAAGCATCGCGGTCATTTTTGCTTGTCGATAAAGTAATTTTAATAATGATAGGATCACACTCACTACGAAGGCTAGCAAGGGAAGTTGTTATATGATTGGTAGTATTAAAGTTAAAGTTACAGCCTACTACGTCTCATTCTTGGGCACAGGCCTCCTCTCAGTTTTGATAAGGTTTTATATTTTTTAAGGCTAGTAAAAGTCCGCCGCTCAGCCCCAATGCATGTTGGTGGACTTCATATATCTTCGAAATATTTTTTTATTTATAAAACGTGCAGGTATTCTCACAATGTTTTCCTTCACCGTAGAGTACGTGGTAAATCAGCACTTAAAATTGTGATAAACAATTTCATCGGTGCTGGTGGAGTTCGAACCCGGGTTACGCGTAGGTACTGTGATATTTACAGCGAGCGCTTAGCCCCTGATCTACACTACTATTATACTATTACCATACTACTGCTGCTTGTTGATATAAAACACATGTGGAATACTATATTAAGTGAATAAAACAGCCAGTGTAATTTTTGGCAAAGCTTCCTCTTCATAGCTTGCCGTTGTCGAACTAAAAGCCATTATACCTAGTGGGAAATCACAATGTCTTACTGCTAAGATGTTTAAACTGTTCAAAATGGATGGAACTGGTTATATTGTAACCTAGCGTGGTTTGCTACATCAAATGCTGAGTGAGATATTTTAATCACGTTCGGCAACGTCTAATTATTATTGCAAAAAATGTTTTGTTTTGCAAAATGTTACGTAATGTGTTTTCTATTTTAAATAGCATTTTACTGTTTATTTAATGGTATCAAAACTTTTTCGTAGATAAAACAATATGTTGACCTTGCAATATTCTTCTTTTTATCCCTGTCTTGTATTTTTTTTGCATAAGGTTGACAAACGAGCACACCGTACACCTGATGGTAAGTGGATGCTGAGTGCCATAGACATCTACATTAATACTCGATTAAGAATCAAATGCAGATGTGTTGTCACCCCTGAGCACTACAATAAAATGCCTCGTTTCCAGTAAAACGGGTCTCCAGTTCTTTACACTCACCATACGAAACACAGCTGCATTAAACTGCTATTTTACGCTGGTATTCTGTGAGAGCGTGATCCTACCCCGGTCGAGTCCAATCGAGAGGACAACCATAAAATAGCTGCAGCGTGGCTTTGCTACGTAAAAAAAGTTGTAGTACATATATAAAGATGTTTTTTCTTCCATTCTTCGTAATAACCGTCATCTCTTCACTTACTGTATATCATCCCATCACTCACTGTGTAACACAGTCCATCCATCTTTCTTGGGCTTCCCAGTACACTTATATTCATCCACTTTTATAACCAGCAATATTAAAATACACAAAATTACGTCTTATAATATTAAAATAAAATATTTCAATCTTCAGAATATTTTTTCTGGGAAAAAGTCAAATTTCGATTCGTTTTTAACGGGTACCTGGGAAAGGAATATTTATTCCGGTTAACATTTAACACAATTATTTTAGCACACTATCAGAGCACTGACGGTGAAGGCAATTTAGAATTACTTTTTTGGTACGGGGAATGAAACAGAACAGGTAGTTTCTAAGCAAATTTTACTCTGAAATATGTCATTTTTCGCCTTCAAGCGACGTCAACTTCATAATATGTATGTAATCTAGAGCTTATTTGTAAGGGGTAGAAGAGAGTACGATAGGTACTATCTTTGTTTCCTCCGAACGACTTGGTCACTCATGGTAAGCTAAGGGAAACCCATATGGGGGTATGTGTTTCTCCATGTAAAAAAATAACGTTTCAGTAGGTATCGCAGCAGGCTCGCTTCGTTCGTGCGCTAACTTCTCACGGTTCAATAATCGGCTACTTAAGTCCCTTGTATCGTAATGTACTTATTACAAGACTAGTGTAATGCTAAAATTATTGAAATCTGAAGGTCGTATTAGGTCCTTACATATCGTTTTGTCGTACTGACCACTTAGATCTCAAATATCTCCACTTTGGTTAAGAATTCCAAATTCAAATTTATAAATTTATTTAGCTGATACATGTGAGTTTTGAAAATAGTCATTTATTTCTTTTTCCCTTATTATTTTTTTTTCTTTGGCGTCGTTTATTACCGCACCATGGAAAACATGAAATATCGGTATATTTACGAGTAAGAGTTCTACCGTGGCACCAGTGCTGCAGAAACAGCTCGATATGTTTTCCGTTCATTACTTGAAATAACAATTACTTGGTAAAAATAGTTCGTTTTCTCTACTACAATAAACTCAGAGCAAAGGAGATGAACTTAATTTCGTACAAGTTTGGGCTCGACGTGAACAAAGTTAAAATATGTCTTATTTTGAAGATTTAAATATCTGATAAGTATGACAATAAATCTGGGGTTTTATTTTAATTTATGTGGGATATGTAGTGAAATCATTCATTTTCGTGATAAGTTGTTTAAATAAATTGAAAAGGACCCAAAAGTATGCAGTTTTGTAGAAATTATTAAATAAAGTAAAATAAAACTCAACTTACTTAAATTGTTAATTTATTTTCTGCAATAAATTATAAAATGTCATTCAGAAAAGCAGCCACCTGTAAATTATCTGTTCTATTCCTCTCATGACCCAAGAATTAATTGTCCTGTAATTCAAGAGAAAAGCTGAGGGTCAACTTAACTAAATCCACGAAAGTATAAACACGAAATTACAAACACAGCCACAATGCCAAATGCGCACGACAAGTTGAAACCAAGTTAAATCTTCTTCGGAACAGGCAATGATCAATGTCCATAATTATGGCCTATTCAGTCGTATTAATATATAAATATATTATAATATTCAAATGTTTTTTTTTTACTTTAACAGTATAGCCTCTTCAATCGTTTTTCCAAATATATTTCTTTTATTCAATATTGATCTCTACAGATTCGTCTCATGTTTCAAGGCTATTTTATTATAAAAATAGCGTTCATTATCGATTGCCACAAACAAAATACAGAAAAATATTTTAAAACGTCCAGTAACGGTATGGTACGTAAAGAAATTTACCATCGCCGGTGTGTTGCTCTTGTTTTATCGTTTAAATAATGGCTTGAAATGGATTTTGATGAAAGTGATGCAATTTTGTGTATCAAGTGTCTGCGCACGTGAACTGTTAAAGGAAACCACGAAAAAAGTGCTTCATTGTACATAGATATAAACCTCAATTTATTTTGATCACTTAGGCGTCTTATAAACTTGAGTGGCTGTCGTCATCGACTGTTCGTTCGTTGAATTGTCGTCAAAATCTCACAAAAACTTTGCATGGTAATTCATGAGCACATTGTGAAGAGAAACTCCATGAAAACGAAGATCCTGAAAGAAATGAAGACATAGCTTAAATGACAAGCGTCCAAGCCAAAATTCTTAATTAACAAAAGTTATAAACGTTTCGTTCTTGCAATAGTAAAATCATTAGCTTTCGTTTTTTGGTTCAAAAAATGTTTTTATGATTGTCCCAAGGACAACAGAAATAATAACCATTTAATTGTGCTAATAATTTATCGTTTTATTACCTACATAGTTTTGTATATATCTGTCCGGAACGATGTCAAGCACCCAATTTCGTTCATCTCCTTTTAGATAACTTATTTACTTTTTAGTAATAGTCATTCTCCCGATGCACGTTTAGGCCAAAACTCTAAGAGACATGCTTTGGGAGCTCTTATTTGTAGATTCTGTAGAATATCGACTGTCAAAAATATTGTAATCTCAAAAATATCCAATATTTTAATAATCATAGACTACGTTTTCGTTAGTATGCCTTTCACGTAAGGAAACAAAAATCGATACAATTCAATTATCGACCGAAAAAGCTTTGATACAAGTCCCAATATCTCCGAATTTTTCATCATTTTCATGTTAAATTTATAACAAAATAAATAAAAAAATAGAGTGTAGTGCCCCATTCACTCTATTCCCTGCATTTACTCGTAATATCATAATAATCGATCGCAGTTTTTGATAATTTTATCATAGAATACTATAAAAAACAATAGAATGTCTGTCCACCTTATTTTGTATGAAGATCGGCGTCGTCGGGAGCACACATACAATAATTACATAGTATTATCACTACCACAAATCCGATTTGCTGTGTTGACAGACTGAGTAAATTTACACATTTTAGATTTTTGATTAATGTTCAAGATCATCATTAAAGAAATAAATCTGTAACATTTTAATACATATTTATTTGTAAATAGTGTGCAATTTGGCATTTTTAAATAATTTGCATGCAGCGACGCTTGACACGAAAATAGGAAACGATTGTAACGTCAAAAGAGATGTCTTGACATTTATAGGTGTGAATTGACATGTTAGTGATATGTTAGTGGCTACACGGGCTCCGCCCACTCCCTCGTTCTATTATGTATGTATTATAGTATTTTATGGTACACATTACCATAAAATATGTATAAAATATATATATATATATATATATATATATATATATATATATATATATATATATATATATATATATATATATATATATATATATATATAAGTAGTAAAAGTACTAAAAATCTACAAAGACGATAAATTTTGGATTTTTAATATGTTACCCAAATTACAAGCGTTTTATAAAAAGTCAATGTCGTTGCGGAAAATATCTTTATAATAAAAAAAATAGTAATTGACTGTAAGTACCGATTGAAAAAAATATTAGTTACAATTGGTTATTTTATTTATTAAAACGGGTTGCAACCGTACTATTTATTTATTTAGACCACTATGCTCCTGTTAGTAGATATAATGGATTATTATTAACCAAGATCGGTTAAGGTTTCATGTGCTGCTATAACTTTATTTTTAAATTCATTGTTTCATAATTATTTTTCTTTTATGTAAATATAAAATATTTAAGTTAAAATAGCGTAAAAAGGTACCTTGTTAATAATTATCATTTGTAAATTATATGGGAAATAAAGTGAAACCCGTTACCAAGAGTAAAAAATGTTCATATAAATCAAACGCCCAACATATGAACGATATTAAAAGGTAAGAACATTTTATTAGTAGGTATTATTATTTATTTTTAAAACAATAAACCTATGAATTATAGAAACGTAGTTTATTACAATAGTGTATTTAGTAGAGGTATGGATTTGCAGGAATGTGAGATCAAATTTTGTCTATTGTTTTTATATATTTAGTGGTATATATTCAGATAAATGTATTAAATATTTTTATAAATAAATAAAAAAGTTTGGTTTAAGTTTTTCTTACAGGAGTAAGAATATATATATATATATATATATATATATATATATATATATATATATATATATATATATATATATATATATATATTGATACGAGCTTGAGGTTCGTGACAATAAAAATTGCCGATAAAATTACCTAAATTAACACTTTAATTTACTTTACACAAATTAAAGTTAAAAACACTAATAATTAAATATACTAATTCACTTTATTCCGCTCCGAAGCTTCGCTTATCTCGCCAAATCAACACTACCCCGATCGCATCTTGCAGCGCCTATTTATATAAATTAGCAATGAAGCATCCGGAATATTCAAGTAAATGCGCGCAAAGCGACGAGTGTTCGAGTGTAGATTTTCTAGAAACTTAGTTCTTCGGATGGCGCTGTCGGTTGAAAGATTTGTGATGTCATTTTCTGCAAAGCTCCCCTCGCTCTCGTTCCTGACACTAGATGGCGCTAGTTGACTTATTCACGCAACACTACCCCCTCCTAAGACATGCTCGTCCCGAGCATTATCGGTCCCATAATAACGCGCCAAGCGATCCACATGGACGATCTTAGGAGTCCCTCTTGCGCCTTTCTGTATCCGGTAGGTCACATCGGTGATCCTGGTTACAATCCGGTACGGGCCGTCCCATTTAGCTTGAAGCTTAGGAGATTTCCCTTTGCTGCGGACTGGATTGTGCAACCACACTAATGAACCATCGTTGAACCCTTTATTGTTCATTTTGAGGTCGTACTGGGTTTTCATTTTCTCAGACATTTGCTGGCCCGATTGTCTGACGTGCTCATAAATGTCATTCATTTTGTTCCGCAAGTCATTTGCATAAACGGTTATACTGCGTGGGGCATCAGGTGGTATCCCGGTGATCAGGTCTGTAGGCAGCCGTAATTCTCTTCCAAAGTTTGCGAAAGCTGGTGTCACTGCTGTACCTTCGTGAACAGAACTTCGATATGACAACAAAAACGGTTGTATGTGCTTGTCCCAATCTCGTTGCCGATTGTCTACAACTTTTGCTAGGTACCTCTCCAATGCCTGATTAAATCGTTCCACAATTCCATCAGATTGCGGGTGATAAGAAGTCATTCTTGTTTTATGAGTACCCAAAACTCGGCAAGTTTCCTGGAATATTTGAGACTCAAAATTCCTTCCTTGATCACTGTGAATCTCTAAAGGTACTCCAAAACGACAGAAGACTTCATGAACTAGTTTATCTGCAACTGTTGAAGCTTCTTGATTTGGAATGACGAAAACTTCTGGCCACTTTGTGAAGTAATCCATCACAACCATGATAACTTGTTACCGCTTTCACTCTCCGGAAACGGCCCCGACACGTCAATGGCTATTCTCTCCCATGGTGCACCAACATTGTACAACTTCAATGCACCTCTACTACGAGTCTGAGGTCCCTTTACAGCCGCACAATTTATACATTTGCGACACCAGTCCTCGACATCGTTTCGACAGTGGTTAGAGTTCGTTTAACTCCCAGATGGCCTCCGCAACAATCATTATGGTACAGCTGTAGGACATCCGGTACTTTAGCTTTAGGGACAACCATTTGCAAATGACAGCTGTCTCCCCTAACATTTTCCCATTTACGGCACAGAACTCCATCCTGAAGCAGCAAGCTGTCCCACTGGGCCCAATAGCTTTTAGTGGTCGAACTCATTGCTGAGACGTCGCTCCACTTAGGCTTGATGTCCGGATCTTCCTGCTGTGCATGTTGTAAGCTGTCCTACCATTCGTTGCTGAGGTGGTCTGTCCTGAGCATCCTCACGGATACCTCTTCCTTACTCTCTTGCTTAGTACAATTGCAATTTAAAGTTGCAATCTTCAGGACAAGGTCTTCTTGACAATGCATCTGCGTTGCCGTGAGATTTTCCGCTGCAATGTTCGATCTCAAAGTCATATTCCTGCAGTAGTTCAATCTACCTCGCAACTTGTCCTTCTGGTTTTTTAAACTGCAATAGCCATTTTAGTGCATCATGGTCAGTTCGTAAGTGAAATTTTCGTCCCAGAAGATATTTGCTAAAATGCTGCAACTACTTTACCACAGCGAGCAATTCGCGTCTTGTGACATAATAGTTCCTTTCCGGTTTTGAAAACGACTTGTTGAAGTACGCTGTCACGACCTCTTGGTCACCATTCCGTTGAGACAACACACCGCCAAGTCCTATATCACTTGCGTCTGTGTCAACTATAAATTCTTTGCTTGCATCAGGGTATCCCAAAACAGGTGTTTTGGGATACCCTGATGAAGCAGGGTCAATTTCAACTTGCCAGTAGCCACTTTTTAGATCCAGCGTGCTAAACCACTTTACTCCTGTAAGTATGTCCAGCGTGTCATCAATTCTTGGCAAGGGATAGCTGTCCTTCTTCGTAACGTCGTTCAGACGGCGGTAGTCAACACAAAACCGCATGCTGCCATCCTTCTTCTTCGCCAGCACCACTGGTGAACACCATGGACTAGAGGAAGGTTCAATAACACCATCCTTCACCATTCCTTCAATCATGGTTTCCACTTCCTTTTCACGTGCTACCGGCAATCTTCTTGGCCGCTGACGGATAGGCAATTCTTCTCCTGTGTTTATTTTGTGTTGAACTAAGCCAGTCTTTCCTATGTCAGCATCGTTTGATGAGAATACATCGGCGTACTTGAGTAACAACTTCTTCGCCTTGACCAATTCGTTCGGGGAGAGAATACTGCGACAGTCTTCCAAAAGTGTGGTCACTCTCGTTTCTGCATCCTTGCTGGGGGTCCCACTCGATATATATTGGCACCGACGTAACCAATCCACTTCCTCACAAGTACCAATCAGTGTGCCTTTTTCTATAATCTGTCCCCGGTCGCAAAGGTTCAGCACACGTACTCCTGAGATGTCAGTGGTCCTGACCAAGGTTCGAGCTACTTTCCATGGAAGGTCATTGTTTACCCTTTCCACAAGTACACAACGGTGAGCTTGCCCAGCGTTTCGAGGAAGACTAACCGGAACATTCGTTTTCGATCTCGGCAGAAGAACAATAAAGTTCCCTGGTAACGCACTTTCCATAAAAAGTTTCTCCTGTCCACATTTCAAAACACCTTGCTTAACGTCGATCTCACAACAACAATTATTCCTCATAAAGTCTAGGCCTAGGATGCAGTCGTCCATTATATCAGCCACGATGACATTATGCAGGTAGATCACGTTGCCTAGCTTCAACTCCATCTCCTTCTCTCCACGGACGGGCTGACCGGTGGCTGTTACCAAATTAATTCGTTCTCGGTTGTATGCGGAGTCCCCAAGGAACTATTATAAGTTGGGAACTAACAACCGTACGAGAGGGTCCAGTGTCTATGGTCAGTTTACACGGCATTCCGTTGACCTCGCCCTTGATGATTAGACTGTTCCCATCATGGGTTTGTGAGATCGAGATCCTTGGGGCTCTTTTAACATCAGCCAGCACCCGCCCCGCAGTTCTGGCTTTTACTCGTTTCCCTGCAGCTGCTGGGCGGTGCTGTTGGCCGCACTACCCTCCTGAGATCGTTCACCTTCCCTTTCTAGGGTTCGCTTAGGGCAGCTGGATCGAAGATGGCCCTTTTCCCCACAGCCATAGCACCTTGGGCTGTATCCTTTGTTGTGGTCGCGAACTGTAGCTGCTGCAACCTCCCTCACGCGATGGGAATGATGATCCTGCCGCACGGCTTCCACTTCCAGTGTATGGGCCAAGGCGTCCTTAAGCGTCTCGTGGTGCCCGAGCCTCACAGTACCTCTGACTTCCAGGTCGCGGATGCCGTCGATGAATGTCTGCACCAGGTTCCCTTCAATGAGCGCAGGTACAGACCGGTATGCCTTTCGCACCAGCTTCTCCACTTCTAGAGCCCACTGCTGCAGGTTTTCGTTGATGCGCTGCACACGATCTTTAAGCTGCGCACGAAAGACGTGTTCCAGGTGAGCGTCGCCATATCTCGCTTCCAATGCCTCAAGGAGTTGCTCATAAGTCACTTCCTCACGAGCGTGCCTGTTCCGCCTGCTGGCGAGCCTGTTCCTCCTGTCGGCGAGCCTGTTCCTCCTGCTGCTCATTCAACCAACGGGCCTGTTCCTCCTGTCGGCGAGCCTGTTCCTCCTGTCGGCAAGCCTGCTCTTGCAGCATCACCATCAGGGCACCTAAGTCAGGTGCTGCAGATGTAGGGGCTAGTGACGGGCCTGCAGCCGGTGGCTGGCCCTCCGATGTCTGCGGCGTTGCACTACCAAATCTCCTTTGGTCCGTCTCCTGCTGGCGTTGACTTCGCGTACGGACACCCTCCGTTTCCTCCTTAGCTAAAATCGGCATGATTTTATCCCACTTCTGACACCAATTGTTACGAGCTTGAGGTTAGTGACAGTAAAAATTGCCGATAAAATTACCCAAATTAACTCTTTAATTTACTTTACACAAATTAAAGTTAAAAACACTAATAATTAAATATACTAATTCACTTTATTCCGCTCCGAAGCTTCGCTTGTCTCGCTAAATCAACACTACCCCGACCGCATCTTGCAGCGCCTATTTATATAAATTAGCAATGAAGCATCCGGAATATTCAAGTAAATGCGCGCAAAGCGACGAGTGTTCGAGTGTAGATTTTCTAGAAACTTAGTTCTTCGGATGGCGCTGTCGGTTGAAAGATTTGTGATGTCATTTTCTGCAAAGCTCCCCTTGCACTCGTTCCTGACACTATATATATATATATATATATATATATATATAT
Organism: Parnassius smintheus behrii; assembly: GCA_036936625.1. Classification (NCBI taxonomy): domain Eukaryota; kingdom Metazoa; phylum Arthropoda; class Insecta; order Lepidoptera; family Papilionidae; genus Parnassius; species Parnassius smintheus. The sequence continues at coordinate 20,256,994 of JAUPFT010000014.1, forward strand.
ATATATATATATATATATATATATATATATATATATATATATCTATATCTTCACCATCAGCTTGCGGCAGTCCGCTGCTGAATATAGACCTCTCCCAAGGCGCGCAACTTAGCCCGATCTTCGGCTACACACATCCAGTTTCTACCAGCCACCTTGCGCTGATCGTCGCTCCATCATGTCAGGGATGTCTCACACTACGTTTGCCTAGACGCGGTCTCCACTCCACGACAGACATGACCAGCCCATTGCCACTTCAGGACTTACAAATTTACAAACACGGAAGGCTATGTCAGCAATCTTGGCTCTCCGGCGGAATATGTATATTTATTTATTAAATAATGTAATTAATGGGAAAAAACTCCTTTTTTCCATTACATTCTTATATATAATTCGGAGTCTTTTCCCATTACATTTTTATAGTTACACGGTTTACAGTGTAACTGTATAAAAATGTATAAACGACCCACTTCTACGTTTTTTTAAGTTTCATCGAATCGGTTTTATTTCAAAATCACCCACATCCTGAAATTTTCAAGTAACACTCAAATTAAAAGTAATTTCATTGTCCCATCTACGTACTTGTTTTCTATATCCTACTTGTATGCGCTGTATCTATTAAAACGCTCTGGCATGACCTCGCTAATCCGTTAGTGTTAAATCTCACTGTCGTTAGATGGCGTTCATTTTGATTGTGTAAATGTGTGCGTGCATCATTTGAGGTTATTCATTTTATTATTGTGGGAAACTATAGTTAACGCCAGAAAGATATCATTATATCAATCTGGTAGATGGTGGTATAACGATCTCGTTTACATCAGACATAAAATACTCAAATCGATGTAGGGGAGCATCTTAAAAGGTCAAAGATGCGAAGCCTATCTGCCCTAAAACGGGAGAATCATCATCATGATGGTTGCTTTTTTATCACAAAATATAAATTTATAAGTAATATAAATAAGATAGTTTTTTTTTTCAAATTTTATAACACCATTCAAGAACAGTTTTCGTACAGAAATGAAACAGATATTGTTACAAAAGCTGGATAGTTGCATAAACGTTATTCAGCATGACGGAAAGAAAGAATCAAAAGTTGAATGTAGGCGGACGTTTAATCTCACCAGTGTTAGAGTATCTGCGATATTGCTTACGAGGGATGATCTGTTTTTATTGAAAACCCATATTGCAAAATATTGACAGCAAAAGCGACACTAAGAGAGGTTTTTGTATACATAATAGATATTATTTTACAATAGCTATTTTCTTACACTCCCATGTCCAGCGGTGAATTTTTGCTGGATGAAGAAGAATAGTTATTCTTAATTTGTAGCACTGTGTTTTATAAATGAAAATCGATTAATGCGGAATAATGATTAACGCGGATCCTAACTTACAAGGCGATTTATTTAATATAATATTTAATTTTCGATTATTTAAAATTGCATTATCTGCAGACTGTAAGCAGATGTTTATGCAAATAGGCTTGTCAGAATATGACCGTGATTTTCATCGCATTTTGTTATAGGTTTGATGTAAATAAACAAATACAAGCATATCGCTTCAACCGCGTATGCTTTGGCCTTAAATCCAGTCCATATCATGATTTGCGCGTAATTCAACTTCTCTTGACTGACAAAGGTGATAAAGGTGAACTTATTCAGCTCTTCAAGCTAGGGCAATTCGGTCTTGTAAAATGGACAAGCAATTATAATGATGTTCTCGCGTATATACGAGTACGTGATTCTCACAAGGCTAATGAGGTGAAATTTGAGAAGTCTGTACCGCAAAAAGCTTTTACTTTAAAGTCATCAAACTAGGAGAAAAATGTACTAAACGAGCAATTTTGTCAACGGTGGCTAGATTGTGGGATGTAATGGGATTCGTGGCTCCATCCATTTTATACGCCAGACTCTTAATTAAAGAGCGTTGGTTATTAAAGTGTGACTGGGATGACACCCCACCGTACCACGTGGTCTCTGCGTGGAGTCACTTTTTTTCTGAGCTCTCGGCACTTAATGGGCTTCAACGGCCTCTTTACCTTGGGGTGAACAAGGGGCGTGAAGTTCGCTTCATTGGCTTTGGTGACGCTAGCGAGCGTGCTTATAGTGGAGTCGTATACTTACAAGTACGAGTACACAGTAGTTCTGGATAATTAGTGCAGCTCTAGTGCGCCAAATCTAAAGTTGCATCGATAAAAATTATTTCAGTTGCAAGATTGGAACTCTGTGCTACAGTGTTATTAGCAAAATGCTTCGGTTATAAGGTTCTAGACAGAATTTCTTTGCAGCGTATATTGAAAGTATACAAGGATACAATGTTTTTACACTGTATGTTTACGGGTCTTTACATTTTAGTTCTCAGGGTTGGCGACGCATTTGCAATCCGTAGGGTTTTGTTGGCTGTGAGACCGTAACTGACTATTACTGTTTACTCTCCTTATAGTATACATATACTGTTTACTCTCCATCAGGTTGTTTCTACGCTAGTTTGCTTTCTCCCTGATATAAAAAGCTTACGGAACAAATACAGCCTGTTATTACAAAAGTACTTCCACATATCCCTTAAACTCTGATGTGATATAAATATATATATATATATATATATATATATATATATATATATATATATATATATATATATATATATATATATATATATATATATATATACATAAAGATAATTTTATACATGTCCTCCCCTATTTTACCCTCTACTAAGAATGCAAATGAACGTTCAAAAACGTATTATTTATTTAAATTTTTAAACAGACCGTATATAATGAATAAATCATAAAAATTTAGACTGGCCTAATTTTATTGTCCACAAGTAAATTTTTTCACACTGCAGATTTTTCCATAGTACAACTATTGATTAAGTTGTTTTCAATCCTCAGATACAGTTTAGGCATATTTTATTTTATGAATTATTTGTATCTGAGGATTGGAAAATCGGCCATTAGCATAAAAATCTAACATTCATATAAATCACTTCAATTCGGACATTTTGTGCTTGACTTTCAAATTGTAAAGTAAATCCCTTTTCAAGGTAAATTCAGCAAAAGAAATGCGATAAATACAAAAGGAAATGGAGTCTCTTAGCAAGTACTGTAAAGCTCTTAATGACAACCGCTTGTAAAATACGAGTTCAAAGCACAGAATCACGTCGTCTATTTAAGACGTATCGCTTCGGTTACAATAACTTAGGAGCTACTAAGTAAAAATTAAAAAGAGAATTGATTATTTCTATTCATAAAATTAGCTTACTACTTTTAACACGAATGCAGTTAATTAATAGTTGCAAAAGGCTCTTATACGTAATATGTTACGGTGAAAGTAAAAATATTGTGTTTGTCTGTGTTGTATACACGTTGTCATTGTTACCATAATAATTAGATTAGTTGTTCAAGTCTCTTTCAAACATATGAGTCTCCAGCTTATGTTCTTTGTCTAGTACCGTATGTAGGTCGGTCTACCGCACGTAATATTTTTTGATGAAAAAAATACTCCATTTTATGTATTTTTTCAATTTAAGTTGTCAATCATCTGTTACTACTTTTATTTGAAAATATCTCAAACTGAATGTGATTTATGGCCAACAACGTTTTTGCACAACGATCTACCCTTAAAAGCGTGTGCGTGCGCAGAAAAATCAGTTTAAATAATGCATTACCACGCATTTTGGATTTAATAGATAAAAAGGACAGAACATTTAAGATTTTTTTTAATTAATTTTTCTTTACTCTTTGCCTATATTAATTTTTTCTGGACCTTTTCTGCAAATTTGGCCGGGTATTGCAAAATAACTCTCTATATAGATTTTTTTCTGTGTCGGTACAGCATACGTTATTGTAAAAGAAAATTTCATCATCCCTTGTCGTCTCGTGGGTTAAGTAAGCGGCGACTATGGAAAATAACAAAGATGTAATGGCTTTCGAAACATGGCGGTATAACCATCACTTTACGTTAAATGTTAAATGTTCATATTTAAAAGTGTGAAATGTCTGGTACTGCGATCGTCAATCCGGCAGCAGAGCGTGACAATAAGAGATAATCTTCCTTACGGCGAGTGAGGCCTATGTTGAGCAGTAATAAACTCTTACTGCTCAACATAGGCCTTACTTGTCGTATGGAAGATTATTCCCGGGCTGGTGAAGAAGAAAATTATTTGTTAGTAAAAGTGCAGGGGGAAATATTTCGGCTTTTTCTGCAAGTATTATCCTCACATGTTTTTTTTTTTGTTTCACCGCAATTGATCGACGAAGCTCTGAAGAGATTAGCTGAAATGAATAAGTAACATACATATACAATAAGCACATTACAAGTCTGCTAAACATAGGCCACCCCAAAAAGACTACCAACAAGCGCCTACACAACTAGTATCCATCGACTTCCTGTTCATCCTATCAGGTTGCCAACAGATTTGTAAGACTGGTGATAAGAAGCAGCATTTTAAATATTTAAAAACTGTATTCCAGTTTCTGCAGCTTCAAAAAACTTTGCAGCTTTTTCTATCAGCGGAGTAGAAAGGGTTTTGAGGGGTTGTGCTTGGTTTTATATAATCAGTATAGAGAGAACCAGATACCCTTTTAACTGGAAACAGGCCATTCCATCTTAGTCTTCACGGATGACAACGCATCTGAATGTTGATTCTTAATAGAGGATAGATGTAAATGACTGGGCACTGCGGCCCGTTTGTCACCCGTATTCTATAGAAATATATCATAACTCCTCTACATTTCATGATAAAGTTTTCTTTGTTCAACAACAACGTCCTGAAAAAAATAAAAATAAGAGAAGGAAAAATGTTCACGCTTCTTATTCCAATGAATAAGATTTTGGAATGCCCTACCCCTTTCGATTAAAAGTGCTCATTGGTCACATTTGTTTATGAAACACTATTTGTCTCTCTAAATTCTCTCTCTTTCTCCTTTCATTTATGACCACCAATCCTACAAACCTAATATGTTGTCTTTTTAGTGCATAAGTTGGTATCCTTTCTTATTTTGATGTACCCTACCCGTTAAACTTTCTCTTTCCCAATTTAATTATTTTTCTGTGTTTTCTAGAAAAGATCTCTACGTAGCAATAAGACCGCCTTTTTTCCCTCAATATTTGTTTATTTTTGCTATTTATACTATTTACTTGGTGTACAATAAAGAGTTTTGTATTATATTGTGTAACGAATATAAATTAAAAATTATAATTTATAATTTGATCGATATTCAAATCATTTACATTATTAATTTTGCAGATATTATCGTTAAATCCTAATTACTTTTAGGCATGCTTATTTTTGGTTTAGCAATAAATGTAGAAACCGGAGACGGCAAAACAACGTCTGTCAGGCTGGCGTACATATAAATGCAAATTTTGATTCCACGGAGTGAAATTCCGGGTAACCATTAGAAAAACACATATATATATATATATATATATATATATATATATATATATATATATATATATATATAATATATATATATATATATATATATATATATATATATATATATATATATATATATATATATATATAATATATATATATATATATATATATAATACGAGTTCTGTTCGACGGGCGTCAGGTAAAATTCTGCAAAGTAATAAATGTTTAATTCTTGGCTATTAAAAAGGTAAGTATTCAATGCTTATCTTGTTCGTCCTTGATTGCAGTTTGGTTATATTAATTTTCGAATGTGTTTGGAAAACGTTAGGGTAGAATATTATTTGAAAATGATTATATTTATTTCTCAGGTATAAGAAAGGCGTGAAATATTGGTGAAGTAGTAGTGCTATTGAAATTTTCAGCATGTTGTTTGTGTTGACCCGCATTTATTAGTATACGTCGTAGAGCCATATTATGGTGGTAGCACAAATGGGCCCTTCCCTCCTTCTTCCTGCTCTCCCCACTCGAGTGGAGAAGGACAGCGGAAAATAGCAGTTAACCTTTAGCTAGTCGCGCCTAAATACTTACAGTATTAGTCGCGTGGGGTCCGTACGGACCCCAGGATTTACTTTTGAAAATGAAATATATAAAATAAGTGAAAATATTTTTCTATACAAAAACTTAAAGAACAACATCTAAATTAACAAAATAAAGAAAGATTTCTAGGAAATAACAAAAATTTAAACTTCTAAAGCGGTAATCAAAATTATCTTAAATTATTAGGCACATGAATCACAAACTTTTGTAAGATGTTCATTACACATGAATTTGTTACATTTACCACATTTGGTTTTTGTTTTCCTATCATTAGACCCAGGACATAGGTGACAACGGCCTTGGGAATCACTTTCAAGTGGTTCCAAAGGCAGTTCACTGCTTCCAGAAGTAGAAAGTTCAGTACCACATTGAAGTCGTCTTTTCAAGGGCCGTGGCAGAGTAGTAAGTTCAGCTCTCTTTGTTTTATAATTTTTTACAAGTTCTATTGAAGTTTTTTTCAAAAATTCCCTTCTTGTTATTTTACAGTTATTATTTATGTTATAAATAACATAAGCGTTTATTGCTGCTACATTAAAAAGATGAAAAAATATTACCATAGGCCATTTTTGGTTCGGCGCGCAACGTTATAAGTTGCACACACTTTAACGTTGGTGTCAACACCGCCCTTCGTCTTATAATAAAATTCTACTATTTCCGGCTTTTTCTGGTCATCTTCACAAATAGCTTTATCACGATGCATAGTGGACAGTAAAATCACAGCCTTAGATTTTTTCTGAACATATGAAACGAGAGTTAGTTCCTTACAAAAACCAAATTTTGACGAATGCACTTGAGTTGTCTTTTGAGGTAAAAATTGTGATGGAATTTCCTTCTTGTTTTTTCGTAGTATACCAACCAAAGTAAGCTTATGTTGTAAAAAGTCTTTTGCTAGAGGAATGCTAGTGTACCAGTTATCAAGGGTGATATTACGCCCCGTACCTTTGATGGGTTCGACAAGTCTATTCACGACGCTAACTGTATCATTTGGTTGTTTATATGGACCGTCTGGCTGGGTATTTACATAAATCTCAAATGTTAGAAGATAAGCTGTTTTGACGTCAACCATAGCATGGTGTTTGATCCCATATTTGTTGGGTTTGCTTGGCATATAGACTAAACCAGAGAATCTTCCTCTAAATGCTGGCGATTGCTCATCTATTGTAACGTACTCGGAAACCGTGTAGTGTTTTTTGAAGTTATCACTCATCAGATTACTAAATTCTCTGATTGGTGCCAATTTATCAAACCGTAATCTGGATTCTCTCGATGATGCATTATCAAATCGTAGACAACGAAGTATAAACAGAAAACGTCGAGAAGACATCACATCAGAAAAAAATTATATTCCAGTATCATCATTTGCCCAAAGATCAAGAAAATTCAGATGTAAAGATCTGAGAACACCACACATCATTAGCAATCCAAAAAATGCTTGTAATTCATCTCTAGTCAAATTTTTGCGGCACGTTCTCTTTGAAAACGTGTACGTATTTTATCAATATATTCATTTGTATATTTTAAAATTAAATATTCTATATTCTTATCAAAAAATAAATTGAAATAATCTATCTTACTCTTAGCATTCTTAGCTTCTCCCTTTGGTCCAGGTAAATGCAAAACAATGTTGTGAGCTCTTTGTCTTCTTCTTTGGCTTGAAGAGTTTTTGGACCATTTGGTTTGCTTGGCCCTGCCTATATAATATTGTGATGAAGATGGCCCTGCTTTATCTTCTGAGTCGGTTTCTCTCTGCTCAGAGTCAGAATTATCATTTTGTTGATCAGCTAAGCGTTCTCCAATGCTTAACTCATCGTCACTTTCATCAAATGGCTCCTCGTCATCTTCATTTAGCAGATTTGATATTTGCTCTAAATTCAAGTGGCGGCTTGCCATTGTGTTTTTAACCTGTAAAATTTAACAAATAATTATGAAATACAAGTTTTCATAATGTTGTGAGACAAAATAACGAAATGTTCATCATTATACTTACCGAATTTGTACAACATTATTATTCGCGCAGGGTCCGTTAGACCCCAAGCACCTCCGTACGGCACGTGTGATTGATGCCCCGGCTTGCGGTACACTGAGACTGGAGAGGCGGGTGAGCTAGGAAGCTACTAAAACGTGCAACCGCGTAAGTGTAATATTTGCCAAAATATGACAAAAACAATCTCGCTTGGGGTCCAATGGACCCCACGCGAATAATTAAAGGTTAAATGCTGTTGTGTTTCGTATGTTGAGTGTAGAGAACCGGAGACCCTTTTACTGGAAATGAGGAATTCCATTTTAATCCTCAGAGGTGACAACGCATTTGCATTTTGATTTTTAATTGAGTGCTTGTTTATTAAATTATAAAAAAGTTATTATACAATTTATAGGAAACGTACCTAATGGTGAAGTATACCGACCTAACTTAACAGTTGTGGTTCGAATCAACCATTTAACTCCTTGTCAGTTTCTAACAAAAAAAAAACTTAGTAATGTTAATTAATAACACTGCTAGTGTAAAAATACTAGGTTATAAATAAGAAAATAATTAAATATTAGTCCAAACTTACCTCAATAAAATCATTGAGCATATCCGAACTGTTTTAGCTTTAGTCTTCGATCAACAAAGGCTATAGTGGTGATGAGAAACTCAAAGACAACAAGCAGTTAATGATTTTGTTATATGTATAGATTATTAGGCTTGGCAGATGTTGTTCTGCCCTTTATGGTATTGAGTTTCTCACCGAATTTCCGCAGGCCATTTAGAGTGTAAATATTATAAAATACATTCATAGCTCGACCAGAGCGGCACATATTTTTGAAAACTATTTATTTTCAATTCTTGTGATGTAAATTTAAACTTTTTTTGTGGTGTGCAACGATCGAGTCATAATGATATATTTTGGCACTTAATTATCTTTTTCCCCTTTTTAAGTCAAAGTTTTACCCTTTTAGATTTTGAGTATAAAGCATTTATCACAATCTCTTGATCTAAATGATATTATATAAAAAGGAGGTTTGATTTAAAAATTGGAATACTGAACAACAATTAATAATATTAATACATTTTTACATTTTTACTGGGCATACATTCTTATATATTTCAATACATCTGGACATACATTCATTAATACATTTTTTAATGGGCCTTTCCTTATGTTTATGAGTACGTCGGGGTAGATTAACCTATATACCTGTTTTATCGGTAGGCAACAGTGCATATACTGGTTTAAAAAGAGAGCGACTCCACGTGAAGAAAAGCAACTTAACAGTGGCATGGGTTCCTATCCTTATCCTCAAATGTCAGCTCATCAGCAGTATTCCTTGTTTGAAGTAGCTTACTTACCTTTTCCAACAGGTGGCTCGATTTTCATTGCATTGTTACAGTTTTAAATAAGTTCTTTTTTTAAATATATAAATTGCCTTATTTAGACAAGATAAACAGCTTATAAAGATGTCATATTTTTAAGTCTTTTGTTATTAAGTTATCATCATCATCATCATCATTACAGCCTTTCACAAGTCCACTGCTGAACATAGGCCTCCCCCAAGTAATGCCACAAAGCACGGTCCTGAGCCACCTGCATCCATCGACTTCCTGCATGTCTTACCAGGTCGTCACTCCATCTAGTGGGGGGTCGCCCTACACTACGCCTACCGGTACGAGGCTGCCACTCGAGAACCTTTCTTCCCCATCGGTTATCGGTTCTTCGAGCTATATGGCCGGCCCCATTGCCACTTCAGCTTACTAATCCGTTGGGCTATGTCGGTCACTCTGGTTTTAACTGCGGATATCCTCATTTCTGAGTCTATCACGCAGAGAAACTCCGAGCATAGCCCTCTCCATAGCTCGCTGAGCGACCTTAAGCGTCCTCATACGGCCAGCAGTGAAGGACCACGTCTCAGATCCATAAGTCATCACTGGCAACACGCACTGGTTGTACAATCTAGTTTTTAGAGATTGAGGTATACCTGACGAAAAGATATGTCGTAATTTCCCGAACGCTGCCCAGCCGAGTTGAATCCGTCGATTGACCTCTCGGTCGAAGTTGGACTTACCTAGTCGGACTATTTGTCCCAGGTAAACGTACTCGTCAACAACTTCGAGCATAGTGCTCCCAACAACTACCGGCATAGGTGTGACATGGACATTGAACATGATCTTTGTTTTGTCCATGTTCATCTTAAGACCTATCCGTTGGGAGGCACTATTGAGGTCATTGAGCATAGTGCTTAAGTCCTCCAGCGATTCTGCCATAAGGACTATATCGTCGGCAAATCGAAGGTGAGTGATGTACTCGCCATTGATGTCAATACCGTATCCTTTCCAGTCCAGTAGCTTGAAAACGTCTTCCAATGCAGCGGTGAAGAGTTTCGGGGATATAACGTCACCCTGTCTTACACCTCTCTGCAGTTGGATAGGTTTCGAGCTCTGGTTCTGTACTCGGATAGCCATCGTAGCCCTACTGTACAAACACTTCAGCACTTCGATATACCGACAGTCAACTTGGCACCGCTGAAGGGACTGTAGCACCGCCCAAATTTCGACGGAATCAAAGGCTTTCTCATAGTCCACATACGCCAGGCAAAGTGGCAGATTGTACTCTTCAGTCTTCTGTACAATCTGCCGCAGGGTATGTATGTGGTCTATGGTACTGAAGCCTTTTCGGAAACCGGCTTGTTCGGGAGGCTGGAAGTCGTCAAGTCTGCGTGCGAGACGATTCGTAATGACTCTCGAAAACAGCACGTAGACGCGGCTCAGAAGGGAAATCGGTCTGTAGTTCTTTAAGAGAGCGTTGTCGCCTTTCTTAAAGAACAAGACCACCGCACTTCTGCTCCACGCCTCTGGAGCAGTGCCACCATGGAGGACGGAATTGAAGAGCTTCTGAAGGACTACAAGTACCGGTGTTCCACCCGCTTTCAGAAGCTCCGCTGTAATTCCATCCTCGCCTGGGGCCCTGCCGTTTTTAAGGTGCTGGAGAGCCATTCTAATCTCGCTTAGACTGACGTCCGGGATATCATCGGAATAGTGTCGGATAAGACTTGCTCTTGGATCGTTACTCACACTTGCGTGTGGCTCCAACGATGATGTGTACAGCTGCCCATAGAACCTCTCAATCTCACTCAAAATCTCAGGTGTCCCGGAAACGATGTTGCCACACTCAGTCTTCAGCTTTGACAGTTGGCTCTTTCTGGCAGACAGATCTCTGGCAAAGACTTTGGAGCCCTGGTTCCGCTCGATCGCTTCTTTAATACGAGAAGTATTAAAGTTGCGTAAGTCTCGCCGCATGCATTTGGAGATCTGTCTGTTCAGTTGCCTGTATGCTGTCAAATCTGTTGACGATTGCAGCCTCATCTCCCGTCTAACAGCCATGAGATTAAGAGTGTGATCGGAGAGTTTTTGTGTTCTTCTGCGGCGGGTCTTGCAGAACTTAGCTCCGACCGCATGGACAGTTTCCACGAGCTTGTCGTTCATATCGTCCACTGCATTGCAATCTTCTAGGCACTGGAAGCGGTTACGTAACTCGAGCTGAAAGGTTTCGGGATTCTGGATTAGAGCACGAGGGGGACGGAGCGTTGACTTCATTAGACGAGACCTCTCCAACTTAACGTTTAGGTTCAGTGTGCCTCTAACCATTCGGTGATCGCTGCCAGTTTTCACCCTTGCGATCACTGAGACATCACTGAACAGTTGGCGTCTGGTCGTCATAATGAAGTCGATCTCATTTTTTGTCGAACCGTCGGGGCTCGACCAGGTCCACTTCCTGTGGGGCCGCTTCTGGAAGAAAGAGTTCATCATAAAGAGTCCCTCTTTCTCCATAAAGTCGGCCAGCTGCTGGCCCCTTCGGTTCCGTTGCCCTACTCCAAATTTCCCTACCTTCAGCTCACCGCTTTCTCTTGTGCCTAGTTTTGCGTTGAAGTCTCCCATCAACACCGTGTAGTGGGTTTTTGAGGAATGTATGGCTCTGGAAATATCCTCATACATTTCCTCCACCTCCTCATCGGGGTGTGCCGAGGTTGGTGCGTAAACCTGAATGACCTTCAGCGAATACCGTTTGGTGATTCTGAGTATCAGGTACGCGACCCTCGTCGACACACTCCCAATCTTTACAACGTTGTTGACGAGAGACTTGTGGACGATAAATCCGACACCTCCTTGGGACAGATGGTCGCCCTCCCGGTGATAAAACAAGTTGCCGGACTCGAGGATTGCCGTGTCCTCCCCCTCTCTTCGGACCTCGGATAATCCAATAATATGCCAGCGCAACTTGTCTACCTCTTCTTCCAGCTCCAGTATCTTCTCGTCAGTCCTCAGGGTGCGTGCGTTATATGTTGCCAGGTCGAGTCGTCGTAGGTGGCAACCGAACCTCCACCGGAGATTCTTAGCACCCCCTGCCCCGCCGTTACCATGGTCGCCACCGTAGCCAGGAATAGCGGGGCCGCCGGGGACTGGGGGCCGTCTTTTTGTGTATTTGTTCATTGGGGGGTATTTGCCGTAGTTGCCACGCTTGGCGAGCGGGTTGGCAACCGCAGTTTTTTATTACGTCACAGTTGTCATCAGGAAGATGCTGCTGCCCATCTCCTGCCTGTCTCCCTCTGTCGCCTCTTACGACACCCACGGGAAGATATGGGGTAGTGGATATTCTTAACCGCCACTACACGGCACTATTTTACTGTTGTATATATACTAATATCCAAATTGTAATTCAAAATTAGTATTATAATTCAAATAAGGTTTTTACGTTAATTTGTAAACATACTCGTATTATTATCTCGAAAACTAAATTAGTTACGAAAATACCGAAAAGATTAGTGAATAGAATATTTCTTCAATATTTTAGTATTATTTAAATGTCAATTTTTCCAAAGTGTCGAAAAGTATTATTTTCTCTATTAATTTCACTATGGTCAGCAGTATGTTTCTCATTACAACTCATTTTTTCTATTATTTGAGATGGTGTTAGACTTTACTATATCATAATATTCAACTTGGTTTGTGGTAGACGAGCGGATCTTTTTAGCTTACTGCGACAAATTCCTGTAGAATTTTTCAATTATAACAAGGATAGATTTGAAGGCAAATAAGTACATAGCCATATTAAGTTATGAAAAGGCAATTTCCTTCCCTTCTAAATTTCCTACACCGATTTACAAGTTGGCACCGCTTACTCCGCCTTCAATTTATATATTGAATGAATTTTTTATTGACAGTAACCATAAAATTTAATCCCACAAGTATTAACAGACTTGTACATTTATCAAAAATCAATTGTTTTGGGTTTTAAAATACGGTGGACTAACAACAATGCAATAAAATATGTATTAATAATAAAAATTATTATGATTATATTTTAATCGTGATATTTTTGAAGGGATTTTATAAAGGTGACAAACAAGTACAACTGATGGTAAATAACATCTATCCCAGATTGAAAATAAAAATGCAGATTCGTCGTCACCCCTGAGGTTTAAGATAGAATGTGTCATTTCCAGTATAAAGGGTCTCCGATTCTTTACATTCACCATACGAAATGGCGTTATTAAGCTGCTATTTTAAGCTGGTATTCTGTGAGAATGTGGTTCTTCTCTGATGGAGTCAAATTATTCGTGTACAACCATAATATAGCTGCAATATGGATCTACTATGTGTAAAAAATGTGATTTAAAGTGTGTTTAGTGATAAAAACAACAAACTTATCCTAACGTAAATTGAAGGCTCCGTGGCGCAGTGGCTTAGCAATGAGTTGCTGCACAGAGGGCCGCGGGTTCGAATCCCCTACGGAATAAGTGTTTGTATGACCTACAAATAATTCGGTTAGTGTGAGTTCCGTATAGTGTTTCGGGTCTGAATGTTTGTCTTTGTAAAATTTATGTTTGTAAACTGCCTCCACGAAGAGAAAATCCTAGAGGGAGTGTAACGTTTTAAAAAAATGTTGTCGGAGTTGCTTGTGCGAAGGTTATGAGTATAGTACAATTAACCTATAATAAGTAGCACGCGTATCATACTGACAAATTTATTTGGAAGTTATACATCATCATCATTATCATTTCTAATTAAACAATATAATCCTTACAAATTAAAAATAATATTTCCAAAATTATTTCTTCTGCAGCAGCAACGCGCCGGGTACCAGTTAGTAATAAATAATTATTTCGGGTCTAAAATCATATCTCTCAGGTGAAAATCTTGACGTTTTTTAGGGATTCAAATATAAAAGAAGTACTTTATTATACAAATATTAATCCATGCGTATCAAAAAATGTGTATGCTGTAATGAAGATTATATAGTTTGATCCATTTCATGCATACCATTGCTAAAAGTCAGGATTTTTACTCGGGGGCTTATTGTAATAATAATAATATTCCACAACTATCACACAACGCCATCTAGTCCCAAGCTAAGCAGAGCTTGTGTTATGGGTACTAGACAACTGATAAACATATCTACTTATATATTTCTAAATATATAAATATTATAGATAAATTACACCCAGACACAGAACAAATGATCGTGCTCATCACACAAACATTTGTCCTGGGTGGGAATCGAACCCACGACCTCCGGCATAGCAGTCAGGGTCACTAACCACTAGACCAACAGGCCTGTCAATCAATTGTGATCTTAGATTGATCTGAATGGGTCGCAAAATTCAAGTACGTAAATTTCAGTATTTCATGCCGGCACACCGGCTGCAACTTTACAAGGCGCAGGTTCGGCTGCACATGGAATATGTTCCCATCTCTGGGCTGGGGCTTCCCAGTGCCAGCTCGAAGAGCGGCTCGAATCGTCGACAAACACAGAGTGACGACACACGTCAAGAAAGAGATGTTGCATCTCTTTGCATTTTCTTTCGCTTATACAACGGGGAGTGCTCTGAGGAATTGTTCGGATTAATTCCAGCCACCAAATTTCGTGAACGCACTACGCGGCAAACGTCCCGATACCATCCACACCATCTGGATGCCTGGCGGTCCACCACTGTACGTTTCAAGAGGAGTTTTCTTCCGCGTGCGACCTCTCTGTAGAATAGTTTTCCACCAGCAATTTTTCCGGACCAATACGACCTAGGGACCTTCAAGAAAAGAGCTTACTCCTTTCTAAAGGGCCGACAACGCACCTGCAATACCCCTGGTGTTACAGTTGATCATGGGCGGCTGTAGTCACTTAACATCAGGTGAGCCGCATGCTTGTTTGCCCCCTCTTATATATAAAAAATAAAATAAAAACATCACCGGTATTAAGGACGCGTTTGCAAATCAACCAAAATTAGGGTGTTTTTCGGTAGATTTTGTGACAAAACTAAACCAAATCAAATATAAGTAAAAACTACCATGTATAGATTGGTTTTTCATCTGCAAAACTATGTAACTCTTTTGTTGAAAATAGTAGTTTTTTATATTGTAAAAACGAACTTTCGTTGCCATTTTCTACAAAATTAACGATACCGGCTTGTGTTTCGGTACATGTTTTGGTCTATTATCAACATATTTAAAAAAATTAAAAAATACTATAAGATGACAGATATATTAAATTAAAAAATCCTGGGTTTATTTTTTATCAAAATATCACAAATAGTCGTAAAAAAAATAAAAACTGATGCACATTTTTTCACATATTTTGCTAATACGGATGAATCATAATCTATTGCAATAAGGGCTATTTTATTGTTGGTGCCTGCTTTGATTTATTGTACAAAGATTTCGATGAAACCACAATCCGCGTTCGGCCGCAGTCGTGAGTGGACACTGTATCGCCTGTTTGTAGTGGCTCATTATGAAAAGATCACTGTACATACACAAAATATTAGAAAAAAACAAATTGGAAACATAAGTACTTGACAAGTGATAAAATTATTATTTTTATACTCACAGTTTTTTATTTAGCTAAAAATAAGTAGGATATATAAACTTACCTACTACTGCAACTCCTGCACGAGCGGAACTCGGTGTGCTGAGTTTGGGCTCGTTTTGTTGGTTATGATGAGACCTTACCTCCGGACTTGATGGTGTGACCTGAAGGTGTACTTTCGTGACCGCTATTTGAACTTCTTGCAGAGTAAAACTAGCTGTGCCGAGTTTGGGTTCGTTTTGTTAGTAACGATGAGACCTTACCACTGGACTTGATGGAGTGACCTGAAGGTGTAATTCAGTGATTACAACTGGAACTCCTAGACTGGTAGAACTAAGTGTGCCGAGTTTGGGTTCGTTTTGTTTAAGTAACGATGAGACCTTACCGCCGGACTTGATGGAGTGACCTGAAGGTGTAATTCAGTAATTACAACTGGAACTCCTAGACTAGTAGAACTAGGTGCGCCGAGTTTGGGTTCGTTTTGTTAGTTACGATGAGACCTTACCACCGGACTTGATGGAGTGACCTGAAGGTGTAATTAGGTGATTACAAATGGAACTCCTAGACTAGTAGAACTAGGTGTGACGAGTTTGGTTTCGTTTTGTTAGTTACGATAAGACCTTACCACCGGACATGATGGAGTGAAATTGGGCACACCTTGTTCTACTCGTCCAGGAATTGCAGCAGTAGTTACCGGAATACACCTTCAGGTCACTCCATCAAGTCCGTTGGTAGGGTTTTATCATAACTAACAAAACGAACCCAAACTCGGCACACCTAGTTCTACTAGTCTAGTAGTTCCAGCTGTAATTACTGAATTGGGTACACCTTCAGGTCAATCCATCAAGTCCGGTGGTAAGGTCTTTGTTGACGACGCTCACGTTGCTTCTCGAACACCTGAAATATAAATAATATTAATCAATAAAAAATAATATATGTAAAAAATATACTCATAAAACATTGTTACTTACCTAATGTACTTGCTGTTTTTCTATAATAAATAAGTACGTGTGCATACGGGGACGGTGGCACTTACCGCGATTTTTATCAGTAGGGTGAAGGTATATTTGCAACAACGGTGTTGCACCGCTGAGTACATGATCCCGCGTTTCGAGTTAGTTGCACTAGAACATCATACGAGGTGACACCTATGTCTCCCTCCCCGCGGATGTACACGCGCTCACCAAATTTTTTTTGTATATTTTTCTCCCAGACGACACCAGCGGCCTACATCATCAACATAGTGGTCCTTCGGCCGAATCCTTACGTCGTCTGCAAAAAATATAATAATAATAAGTACCAGTTATGTTCCACGCGCTGGCTACGCCGCAAAAAAAGCGACGACCACGTGGCACCGCTGCAAAATCGGAGTGCAAGAACAACCAAGATGTGTTACCATCGTTCAGCTTAAAGGATGAAGTGCTGGAAAAACCTGGAAATGCGCTAAGTGCCTCTAGTAAGAGTAAAAAGTCATCAAAGACCGCAGGCACGTCGTCAAGTACGGCACGCAAACGGCAATTGGAATACGAAACCGCTAAAGCTATGGCTCTCGTGGAAATACAAGCAGCGGAAGCTGAAGTGCAAGCAGCTGAAGCTGAAGCAGAAGCCAAAGTTAAGAGTGCTCAGGCAGAAGCTGCCAAGCTTAAGGCAAATATTCAGTCGAAGCTGCTAAACAAACAGCTTGCAGCTGAGATGGCAGAATTGGAGTCTCATTCACGCTCTTCCCACAAGTCGGCTATGAAATCTTCGACCAGCAAAGTTGAAAATTGGCTGAATGCTCCAGGAAACCAGCATGAGGAGAACCGAGAAGAGTACTCTTGTGAAAAAATCGGCCTAGAAAAGCTGGCACATGCCTTGAATGATGCAGTAGCTGCCTCATCATATAAAATACAGAACCAGGAGCTCTTAACAAGATTAGCAACGTCTAAAGACCTGCCTTTATTTTTTGGAGATCCAATGGAGTGGTTGCAGTTTAAACAGGCGTACCAAGAATCTACCCAATTATGCAAATATAGTGACACAGAGAATTTATGGCGGCTACGTAAGTGTCTTCGTGGCGATGCTAAAGAAGCAGTGACTTCACTCTTGATTGGTGGAACTACACCCGATTTAATAATTGACACCTTAGAACTTCGATTTGGCAAACCAGAAACAATTATGAGTAAAATAGTTTTACAGCTTAAAAAACTATGTCCGTTGCCGTTAACTTATCATAATGATATCATTAATTTTGCAATAAAAATAAAGAACTATGTGGCTGCTGCCAAAGCAATGCAACAAAGTGATTATCTTCGCAGCCCGGAGTTAGTATCGATTGTCGTATCTAAGCTTCCAACTTTGCTTGTCGCAAAATGGACCGACTACGTTTATGAACAGCGAGAGTGTAATTTACCGAAGCTAGAATTGCTTAGTGATTTTTTATATGAGGAAGCCACTAAAACAGCTGCATCAGGAGTAAGTCATATTCACGCTCAATATAATTTAAAGAAGCCCGATGAACGTAAACACCGTTCACACTCGTTGTTGTACACAAATAGTAATCAATTACAAAACGCGGAAAAGTGTAAATTTTGCCGAAAATGGGCTCATGGTGTCGCAGATTGTTCACAGTTTAAGCGCGCCTTACGCAAAGATCGCTGGCGATTTGTACGCGTAAATAAACTTTGCTTCAAATGTCTTGCCCCCCGCCATACGAATGGTATGTCTTGTATTGGCAGTAATTGCGACATTGACGGCTGCAATCAACCGCATCATCGCTTACTGCACTGGATTAAACCATTGGAAGAAAGCTTAAAAACTGTGGAGCGAAGTGAGGATGAGCATCCCAGCACCAATGAAACAGTGACTCATACGGTGGCATCCCACTGTCACAAGGTGCTTCTGAAAGTGGTGCCGCTCACTCTTCACGGACCGAATGGCAGTTTGCATACGCATGCACTACTGGATGATGGAGCTACCGTGACGGTGATATCCTCTGATATCGCAGATGAGCTCGGATTATACGGTGCAAACGTGATATTGCGCGCGCGCAGCGCATGGGACTCGGGCGAGCTTGTGTGTGAATCTCAAGTAGTGAGTGTTAGTGTTACCAATTCGTATAACGAAATGTTTACTTTCCGTGCGCGTAAAATTAAAGAATTAAATTTACCAACACAAAAAGTGCCGAATATGGACTTTAATAATTATGGATTGTTAAGTGAAGATCTTATGTTATGTAATTGTAACGCTAAGCCAAAATTATTAATAGGTCAGGACAACCATCATTTAATTTCTCCCATTCGTTGTGTTCGTGGTAAGCAGCGTGAGCCGTACATAACTCAAACTGCGCTTGGATGGTGTGTGCACGGACATATGGTAAGTGATGTTAATTGCACTGATCGCTTTGTCTCTTTCATTAATAGTTGCCACGAAAAGGCGGGACAGTCGCAGTGTATCTTTCACTTACACACGGTAGAATCGATTGCTAGCGATCTCTCTCTCGATAACGATAACGGTGAATGCACCTGCGCGCAATTGCACGATGCGGTTCGTAGATCCTTCGCGTTAGAGTCTATTGGTGTAGGTTCGAAGCCGCGCCGCAACCCAGACGAAATACGCGCTTTACAAATTTTAGATGACACTGCAGAGTTAGTAAATGGTCAATGGAATGTCGGCTTACCGTGGAAATACGATGAATTACATTTACCCGACTCTTACCCTAACGCTTTTAATCGTCTAAAGTCAATAGAAAGAAAATTTTTGCTCAACAAAGAGTATGCAACTCGTTATTGTGAAAGAATGAGATACTTATTTTCTAATGGTTATGCTAGAGAACTTAATGAGACCGATGAAAACTCTAATAAACGTATAATATGGTATTTGCCGCACTTTGGTGTAGATAATCCAAATAAGAAAAACTGCGTTTAGTTTATGACGCGGCAGCAAAGTCGAACGGTTATTCTTTAAATGATTTTCTTTTACAAGGCCCTGATTTGTTACAATCGTTATTAGGAATAATGTTACGATTTAGAGAAAACCGCGTAGGTATCATAGGGGACATAAAAGATATGTTTTTAAGGATTAATGTACGAAAAGAAGATGTTAATTCTTTGCGTTTTTTGTGGAAAGATATCTATTTAAGCAATGAAAATGAACAATTAGGCTTCGGAAGTAGTAACAAAGGTTCAAAATTACCTATACAACATCCTGTTAAGAAATATGTTATGACGTCATTAATTTTTGGCGCTAACTGCTCCCCATTTATAGCACAATATATTAACCAAAATAAAAACACATTGCGTTTTCAGAATAAAATGCCGGATGCAGTTAATGCAATTAGGAAAAATCAATATATGGACGATTTTATCGATAGTTTACCAGACGTCGCTACTGCTACAAAAATGATAAAAGATGTTTCATATATTAATCAGCAAGGTGGTTTTGTGATGCGTAACTGGTTAAGTAACAAGTCAGATGTTCTTAGTGATATGCCAAAAGAGACTTTAAATGACATGGCGATACGGTTTAATGTTGAATCCCAGCCGGAACGAACGCTTGGGCTTTTGTGGTTTCCCGCGAGTGATATGTTCGGGTTCGATCTTTCGTTAAAGCGTATACCGAGTGATATTTTACAACTATCACGAAAACCGACTAAGCGTGAAGTTCTTCGTATTATAATGTCTGTATACGATATTCATGGTTTTTTAGCACCTTTTACGATAAAATCCAAAATTTTAATGCGCGAAATATGGAATGTAGGTATAAAGTGGGATCAGGAAATAACAGATAGTTTATTTGTTTTATTTAAAGATTGGATTTCGCAGTTACAAGAAATGAGTTACGTTCGAATCCCGCGGTGGTATTTCTATAGCAACGATTCTGTCGGTGTGAATGAGAAGAGCGGCCACACCGTAAATGACGATGAGACGTCGTTGCAATTGCATATTTTTTGTGATGCATCTCCATGCGCATACGCATGTGTTGCTTATTGGCGTAAACAAGACAGCAACGGCGTGCAGGTGTCATTCATTGCGAGTAAAAGTCGCGTTGCGCCGTTAAAACCGTTAACTATGCCTAAACTCGAACTTCAAGGCGCGCTATTAGCATGTCGCTTGGCAGAGACTATAAAAAAGGAGCACAGAATTAAACCGTCACGTGTTTTTTATTGGACTGATTCAATGATTGTTATTTATTGGATACGTAACGAGCATGGAAATTACAAAGTTTTTATTGCAAATAGGTTAGGTGAAATTGATGAGTTAAGTAAAATTGATGAGTGGCATTATGTGCCGACAAATTTAAATATAGCGGATTTAGCTACAAAAAATAATGATTACGACTTCAACAAGGACTCCTCTTGGTTAACGGGTCCGTCTTTTCTGTACACGGAAGAAAAGTATTGGCCCCGAGAGCCTGAAAATAACGAAAAGAGCAACAATGAGCTGTTAGATAAAATATATGTAGTAATAAAATCACCAAAGGAGAATTGTAATAGTATTTATGATTTGCCTATTCCGGATCCAAACCGTTTCTCCGTGTGGTTGCGCTTGCTTCGCTGTACCGCATCTGTACTATTATTTATAGAAAAATGTAGAAAAACCGGTACTCGGCGTATTAATAATTTGTTAATGAATAGAGCCGAAGTACTTTTGTTACGCTATTCACAATCACAATCATTTCAGACTGAAATTGATTTGCTGAAACAAAATAAAGAAATTAATCGTGATAGTCGTTTACGTTCATTGACACCATTTTTAGATAAAGACGGCTTATTGCGTGTAGGAGGGCGTATAAACGCGGCTGCAAACGTCACTGAAACTATGAAAAACCCGGTGATTCTGGATGGTAAACATCGCATAGCAAGGCTGGTGGTTTTGGACTTCCACGTACGTGCTGCTCATTCGTATAATGAACTTGTAATAAACGAGCTACGACAAAAATATTGGGTTGTAAATCTGAGACCTACAGTTCGCTCCGTAGCTTCACAGTGTTTAGTTTGCCGAATACGAAAAGCAGCACCAAGACCGCCTCGCCTCGGGGACTTGCCATCTCAAAGATTGGTTCATCATCAAAGACCTTTTACCGTTTGTGGTGTAGACTTATTCGGTCCGATCGAAGTAACTGTGGGCAGGCAGAGACCCAAAAGATATGGTGTTCTTTTTACATGTTTAACAATACGAGCTGTTCATATTGAAATAGTATCGACGCTTACCGCAGACTCACTTATAATGGCACTTAGGAGGATGGCTGCACGCCGTGGGTGGCCTCATACTGTCATATCTGACAACGGAACTAACATGCGAGGTGCTGATGCTGAACTTCGAAAATCTTTTGAAGAAATTAAGCAGCAGCAAGTTATAGCCGAAGCATTAAACAAAGGAGTTTCCTAGCAGTTTATACCACCGGCCAGTCCTCATATGGGGGGAGCTTGGGAGCGTCTGATTAGAAGTGTGAAAACGGCACTGAAAGTCGTTCTTAGAGAGAGGGCTCCTCGAGAAGAAGTTTTATTAACGCTTCTCGCTGAAGTCGAAAATATAATTAATAGTAGACCGCTTACCCATGTTTCGGTGGACCCTCAAAGTAAAGAGGCATTAACTCCAAATCATTTTTTACTAGGATCTTCGTCGAACTTACCTGTACCTGGGGTCTTTGATGATGGCGACATGTATGTTAGACGACAGTGGCGTATTGCCCAACGGTTGACAGACTTATTTTGGAGCAGATGGGTAAAAGAGTTTTTGCCAGAGCTAATTCCTCGTCGTAAATGGGATAGGGAAGGTCCGCAATTAAAAGTAGGAGATCTTGTAGTAGTAGTCGATCCATCATTATTTCGAAACTATTGGCCAATAGGTATTATTGAAAAGGTTTATCCAGGTTCAGACGGCAGAGTCAGAGTAGTTGACGTTAGGACTAAGTCAGGAGTGATGAAGCGATCAGCTGCTCGCGTGGCCTTTCTCCAGCTTGATGATGAGTGTCGGCGAACCGACACTTGGGGGGAGGATGTTGACGACGCTCACGTTGCTTCTCGAACACCTGAAATATAAATAATATTAATCAATAAAAAATAATATATGTAAAAAATATACTCATAAAACATTGTTACTTACCTAATGTACTTGCTGTTTTTCTATAATAAATAAGTACGTGTGCATACGGGGACGGTGGCACTTACCGCGATTTTTATCAGTAGGGTGAAGGTATATTTGCAACAACGGTGTTGCACCGCTGAGTACATGATCCCGCGTTTCGAGTTAGTTGCACTAGAACATCATACGAGGTGACACCTATGTCTCCCTCCCCGCGGATGTACACGCGCTCACCAAATTTTTTTTGTATATTTTTCTCCCAGACGACACCAGCGGCCTACATCATCAACAGTCTTATCGTTACTAACAAAACGAACCCAAACTCGGCACACCTAGTTCTACCAGTCTAGGAGTTCCAGTTGCAATCACTGATTTACACCTTCAGGTCACTCCATCAAGTCCGGAGGTATGGACTCGTCATAACTAACAAAACGGAGCCCAAATTCGGCACACCTATTTCAACTCGTTTAGAAATTCCAGCAGTAGTTACTGAATTACCACTTCAGGTCACTCCATCAAGTCTGGTGGTAAGGTCTCATCATAACTAACAAAACGAACCCAAACTCGGCACACCTAGTTCTACAAGTCTAGGAGTTCCACTTGTAATCACCGAACTACACCTTCAGGTCACTCCATCAAGTCCGGTGGTAAGGTCTCATCATAACCTACAAAACGAACCCAAACTCGGCACACCTAGTTCTACTAGTCTAGGAGTTCCAGTTGTAATCACTGAATTACACCTTCAGGTCACTCCATCAAGACCGGTGGTAAGGTCTCATTGTAACTAACAAAACGAACCCAAACTCGGCACACCTAGTTCTACTAGTCTAGGAGTTCCACTTGTAATCACCGAATTACACCTTCAGGTCACTCCATCAAGTCCGGTGGTAAGGTCTCATCATAACCAACAAAACGAACCCAAACTCGGCACACCTAGTTCCACTAGTCTAGGAGTTCCTGTTGTAATCATCGAATTAAACCTTCAGGTCACTCCATCAAGTCCGCAGGTAGGTAAGGTCTTATAACTGACAAATTCAGTTCAAAGTCCAGAGCTAACATCTCACTACCAGTAGAGGGCTTCCAGTGCCAAGCAGTCTCTGGAGCAGGTATTCGTATTTCGTATCTAAGTATATTTCTGAGGTATAAGAAATGAAAAACAAATTCAATCTTTCAAATTATCAAAATAATTTCATTTGACTACGATTCCCACAGCGAACCGTGCGTACACTTGTGTGTGTGTGACTTTTGTCAATGTAGTAGTGCGATTCTATACCTATCAATTTTGTAAACGCGTCCTTAAGTAACTGCCTCAGCGTAAAATAAATTGAAATTGTGATAAAACATAAGAATAAAACTTACCTTATGTTGTTATTATTCATTCTTACTTTTTTCAGATATTTACTGCATTAAAGTTCTTCATTTATTAACATATAACATAACAAAAACTCTCACACCCGTCACCAAGAGGATAAGCAGATATTACGGTTTTCCTAAACATATAACATAACATAAACTCTCACACCCATCACCTAGAGGGGTAAGCAGAGATTATGGTTTTCCATTTGGTTGATTCTCACACATCTCTCTCACTTCTCTCACATTCTTGTACCTATGTATATATAGTCATCGTTTAAGAGTACTCCTATTTTTAACAGACATTATAAATAAGTAATAATTTGTTAAACCAATATTAATATTTATAATAATGATTATAAACAACTTATAAATAATCGCGATTTAGAGAATCATACTTAATACGCACAGAGCTTTTTACGTGGTAGAGCCATGCTGCAGCTATATTATGGTTGAAGGATGAATGGATGTCCACGGCGAGGACAACGCTTGCATCGAAGACCAGCATGAAAAAATAACATAATGCTGCTGTGTTTCGTATGGTGAGTGTGGAGAACTGGATACTCTTTTTAATGGAAATAAGCCATTGCATCTTAGTCCTCAGGGCAAACAGCATAGAGCTCATCTGATGATAAATCATCACCGTCACCCATGAACATTGGCAACACTTGGAAAATCGAGACTACGCACCTCCCAGTCTTTTATAAAGAAGAAAAGTAAGTGAAACGGAATGAAATATGAAATAAGTACAAAATAAAAAAATATTCCGCACAAAAAAAAAACAAATTTTGGTTTGTTTAATTCCATTTTTTAAAATCTTATAGATCTTCTAAGTCGTTTCGAAATGAGATTACTCGAATTGTAAAAGAAACGGCGTAAGAAACTACAGCACTTTTTTTACTTTAAAAGTAATATTGTAAAAGTAGGCTAATATTTAAGTATTTTATAATTGAATTTTAAAAATAATAACATATACTCTTTTTAATGGCTCTGAATGCGTATATAATTTCAGCGTATGAATATCTACCATGTTTTTTAATAACAAAGTATCATGATGATTTCTTATATTTACGCGAACACTGTACATTGATTAAAACTACTTTTACGGATTTTTTCGCGTTTTATTTATTTTATTTTTAACACCCGACGTTTCGGGTGCTTTCCAGCACCCATGGTCACGGGGGACTGAGGTGACTGACGTCCCGATGTCAAGGTTAACCCGGAGTACCTTCAGCTTTTTTAATTATTGTCTTTGGTCCGATCTACGCAGAATGAACTAACTGTGGTTTGAAGTCTTGCAGTGGTATGCTTGGGTTTAGTTTTAATTTTATTAATTATAGGATCCCAAGCAGGTGGTAATACCAAGCCTCCTTCTCTATTGAAATTAGGATGTTTTTTAATTTCAATAGCCTCACGTATCATCCTTGGTAGGAATCGGTGTTCTTTCGCGAGGATTTGTGGTCTATCAAATCTGATGTAATGGTTGGGGCCATCTAGGTCCTAGATGACCTAGATGGCCCCAACCACGACGACGCGTTAAATTCATTTTTGGGAAGATTTAATTTCGTTTTAATTACGCAATTACACCGAGAAGAATCCCGTATGAAGACATTATCTGTAGTGTTGAGGATTGTCTGTATAAAAATAATATTGGTAAAGATGATTTAGAGGCCATACGCCAAGACATTTCGTCTATGTTACGTCGAAGTACAGTGCCGAAATTAAATCTTCCCAAAAATGAATTTAACGCGTTAAAAACCTTACGCAACAGACCAGAGCTTACGATTCTCCGCGCAGATAAAGGAAATGCTACGGTTGTAATGGATACGTCGGATTACAATTTTAAAATACAACAACTTTTGTCGGATGAAAGTACATACCGTAAGGTCAAAACAGACCCTACAACTAATACGCTTAAAACAACTAGCGATCTAATTAAGAAATACTCCGAGAAATTGAATCAAGACGTCAATTCGATGATACCTTCGTGTGCAAAACCTCCCAAGTTGTATGGGTTACCAAAAATACACAAACCTAACGCTCCATTACGTCCAATAGTAAGTCAAATCGATTCGCCAACTTACAGATTGGCGCAACACTTAGCCAAAATATTATCACCACTCAGAGGACACACAAGAGCACATACTAAGGATTCATACCATTTTGTCAGTAAGATAAAAGACCTATGTCTTGCTGACAATGAAACCATGGTCAGTTTTGATGTTCAGTCTCTATTTACATGCCTACCTGTTGAAGACTGCATCTCAATTATAACTAGGAAACTAGATGAAAATAACATGCCACCAGAATATGCAGAACTACTAAGACATTGCCTTACATCTGGCTATCTATTGTGGAAGGAAGAGTTCTACAAGCAAGTAGATGGTGTTGCGATGGGCTCACCTGTATCTCCCATTGTCGCCGATATATTCATGGAAGACTTCGAGGAGAAAGCCCTCCTTACTGCACCTGTCACCCCAAGGTTCTACAAGCGGTACGTAGACGATACTTTCACAATTTTACCATCAGACAAAGTAACTGCATTTTTAGAACATCTTAATTCCATAAACTCTAAAATTCAATTTACTATGGAGTTAGAGGCAAATAATTCCTTAGCTTTCCTAGATGTGTTAGTCATCCGAAATCCTAACAACACCATAGGTCATACTGTGTATAGAAAAAAGACCCATACAAACCGATACTTAAATGGTGAATCTCACCACCATCCTTCACAGTTAGCTACCGTGGGCAAATCTTTGTTACAGAGAGCACGAGGAATCTGTGACAGCAAACACCTGGCCGCCGAGCTTCAGCACGTCAAGCAGGTTCTGCACGACAACAAGCTTCGGGTCCCGCGCCTCCGTCACAGTGACCGAGTGAAGCCGGCCACAGTCGAGCGTGTGCCTGCTGTACTACCTTATGTCAGAGGTGTCACAGACAAGATTGGCTACATCTTGAAGCGAGCTTCTATTAGAACATTCTACAAGCCGCCGAAGAAGATTAGTCAGTTCTTACCATCCATCAAGTGTCATATTCCTCTACAAGATGCAGGAGTGTACAAGCTTGATTGTGATTGTGGTCTCTCATACATAGGGCAAACAAAGAGATCAATTAGAACCCGCGTAAAAGAACACATAGCTGACGTGAAGCATCAACGTTCCGGGAAGTCTGCAGTTTGCGATCATATCCTAGATGGCCCCAACCATTACATCAGATTTGATAGACCACAAATCCTCGCGAAAGAACACCGATTCCTACCAAGGATGATACGTGAGGCTATTGAAATTAAAAAACATCCTAATTTCAATAGAGAAGGAGGCTTGGTATTACCACCTGCTTGGGATCCTATAATTAATAAAATTAAAACTAAACCCAAGCATACCACTGCAAGACTTCAAACCACAGTTAGTTCATTCTGCGTAGATCGGACCAAAGACAATAATTAAAAAAGCTGAAGGTACTCCGGGTTAACCTTGACATCGGGACGTCAGTCACCTCAGTCCCCCGTGACCATGGGTGCTGGAAAGCACCCGAAACGTCGGGTGTTAAAAATAAAATAAATAAAACGCGAAAAAATCCGTAAAAGTAGTTTTAATCAAAGTATCATGATATAACTTTTTAGACATTGAATTTGATAAAATTTTTCTTCATACATCATTCATTCAACCTGTGTAGAACAAAGTAAAATACACAACGAGTGCCTTCAGAATATTGTAACTTTTCCACTACTAAATGTACAAAATTACTGGCATGATATTAACCGCTCTTATTTCTGAAATTAGAGTACGTCATGTAACTGGTTTCATACCAAAATCAAGATAAATCATGACAACTTTAAGGTGTTCTTCTTCAACCTAATGTCTGAGCTCACGACCACATTTAAACGGACTTAATATGTGACACTCGTAGCGATCTTCGGGAACTGAATAACTACATTAAATTGACAGACAATTCATTCACAAATTTATATTTGATTTAAACTCGGGTCTACGCTAGACGAGCCGAGCACGAGCGGAGCACGAGCCGAGCACAAGTTCGTGTAGTGTGGACCGACTTACAAGCCTTGAACGACGGCGCATGGAGCATTTGGTTCGTGCTCAACTATGTGTCGCTAATTGACGCTTTTTGACTAACACAAAGGGATTTGTATCGCATGTATCGAGTTGCATGTTGTAGGCTCGTTGTACGTTGTACAATTGACACCACGAGTAGAGCGGCTCTGCTCGTGCTCAGCTCGTATTTGCGATTGCCGCCCGACTCCGTGGCTTGCACCGTACTGATTCATACATTTGTTTCATTCGCCCGCCGCGCCGCCAGTCGCCCGCGCGATTCGCCCGGTAAATTTCACCAGTCGCGACGCCACTCGCCGCTACGCGTGGCATGGTCCGTACATTTCTATATATTTGTTCTAGTCACTAGACGCCTCGCCGTTCGCGCCGCGCGAATTTTCGCTACGGCGAATGTCCCGTGGCCAGGCTGTTAGAGTTTTGATAAACCGATATGTTTTTGTAAATTGACCCCAAATCAATAAGTTGACATGAACTATTTACATCACCGAGCACGATAAATAAGAATACATTTTTCAAAATAATCCTACTGAGATTTCACTACAAAGATGGCTTAGCTAATTCTTAATATTAAATAAAAGGTATGAATTCAGAAATTTACTAAAATTTATAAATACGTACAGACAAGAACATTCAGAAAGTCGATTGTCCAACCACTAATAAGTATTTCACGGACTACGGTCTCAATTTGCCGACCATGTCATTTGTTTCAGCCCTACGATCAATTTTATCCCTACCTTGGATCTACGTAATTATTGTTATATAGGTTAGATATTTGAACCTTTCTTTGTTGCTTAATTAAATTATTACACTAGGTACCATAAATGATTAGAAAAAAAATTAAAAAAGAATAATATATTTTAAAAAGAGATCGCAGGGATATCACAGAATAAAAAATATTCGCCGATATTCTACTACGAAATAAAATATTTCAACTAAAGTTTTTGAATATAATAAAAATATTTAAAAAATATTATAAGAAAACAACATCACCGTGTATTGGCTCTGTAGAATATCTACTCCCTATATTGTACAGTGGGGTTCGTTACAGACGACAGAGGGCAAGATACAGGAGATGTACAGCCGTATCATGCCAATAACAACGCTGAATACTAAAAAACAGCGGTTGCAAGCCCGCTCGCCAAGTGAGGCAGCTACGGAAAACATCCCCCGTATGAGACAATATATAAGAATGCCTGTGTTCATTAATGGATTTTTGACAGCACAAATATTTAAACCTAATTCAATTATAATCTCTTTAAAAATGTCTGTCCTTTTCCAACTTCTTTTTCAACAAATGCTTTTCCCTTATCTCTATCAAAACTACACAATAATTTCTTTAATATCTTTACCATTTTTCTTGTCATGATACAAATTCCATAACTCTTTTAGTCCATCTTTGGTTTCCATTCATATTATGTGCCTCGCTCATTTTTTTATTTAAGCTTAGAATTTACTAAGCACTACGTTTGTTATTTTAGTTTTTTTAGTTTTTTTAATTTCCCGCTGAGAAAATTGAAAATTTTCAAAAATAGGGAAGTTATTGGTTTCACACCGATTTTTCGAAAATCGAGTTTTCATCAGATCTCGACGGTTTGAGATCCAAGGGAGCTATTTTGACAAATTTCACGTGGACGTCCGTACGGATGTATGTATGTGTGTGTAAGTATGTAAACCTTTCATAACTTTTGAACGTCTTGAATGATTAAGAAGCGGTTTACGGCGTTCTGAAGATCTCAATGTAGAATAGATTTGATGATAATATGAACTGATTCGGACGAGTAGATTTTGTGAAATCTCAATAATCAAAATTTTGAAAAACTGTTTTTTTGGAATAACTTTTAAACGGCTTTACTGATCAATTTCAAAAACTAATCAGCTTTTAACATTAAAAAATGACGCCAAATGCCGTTTTGATAAAAAAATCGGTTCATTTGTTCGTGAGATATCGAATGAGAAAGAATTAAAAAAAATCGTTTTTTTTTTAACATAACTTCGAGATTTTGCAACATAATTCGGTGAAATTTGGAGCCCTTTGCATTTGAAATTAGCGGGAAGCTCCAGGGATGGAGCCTGCATGGTTAACCAATTTTTTTGCGTATAGTGTCTACAAATTTGATGCTTAACATATTTATTTCAATTTTTCTTTGCTATATGGTATACAGTATGTCTAGCAGTTCCCGTCTCATTTCTTGAACACCCGTGTTTGACAACCACTAGGAATGGCAAAACAGCTATTCCAAGGATCTTCACTTTATTAGAAAATGAAATGTTTTTCTTTTTAAATTAATTTTTGTCAAAATTTGCGTCAAAATTTGTGTTGAAATACGATAAGTTGTAGACGTACATAATTAAATGGTTAGGTAATCTCCCTTCTACGCTTGTATAGAAAAATGACCGACACGAATTGCGATTTTTTTATTTAATTCTTCATTAGTATGGTTTCTCAAGGCCACCAATTATCACATAAATTCTGTGTTAGTCTATATCTATTCTTAGCTCTATCCTGTTATGGATAGAATCAGGCGTTACTTTACGGAAATTCATTATAATGAAGATATTAAAATTTAATTCGCAACATTCCGCTTAATTAAATACAATAATGCGTCTTACTTGGATTGAAGAGCACCTCCTGCCCTCCCTCAATTGCGTGCACTAATCCTGTCATCACTAGTCCCAGCACCACTACTCCCAACACCACTACTCCCGCCACCACTACTCCCAACACCACTATTTCAGGAAAGAAACACCATCAACTATAATTCGACACGTGTTTCGCCTCTTCACGAGGCATTCTCAGGCGATGTAGACTCTACAGCGGCTGAACTCTAAGCGGAAAAAAATTAAGCTATTTAGTTTTATTTAATCATTATACCTTTAAATCATCACCATATATTATAAATTTGAATGAAAACAGCTACTGATATCATTTACACAACACCAACCATATAAACAATAAGGGATTCCATGTAGATCCTTGAGAAACGCCGGAAGACATAGTTACAGTATCAGAATCAAAACCGTTTATTAAAACTTTCTGTGTTCTATTAGAAATATACGAAAGAAACCATCTCTACAAGTTTCCACGTATGCCGGTAAATGGATTTTTTTCTAAAAGGTTATGCTCCCGTATACCTTGTCAAGCATCAAAAAATCTATGTATTAGGCATGTATTAGGCATCTGTTTGTATAAGACAGTGCATATTTCCAAAGATATAAATAATATATGAGATATAAATATACAAGGTTGGTAATGTTGGACCGACGCGTAACAAAACCATGTTGTTGAGGCAATATGATGTTGTAAAGACTTGGATAATTTCCACAAAATATATTCCATAGTTGGAGCTTTATACTTCGGTACACTATGGGTTCAATCCTCGCCGGTATCGATGAAATTGGTGGTAAAGGAAAACACCGTGAGGAAACCTGCATGTTTGAGAAATAAGAAGAAAAAAAAAAACAATATTTACAAGACATATGAAGTTCGTCAACACGCATTGGAGCGGTGCAACGAACATTTATTTGAGAGGAAACCTGTGCCCAGCAATGGGATGTATATAGGCTGTAACTTTAACACTGTGTCTTAGTACCGTCTTCAGAAGCTATTAACTGAAAAAAAAATGTAGTTGTTGAAGTCAAGTTTTACTTTTTATTAGAAGTTTTTTTATATTGTTACTGACATAACATATAATATAGCAAACATAATACAAAATGATAATCCGTGGCGGCGCTGTGGTCGCGCCGCAGGCGAAACACACCGAAGCCTAAATCACGCTATCAAAATTTCGAATCATAAACAGTATATTTAGAATATCTTTGAACTATTACTTGGAGTGCTGACCGCTCCCCGAGCAGAACACCATGCCTGGTGGAAGATCTCCCCTTTTCCTTCTACGGCCACCGTGGTGACTAACCGACGTGATCTGAACACGCAACCAACAACCTTCGGAAACTTCAAGCTTCATCATCGTCATAGAATACCCCACCCATTCGCTCCCGAGCAGATATAGTCTGCGGTCTTCATATCTTGCAAGCCATCTAGCTTCACAAGGTTCATTGCAGCAATGGAACCATAACGCTTCCTGTTCCTTCAAGCTACTCTCTACGCTACAGTGTTCGGCACGGCTCTGAGCCTTACTGCTCGCCTCTGCTTCACGGCACTCTCGCAGATTACTTGCCTTCTTCTCGACTCACCGCAGACTACAAGGCAATCTCCTGGCACTTGCACATTCGTCGGCAACGAGGCTGCACTATCGACCTCCGGTCTGAGCAGGGGGGTGATGTTGCGGCGCTGTCGTCGCACCGCAAGCGAAACACACCGAAGTCTAAATTACGCTATCAAAATTCCAAATCATAAACAGTATATATAGAACATCTCGAACTATCACACGGAGTGTTGGCCGCTCCCCGGGTAGAACACCTTGCCCGGCGGGAGATCTCCCCTTTTCCTTTTACGGCCACAAATCTATATATAAAATACAAAAATATTTCTACCTAAGTCCGTTATAGACTTCGAAACCATCTAAAGGCATTAAGGCGATAATGGTTTAAGACCACTAAAACAATGCCTTAGGCACTATATAAAAAATTAAACATTAACAAAATTTCTTTTCTCCAAAAAATAAACAAAATATATTTCGTTTCTTAATAAATTAGGTAGCACACACCGGGTATCCGATAGTAATTTAATAAAACTGTTTTATATGGCATGTAATGCGCGATATTAATTGTGACATTTTCACGTTTCACGTTTTTTTTATTTCAAATATGACTTCCAAAATGTTATGAAAAATTCATGACTCCAAAGCAAGACGTTAAGCCCATTGTTTTGAATGAATATATTTTTATATAACATGTCTTTGATAACTTCTTTTATCAATTTCCAAGGTTTTCTTGTCCATTGTGTACTAATACTCTGTATATTTTCAAGGTGACTTTGTTAAAATGTTTGCTTATTAAATTCGTAGAAGTTTCCTCTATGTTTTTATACTATGTAGTCATGAATTGAGAAACCGAATCACACGAGTTTTTACCTTCCGGAGGAAAATGAGTAATAATTTTTATTGGTATCCCAACATATATGAGCAAACCTCATGTCATGTAAATTTTTCGTGCCGAATTAGCGAGTCGCATTTTCAAATTAAAATGTTTAAAACTAGTTTTATAATGAAAGTTCTGGATTTTATTATTAGAAAAAGAAGAAAACTTATTGAAACACTCATAAACATTTTGGACGATTGCAACGTATGTAATTTTTAATTATTTATGTAATTTTAAATATATAATAGTATGTAATTTTAAGAATGTATGCGCAGGTATATGGATGTGGAAGAGGCGAGAGAGGTATGTCAGGATCGTGCTAAATGTAAGTCTGTAGTCTCTGCCTACCCCTCTGGGTGACAGGCGTGAGTGTTTATGTTATGTAATTTTTCATTTAAATTACTTGTAGGGTATATAAATTTAAGATCTCTATATGAGACAGAACGAGCGTCTGTAAGTACATAATTTTTCAATAAACTTAATATAATATATACGGTATTTATATTTTTAATATGTAAACTGTACATGTATTTATATAACCTGCAGAGTAGATTGTTATAAAACGCAAAATATGAAATTTATGAATGTGAAATAGAACTAGCGTCTGTACATATATTTTCAATCAAATTAATATGTATATTGGTTTTAAATTGATTTATCTGTAAAATATCTTATCGTTAACAGTCAACGATATTATAAATAAATGTAAATTAATATCGTTGCTTATAGCTTAATAAAATCGCAATATAAAATCTATGTATGAGACAGAACGCGAGTCAGTACGCTCTCTTGCACCGCAATACATGAGACATTGAATTCTATTTTATATGAATACTCACATATTCATTTTTACTTTCAATATATATATATATATATATATATATATATATATATATATATATATATATATATATATATATATATATAATTGTTTAAAGCGTAATAAAAACGAAGCATAAAATCTATCTATGAGCCGGAAGGAGGGTCTGCCTTGCCATACTGCGAGACGGTACACAAAGCATTGAATTCTATTTTATATAGATATTTGCATGTTCATATTTACTATCAAAATGTTTATAATATTACTGCAATTTACTGTAAATCATTATTTTTTTAACAAGTGTCAAATCGGAGATAGAAGGTTAGGAGAAAAAAGAGCCGTATTATTTTTAAATTTTAACATAATATGTACAGGTCTCAGTAAGAAGACTGATAAAGAAAATAATAGTGCTGTAAATAACTGTTAGCATGAGACTGTTATGTGCCTGATACAATTCAGAGGCTTCTTTAAGAAGAGAATTACCGATGTCGGAGCTAACCAATGATTATAAAGAAAGCTCTTAAGGAAACCAGTGACTTCTTATTTGGTACTACAAAGGATCTTCATAAATCTTAAACAAAGGTACAGAAATCTTTAAAATATTGGGACCCGTCTCTAACAGCGACAACTCACTAGGCATGCCATAGGCTCTAGATGTTGCTCCATACCAGCAGAGGAGATATCATCAAGTAATATGTGGCAGGCGCGAAGCCCAATCATCGAGGAAAAAGGAATAGAGGTAAACACAGCTAAGGAATTAAGCAAATGCACTTTATCTTATTTTATTCCAAATGGTCTA
This sequence comes from Parnassius smintheus behrii, assembly GCA_036936625.1. NCBI lineage: Eukaryota > Metazoa > Arthropoda > Insecta > Lepidoptera > Papilionidae > Parnassius > Parnassius smintheus. The sequence continues at coordinate 20,291,958 of JAUPFT010000014.1, forward strand.
AAATATTATATACAAAAGAAAAACTGTCTCATAGTGTGTCGACACCAGTCCATCAGAGTGTGAGCTGTGAGTAAAGCATGTCCTCCCACATATTTTGAGTTTAATTTGTCAGAAAATAATGTATTTAATATGGCTGTAAAATTTATTAAAACAAGACTAGTCTTAATTTTGTTTTTAATTACTGGTAAATACCATGATATGATATATACATAGATGATGAGATTCAGAAACTTTAAAAGTGGAAAGTTCTAGAACTGTTGTTAATTGTATTATAAAGTTAATTTGAAATAAAAAAACATTACCTTAAAATAATATTAAATTACTTGGTCCTAATTTACAAAATTATAGATTTTTATACGTGAAGTGAAACACAAATAAATCACATGAATAAAAAGTCAATTATTTAATTACAATTCACAACAACGATATAGGAAATTAGATTATTTAATATACAAATTAATATCTGTTTTCCAGCTATCACTTATGGGTTAATGTATGTATACAAAACGTTTTGAATTTATTATGTACTTTCTCCTGAATAAAAAAAATTAATCTAAATTAACACTGTAAAATCATATTCAGATTTCAAGTAATCCAATTACAGGGGGTGCTCATAAAATGAAAATCCTTTCAGTTCATAGTGGATATGATATTGTTTTTAGGTCAAAAAACTACATGGGTCTTAAGAAAGTTACAACATATTGAACGTAATATTTTAATATAATTATTTTTCAGAGCCTGGCTCACTACAATCGCCTTCTCTGACTTTGCCGTAAATTCAGCGGTGCTCACCAAGACCTCCGTGCTCGTAATCTAGCCTAGTGTAAGCAATTCAGAATAGTCTGAGTGCTAACTTCAATTCCAGAGACGGCCCGCTCTTCAGCTTTTACTGTAGTGGTGTTGATTGTTGGGTCAGGGCTCCCATAGCAATCTGACGTAGTGCTTCTGAGCAGTAGTCAGATCAGTTGGACAGAAATTATCCATGCCACGGTAACTTCGGCACCGTGGCTACGACACAGTATTAGGATACGTACAGCAACTCTGCGTGGAATATCTTTCTTCCCTCAAGGTTACAATAATTGCTCGTAAAACTCATAATACTCTTGGCATTTTTTCAATCACAAATTTCCTCGAAAAATACTTTCAATCTTGACTAAGTTAGATTCCTGAATGAGAAATAGCTTGAATTGATTTTTTTTATATGGAAAACTAATTGAATTAGTTTTATATACTAATTTTATATTTTGAAGCAAAGAATCTAAAAAGAAGAAGAAAATATAATAATATTACAATTCCTTCTTCTTACCCGACTGCCAAGGAAGGGTAATGTTTTTCGCGCGATCTTGTATGTTTGTATATTTCTTTATTACCTCGTATCTTCCGAACAGCTGGATGGATTTCGACAATTAAGGTATCGCTTTAATCGTCTTAGTAAGTTAAGTGTTTTTATGTAGCTTTTTAAAAAAATAAACAAAATAGCGGATTTTTGGCGCAAAATAATAATACGCTAATAAAAAATAAACCTATCAAATAGGATATCAAAATAAAGGAAATTAAAAAAGGATTACGAATATATATATATATATATATATATATATATATATATATATATAATATATATATATATATATATATATATATATATATATATATATATATATATATATATATAAGTGGTATGTTTAAATTTAAGTATGTTTGTAATTTTTTTTATTACTTCGTATCTTCCAAACGACTGGATGGATTTCAACAATTAAGGTATCGTTTTATTTGTCTTAAAAACCTTCTTGTTAAATTCGTATATATCTTATATATTCTAATATACTATATTATAGTGTACCGTAAAGATTTCGGTTTTTCAAACAGATCGCAAACTTTTTTTGATGTGTTTGACGAAAATATAATTACTTATTATATTAATATTCTTTAACATTTACTGATAGGTCACTGTTCATTTTTAATAAATATAATTCAAACCCTTACAATGATACAACATTTAGTAACAGCTCAAATTAGTTGTTTTGTTAAAGAACCTGGTAGACACAGATACTGCTAATGGTTATAATGTTAAGATAATGTTTTATTTACCGAATGCGTATAAAACGTAACACCTAAGAATATCCACTATCCCATGTCTTCCTGTGGGTGTCCCAAAAGGCGACAGATGGAAACAGAAACGGAAGATGAGCAACAGCACCTTCCCGATAATTACTCAGAATTATGAACATGTTCAACCCGATTGCACGATATTAATCATCAAACATGTTGCATTCTACACAATTTTGTAAGAACCAAAGATGGATTCCAATTTGATGATACTTTATTTAACAGTCCAATAAAAGGTCTAAAACCAACACGAATCTGGAAATACGTGATTATTATGCTAAATATTTTACATCGCCCCAAGTTTCTATCCCATGGCAAAACCAAGTTATCAATAGACAGAATGGTGACTAAAGAGAAATTGTATAGCTGTTTGATTAAAATAAGTAAAGTACATTATTTACGTAAAAACAAGTACATTAATAAAAAATACATTACAAATAAATTAATAAAAACAAATACATTTCTATGCGAACAAACACCTGGTATTTCTAATAAAATGTTTTTGGTGTATGTCACAAATAGCATTATTTGTTGCAGTTAGCGTTGAATATGGCTTGCTTTAAAATTTTTATCGATGTTAAATATTTAATAATATAATCTTATTGATATTAAATTTTTGTGAAAAACCAAAGAATTAATTTCCAAATTAAAAGAAATGGAAAGGAGCCTTAAAGCGGGCGTTTAATCTTACCTATATTGAAACATTCGCGTGTTTACGAGGGATGATCTGCCTTTATTGAAAAATTATATTACATAAGGTTGGAACTAAAAGCGATGAGGACAACTAGAGGACGGCTAGATTATGTCGATATAAATAATAGCGTTTTCTTATTGTACTGAGTTATTAAGATAATTTTAGTTTTTTTAACCTTTCAACCCCTAGGGGGTTGAAAGGTTAAAAAAAACTAAGAAAAATTCTTCTTCCAAAAATTCTAACTTCCTTCAAATCCCTAGCGGTCTCATGAGGTCGCACCCACCCACAGCACTTTAACCCATAAAAACTTATATATAGAGACTACTTTTCTAAGAAGAAGAATGGCATTATATAATTAATATGAAATACTCTATCTTCTAGTGCAATAAAAAAACTGTTATCCTATGAATATTTATTCATAATCTACCTTTATTTTGTACGCCATTTTCGCGTAAATGTTGTTGTGTTAATTTTTGGATTTTTCTAGTGTTTTATTAGTGTTTAGTATAGTGTTTTATTATAAAATTGTAATGAAAGCTTTTGTGTGAATATAATTTATCTTTTTACATAAATAATTTCGAGTAATATATATTGAAATAATTATGATTTTTACGCTGCCGACATTCGCTTGGTATTTTTTTTTGTTATCAAAGTAAAATAAAATCTTTTTGTAATGAATTTACTTCACCTGACTTTTGTTTAGACCAAAAGATAGAGGATTTTGTATAGATTTTATAATGCTGATCTTCTTCATGGAAAAGTAATCTCCAAATATAAGTTTTAATGTTTTAAGTGCTGTGGGTGGGTGCGGTCGCATGCGACCGCTCGGGATTTGCAGGGCGCATGCGACAGCATGGTATTTTTATGGCGCTTGAAGAGTTAAAGTAGTTTTCAGTGACATTAATATTTTTAACCTGTTTACTGAAGAAAAACTATCATCCTATACTTCGCCTGCTGGTACGAACCTGCCACTCGAGAACTAATGAGAGAAGTATACTTATAATACACACCCACACACACAAAACACATAATTATAGCAGATAAAGAATGTTTATCAATCATACTAACAATCATGTACAACAAGTCCGAGTCTGGGGGTCGGAACACTGTAACACAGGGTATCCTAGTACGGGTTCCGGTCTCTCACAATGGTCAATCTTGCAATGATTGTATTATAGAATTAAGACAATAATCTTAGCATGTTCTTGTTTTATGTACCATTGTGATTGGAAATAAACGATAATATTATAATTATGATAATTATAAATTATAATATTATTATAATTATCTGTATTTATGATTCTCTGTATTTATGACACAAGTGTACCATAAAAATGAAGAGTCCAGTTTATTGTATTTAGATTTCTTATATTGGTATATTATGTTTAATTTATGCCATCGTGAGATAGGTTGTGCAGCCGAACGGGGCGTTGATCATATCAAACACACGCTTTTGTATTGTATTTTTAGTAGAGGTCGTGCAAAATGTATACTGTACATGCCATTACGCTGTAGCGATGTTTAAATATCGATTCAATTAATAGAATGATCGATTATTCGCTTGTAATTTTTTAAAGCCTTGATTGATTAAATAATCCTATACTATTAAACGAGCAATTCTTGTATATATATATATATATATATATATATATATATATATATATATATATATATATATAAGTAATCGGGATCTCGGAAACGGCTCCAACGATTTTCATAAAATTTATATATTTATTTCATTAAATTTAGTGTTCAGGGAGTTTCGGTGATAAAAAATCGATCTAGCTAGGATTTATTTTTAGAAAATGTATTTTTGTCCGTGTTTTTAAGCAATGAAAAACTGCTACAATATCGTTAGAATAAGAAGGTAAATTTTGACAGATTGTTAATGATTATAAATAGCTTAATTGGTATAATGGGCGTTCACAGAATCGTAAAACCCCGGTTCGAGCCCAGACCGACCGACCGACTTTTTTAATTTTTTTTCAAGTTCCTTTCTTTTTTTTAGAAAATCTATTTTTTCGAGCCCTTTTTTTAGTATTTTTTAAAAACACGACAATTTAAATTAAAATAATTGCACTCATGATTTTTTATTCAAATAACTAGTTCCGTTTTTTCTGTTATGTCGCTAAGATCAAAAAATATTATTTATACGTATTTCATCAGTATGTAATTTGTATCTAAATATAATTTCTAAAACACACGAATTAAAAAAAACCGAGCGAAAAATACCGAGCAAAGCTCGGTCAACCGGGTACTAGTAATTTAATATTTTATGTAAATTTTTTGGTATTTCACGATATGAAATAAAGTTAAACAATATTCGCTGCATAATAACATCTTTGTCATTTTCCGGACTCACTTCAAGTAGAAAAAAATAGATTGACGTTTCATTCGACAACAGCAATTTGTGGTTTTGTTTGTTTTTATTTTTAGTTATTTGACATTTTTTTGTTGTAAAGTAAGTGACATTTCATTTATTATTATAAAGCGGCGATTAAATACATCAATTATTTCGACATCGGTGCCGGAGGCCTGATCGCTACTGCCATGAGAAATAGACTGACTAGTTCTGATATTTCTATTTTTTCATTATTAGATGAAAGTCAATGGAATATTGATTGACATTCAATAAAATATATTTAATAAATATTTTTCTTTTAGAATTTTATTAATATTATTTGTTGGATAATTTTATTGTTTAAATATACCGATAATACAGTATTTCGCACATCCCAGCACCTATCTAATCTATTTTAACGAAAAACCTAAAAAAATTCTTCGATTAATCGATATAGTAGTTGTGTTTAATAGATTAATTGATATCAGCATAATTTAAATAATCGATTGTCAAATAATCGATTACTTTGCTATCGGTTACCATTCTTTCATTCTTTCCTATTTATCATGGGGATTGTAATTATTAAGTATACTTGAGTGCTGAAAAGCTGTATCGAATGTATGTGCACCACCATCGACTAAATTACATAATCGTTATGAAACTGGCACAACCTCACAACTCAACTCAGCGCAGTTTAATCGATTTAATAATTTTACGTATGCGGTGGTGGGCCCTACTTTAAGAACTTTATGTTACCAAGCAAGTTAACTCAATTTTATTTTAGTACTGTAACTGGAATAAAACTTATATAAAAGGATTTCTCTTGTTCCATATATAGCATTAAGCATTATTGTAGTCAAAAAAATGCATGTTAGAGCAATCAATATAATTTTTTAGTAATAGTAGTAGATTTGGTCTTAAAGGAATACCTTCACTTCAGTATAAACATAAACCAGAATTTTCTTCCCCGATTTCCTTTATCCGATCAAAGGAACAATCGGAACAGTCAGATGAAGATTTTCGCAGTAAGGATTCTTCGAGGCGATAAATAAATTTAAGGAGCACGTAAGATACGAGAATCGGTTTTGTAATGTCTTTGGGTAGCCGTAAATACAACAACGCGCCACACATTTCTGTCAGAAGCACAACGTGCTGAATAATGTATAGATTTAGTTCAATTACAAATACTGTTTTAAATTAAAATTTATGGCTTTTCATAATTGCTAAAGTTTGCTTTATATATACATATTTATTTATTTATATTTACGATACAGTCCCATGGGACCATAGTTTACCATATCTGGTAGGCCACAAGATTATCAGAGCGTTTCTAAGTCTGCTTGCACAATATACCTTTGGGGTGATATGGCGTGAGGGCTTCTTTTATGTCACAATCAGATATTTCACCGCCTTCATTTAATACTGTAAGATCCACGTAATTAGTTTTAAGAGTAATCGGTTTTTACTTTATGAAAAATTGTTTGTTGTATATGTGTTTTATTTAAAAACTTTCCTGCTTATATACAGAAACCCTGGAATTAATAATAAACTGCGTAGGTATTCTGGCTAGAGCCCTAATTGGACATTGTTGTCTTAAGACGACACATCGAAAATAAACGCTTAAAATGACTCCGCCTATTCTACCCCACACCCCGCTAGCGACACTCGTCACTCGTCACTCGATTCCTAAAATTTCAAACTCGCGCCTAATGCTCAATCAGAGGTCAACGTGCGGTAAACAGATAGGAACAAGCAAGCGTCGGAGTCGCGACACACTATTGTTTTAATATTTTTAATATTTTGCATCATTTATTGTCTTGTTGTATAATAATATTTAACTGCATATGTCATTGTTGTTGTCTTCATGTTAGTCTATCAAAAGAGAAATCAACAAAGCTTACATTTTTTATTTATAGAAATAATAACTTAGACATAATTTTTAAAACTGATTATATTATTTAACAGAATTTGTAACTACGTTTTTAATGATATTTTATTCATCTTCTATTTTAGGGCCATCATGCACATTTTCTTTATTTTTCTTTTTTGTTACATTATTTGGATTCCGAATTTGTTTATTACGAGTAAGTCGCGGTTCTACCAATTCCGGTAGCAAGCAGTGAAAATAAAATGAAAGTGAATTTTCTCCATTTTATCCTTCCAAAATTGGTCATCCTTTAGTATTGTTTCCACTTTTGTTTTTTACGTCTATTATATTATATTATTATTTCGGAAATATGCATCTGTCTGAACTTGCATGTAGGTACCAATAATTTTTTTTTATTTACACCACTTTTTTATTTACCCGTCAGAAATGCATTTTTTCTTATATTATGACTTCGTCAATATCGACCTTGTATGCAATTATGGGACATGTTGTGATTTCAAACAGGGTGTTACTTCCTATAATACCGTCAGGCGTTGCTCCTAAAAATGGATGATTTTTGTCTATGAATAAACTACAATGGTCCATCTTTAGGTCCAGTAAATTTGATATTTTTCTGTACTAGCGCAACTGTTGGTTTTAATTCTTGTGAAAATCTTCCCAAAATTAGAGATTGCAATAATAGAAAAAAAACTCGTTAATGTCACTAAGAATAATATAGAGCACAGTCACATCGTCTCCATCGGATTACTGTCCTAATAGTGCGTATTGCGTTATATAACGACCAACGGAATGTGACCTCCACCGATATACAAAGCCTAGGTTGAAGCAGGCAAGCTTATAGCGGATATAACAAGAGTATGGAGTCCCGACTCCTGATCCAGATATACGGCCAGTATATGGATGTTGTCTATATAGGTAGCATTTAGTCAAATGTCATGTTTTATTCCCGCAAAAAAGAACTCTAAAATGCAGCTATAAGCAGCCACGCGTAGAAAACCTAATGATTTTCTACGCGTGGTTATGGTGTTATGGTGGTATTAACGTGGTGGAGTCATGCTGCAGTTATATGTATTAGTATTTGTAGCACGAATGGGCCTACTCGTCCGGGGAAGGACCACGCTCTCACAGAATACTAGCGTAAAATAGTAGCTTAATGCTGCTGTGTTTCGTATAGTGAGTGTAGAGTTTTACTGGAAACGAGCCATTCCATCTTAGTCCTCACGGGTGACAACACATCTGCATTTTAATTCATAATCGAGGATAGATGTAGATGTCTGTGGGCCACAGCAACCACTTACCATCAGGTGGACTGTGCGCTCGTTTGTCACCCTATCCTATAAAAAAAATCATACCCCGATACGTACAATGCAGAGGTTTATTTTATTTATATACGATTTTGTTCTCTATTCCCTTGTAGGTAAGTACTAAGTGATTTGAATTATCTAAATGGAAAAGTTGTTTGAATCATACTGAATCTAGGTAGGCAGGTAATGTTCTTTATAATTAACTACAGACATACGTGACACTAAAATGCTATTAAAATATTTACAATGATATTATTTACCTTGACTTGATCGCCTCCGTCATTATAAAAACATTTTTTTTTTTCAAATTGCTCTTTCCTTTTTCTCCTATATATTTTTTTCTTAGTATTTCCGATTACCACAAACAAATTATTTAAGTACCTACTTATACTAATAATAATTTCCTATTGTAATAATAAACCTATTCTACTATAAGTTAGTTAGTAAAGTAAAGTTACAGCCTATATACGTCCCACTGGTGGGCACAGGCCTCCCCTCATTTCTGAGAGGGTTTTAGGGCAAGGAAATGTCCGCCACGCTGCCCCAATGCATGTTGGCGAACTTCACATGTCTTCGAAATATTTTTTTCTTATTCCTCAGACATGCAGGTTTCCTCACGATGTTTTCCTTCACCGCTGAGTACGTGGTAAATCAGCACTTAAAATTGCAATTAACAATTTCATTGGTGCCGGCGGGGATCGAACCCGGGTTACTCGCGTTCTGTTATATTTACAGCGAGCGTTAACCATCTGAGCTACCACGGCTCAACTATAGCTATTTATAATAATAAAGGTATGTCGGAAAGTATAACACGATAAGCCAAAATTGTGTGGGAAATAACAGGATAGCGTTAATTATTAAAAATGGTAAAAATGTGAGAGCCGATATTCAACTTGCCCTCTTGCTTGCGCAATTTATTGTTATCAATAATAGAACAGCGTAACGCTCTATACATTCAGCATAGAGTAATTACAGTTTGACCATACTGCAGTGTGTCCCTGTCACAATTACACACCGGCGCAATGTGAAGGACACAACTACATGATTGTTGGAGTGGAAAACCCAGTGGTTGTTTTTATGGCGAGGCAGCACCACTGTCCCCATTTGACAAGGGTTCAGTCGAGCTACCGTGTACTGTTTCCATTGTAATGAAAGAGATCTAAGACCACACCCTTTTTTAATTTTGCACTACAACTTTATTCTACACTTCCTATTATGAGACTCACAAATAATACTTGCAAAGTTTTACCAGGAAAATAGAACTACACTGACGAGCGCAGGAACTGAAGTGATTCTGTTCCCGCGTTCATTCAATAAGGAAAACGTAATAACGACTTAGGTGTGCTCTGATTGGTCGACGATTTGATTGGTCAATACTTGACTAAACAATAACTTTTTATTGAATTCATTAGGTTACTTAAGCAATTTCAATTACCAGGATTAATAATCAAATCAACAATTATTTATTCTACGATTTAAAACAATATTTGAGTTAATAGTTGATAATGGAATAAATAGTTGTTTTACCAGGAATTAGTTGTCAATAAAGAGATTTGTAAACCAAAAGAGTTTTTAAAGAACTAGCTAGTTACATGTTATGTTTCTGATAAATTGCTGTTATTAAATTGTAATATTAACAATTATAATTTATAAAAATTAAAAGACAATGCAAAGTTTAGGCTTAGAAGATATCCTTGCGGCTACAGGTATATCTTTATAAGATATAGTAAGTGGCTTTGTACATAAAGGTATGTCTCTATCAGATATATATCTATAAGAATAGAGAGTACAAGTGAACGACTTGCGCAGGTCCTCTGTTGTGCGACGATTAACACGCTTAGAAATTGTCAGAATCTTAAAATATTTAAAAAAAAATTAATGAATTAAGTTATCATAATAATGCGCAACTAAATTATAAATATTGACGTTACGAATATATTTGAGTAATTCCCAAGTATATAAATTAAGTAATTTTGTTGTAATTTCTACTAAAGTGATTTTTTAGAGGTGTTTTGACATGAATTTACGTATATCAAAATTTCAGTTTCGTTAGTCGAGTCATAACAGGCCGTTTCTGTTCCATAACGGAAGAAACGCCTCTGCACATCCTAACGGATTGCGGACCCTTAATGTGTAAACGTAACACTCATCTGGGAAACTATGTACTCCGCTCAGAAGATGTGAAATTGCTCATGGCTAAGCAACTCCTTCTATTCATTTAAGACATAGCGCTAAGCAATGAACTATAGCCATACCTGCAATCACAACAGATCTTTTAGGTCGCAGTGATACTGGTCTCCTTACCTAGATCTGCATAGCTGCTTGCACATAATATATATATATATATATATATATATATATATATATATATATATATATATATATATATATATATATATATATATATATATATATATATATATATATATATAAGCGAATTTACGATCAGAAGCCTGATTCAAGATTTTAGAATGTTTTAAGACGCCAGTCTTGTAAAAATTAGTGTTCTCGCAAAATTTACAGCAAAACAAATATTATTTATAGTATTTAAAAAAGAAAAAGTGAAACATATTTTATATTTATTTAAAGTGTAGGATTTGATATTTTCGAAAATGTTTTTTAATTTTATTTTGGTGTTTAAATTAATAGCACTATTAGGCGTTAAACATGCCTATGTTTAGGTTACACGCGTAAAATTGGTGGTCTTATTAAAGTCTATGCTATGTACAAACTATAATAATATAAAAAAAGTATTCAGATCACATTTATTTACATATTGTCTACAATAATGTGATCTGATCACTTTTTTATATATTTTAAGTTTTATATATAATTAATTACCAAAAAAAAAATAAACGGTAAAAGATGGATAGAAAAAGAAGAAATATCCTTGTGTCAATAAAAATAGTAGTAAAGTACAAAATGTACAAGGTAGAGGCGAAATTTGTATGAAGAGGCCGATCTTATTTTCCTTCGTTTTCATATACCCTTTTTAAACCTACATCCCGTATAAACATTACTAAAAACGGCATTTATAAATATAAAAGGGTAAAAAACTATACTACCACGACAAAAGTAAAATGAATATTTAAGTTATATATTTAATGTAGTAGAGCACCTTCACCTGCGATCTCGAACGTATTTATGCACGGGGAGAGCGTCCCCTCTAATGGCTGAGAATGTAAAACAGCAAAGCTAGACGGAAGCCTTAAGCCTCGTGTGTCTGACCAGATCTTAAGTGATTTATTGTAATAAAGAGTTTCAAGGGTCAATCGGGCACGGCTTCTTGAGATTTCACAAAACGGCTCAGATCAAAATCGAGTACTCTTTGAGCACTACCGTGCAAGTTTGTCGGCATATTCATTGCCTACAATACCAGCGTGACCACCTTGTTATTCCATCCCAGGGCGTTTAAATGGTTCACCCAACGGTCTCCAACTAGCTTCGAGTTCACTAAGTTAGACCTCATTGCTAGCAGTGCTGCTTGACTATCAGAGTTTATATAAATTATATGGTTGACGTAGTGTTTTTGCAGATTGATTTCCGTACACTGAAGTATGGCGAAAATTTCTGCCAGGAAGATAGAGGTGAATCTACTTAGATTCATACTACGTTTGAATTTGGCGCGTTCCCCGTAAATTCCAAAGCCAACGTTGAGGCCAATTTTAGGCCCATCGGTATACCATATGAGGCTACCGACCTCGCAGATAACCTGACCATTCAGAATATTTTCTCTGGAGGGTAGTTTCACGATATACTTTTTATCAAAAGTGTATAGTGGACACGTGATATCTAAGATCATGCATAAGACCGGTGTTTCCTTAATTGAGTCGAGCATGGACCTTAATCTGATGAAGAGCAAGCTCAGATCGCACTGGGCGTTAATCATATACAGACTAGTTTTTGCCTCCTTGTCTAGATAAAGATCAAGGGGCATTAGGCATAGAAGTGCATTAAGAGCCATTCCAGACGTTGATTGCTGATAGTTTCAGTTGTCATTAGCAGGCAGTCCTTTGTAGACTATTTAGTCTGTCCGCAGTCGTCTTTTGGTTAGCCTTGTTGCAGCAGACAGTGGAGGCATAGGTGAGAATCGGCCTCACTATACTGCTGTACAACCATGGTACCATACTAGGACGCAAGCCCCAGTTGTTCCTGACTAAAAGACTGCACGTACCTAAAGCAATTTTTGCCTTATGGCATAATTACTTAACTTCCGTGGAAAATGGTACTTCTTTACCTTTAACTTTTGGTGGGACTAATTTGTCCAACCGTCTCTTTTTGGTAAAGCGTATCATAACAGTTTTATCAGCATTAACTGATAAACTGTTATCCCTACACCAGTTATTTATGGTGCTTAGGGCTTTTTGTATGATTGACGATAAAGTACTTTGGCAAAAGCCCCTTGCAATGATCACAAGGTCATTAGCATAACCCAGTGTGTTAATGCGTAGGTCTACCATCTTTTACAATAGCTGGTCAACCGCAAGAGTCCAGAGAAGGGGTGACAAAACACCTCCTTGTGGGCAGCCTCTTGTAGTAGGAACCTCAATCGAGTTTTGAAACTGCGCTATTTTTGCCTTACTGTTTGAGAGCATCGACTTCACCCATCCGATGGTTGTTGACTCAACGTTTTTAAATGTCAGGCCCCCAAACTCAATATCTAGAAAGGCACAAGGAGCTATTTCTTTATCTTCCAGTGCTTTTTCGATTCTGTCAATAACACTGATCAGGGCTGTTTCCGTAGATTTGCCTCTACGATGAGCATGCTGGTTGTAATGTATGCGCCTCGTAGCTAAAGCTACATCCCTAATATATCTATCTATGACCTTTTCCAATGTCTTTAGAAGAAAAAAAGATAGGCTTATAGGTCTCAAGGACTTTGGTAAAGCGCAGTCCTTTTTACCAGTCTTAGGTATAAATAGAACTTTGACAATTGTCCATCGGTCTTGAATATATCCCCATGCAAAATTTGTTTTGAAGATTTTCGTCTGATAGGGAAGAAAAATATCGATACCCCTCTGGAGTTGGAAGGGAATTATTCCATTCTCCCCGCTTGTTTTAAATGGTTTAAAGGAGTCAACAGCCCACTGCACCAGGTTTGGCCTTATTACCTTTGCAGCCCTACATGGGTTTTAATTACAAGGCCTTCGCAGAGCTCTAAAAGAATTCAAGGCCGAAGACTTATCTGACCCTAGGAAATGGGTTAACGCTAGTAACTCTAATGTTTTGTAAGTTACCATCAGGCTTTTAAAGAAGCCTGATCTGATGAGGTTTAGCTTTCAATAGCATTTTGTGTATTCTTGCACTGCGATGCAAAGACTCAACTTCCTCGCATGGCTTCCTCCACGATGCTTTCTTGGCTTTCCTAATTTCTTTATTATACTCAGTTAGAATTGCACTGTAATTATCCCACTCTTTGGTTTTCTTAGCCCTATTAAATACTTTGCTGGTCTTTTCCCCAAGTTTTTTTTAGCTTAGTATTCCACCAAGAAACTTTTCGTGTTGAGGTCTTAGTTTTGACGGGGCAACTGTCCTCAAAGACTTCACGGATACCTACGGTTACTGTATCTGTCGCTAACTCCAGACCTTCAATTGTTTTGATGCTTTTAGGAAATGTTTCCAAATTCCTCCGTAGGCTATTTCTGTAGATATCCCAGGAAGTCGCTTTTGGATCCCCAAATGTAACGGTTTCGTAGGTTGGTGATGATCTAATCACATAGTTAATATATGTTTGTGATCAGACATCGAGTTTTCGCTAGTGACATGCCAGTCATTTATCCGCCTGGCCGCTGTTCATCCCTTGAGATTTATTAAGGCTGTAACCAGATCATCATTGTAGTACTCTGCAATGATGACCTGCTAAAAGTTCAATATTTTCATTGTAAATTATACAGGCTCTGGGTCTACTGCCTTTAGTATTGACAAGAATCTTACCGGCAGCCGCCAATCCCAGAACTTGACCGTTGGCCACCCTAGGCTCTTGTAAAAGGGCGAGGCCAATGTTGTCCTCTGCAAAGCAAACCTCCACCACGGCAGAACTACACTGCATGATGAAGATTTGCCTGGAGGACCCTCGTCTTAGCTTTGGGTTTAGCCATTTATGGGCGTGGGGGGGGGGGGGGGGAAGGAGTCTTTTCTGCCTGTTGAAGACGAGGACGTCCTTTACTTGTGCACTTGACTCCCGCCTTACCTTTTGCCATATCGCTTCCAATTCCCCTTCCCCCACGCCTGAACAACACCAGCGGAGGCCGTCTGACCGAGGCGAAATCTGCGCCTTGGGTCTTTGTCACTCTCACTAATGGCGGTCCAGTTCACCCCGAGAGTTTGAGGGCTGGGGGGATTGGAGTTGGGGCGGTTTGGCTCCATTGCCGCTTCAGAGCCTCCCCTGACTTGAAAAGTTATCATTTTAAAGCCAAGGACGTCTCTGCCGCCTGCCTTCCGAAGAGCCTCCGCCGATGGGTCGTCCTGAGAAAAGGTTACTAAGAACCCATTCTCCTCGTCCCTAAGGTCAGAGGTCAGTATCGAACCCTTCATTTTGTGCCCTCAACAACACAGCCACATCCTCTGAAGAGTCAGCTTTGCTGCGGGCCAAGTAGGTATTTCCGAGAGCTCTGCCTCCGGCCAGGGCTTCAGTTTTCCGATTTCACTCCCAATCCAGTCCTTGGTTTGGCTTATTCAGGCACGTTACCAGAATCCAACTCGGCTTGCGGTGAAACCCGAAAATTTTGTTTTATATATATATGTTATAATTAACATTACAGGCTGCGCCCTTACAGGCCGTCTTAGAGATGGCCTGTGTTAGTGTCCGCTGGACCACTTGCATCTGTTCCATACTCATAGGATTCGAATTGCAAATTTCTATACGCTCGGAGCCAGCTACGGCACTGAAGCTGAGCTTCTTC
Organism: Parnassius smintheus behrii; assembly: GCA_036936625.1. Lineage (NCBI taxonomy): Eukaryota > Metazoa > Arthropoda > Insecta > Lepidoptera > Papilionidae > Parnassius > Parnassius smintheus. Next base: position 20,307,193 of record JAUPFT010000014.1, read on the forward strand.
CCCCCCGTTACCAGCTTCACAGACTTCCTGAGCTGGTCTTTGGGGGACACTTCCTCAGACCGACTGCGTTTTTTTGCCTTCGGAACTGGGGGAGGCTTGGGCAGAGGAATTTCTTCCCAGGGTTTCTGGCAGAGAAGAAGGGCCCCTTTGGCTCCTATCTTAGCTGCTATCAGCCTTCGGTACCTTTTCCTTGCTGCCCCACTAAGCTTATAAGGCCTAGCGAACTTTTTCTTCCCCCCACCCCTGGTTCATCTGAGTGTTTCTGTTCCGTCTCTTTTATCTCCTATTGAACCAGACCAAATAACATGCGTCAACCAAGTGAAGGAGATCTCCTCAGACTTTTCCTAGGGATCAACACGACCCGCGCTCTCCCTTAGAGCCATTCGTCAGACTGATATACTAACTATAGCCGATCCTATTGATAATGTCAAAAAGGTAGGAGTAGACTAACCCCCCGCCCGTCGCTGTTGTATGGTAATATAGTGATATTTTTTTTATATAATAAGTTTGACAAACGGAGCACACAGTCCACCTCATGGTAAGTGGATGCTGTGGCTCATAGACTTCCGCATTTGTACCCGATTAGGAATTAAAATACAGATACGTTGTCACCCTTGAGAAATAAGATGGCATGCCTTTAATAAAGATCTTTGGCTCTCTACACTCACCATACGAACCAAAGTTTTACGCCGGTATTCTGTGAGAGCATGGTCCTACCCTGGTTGAGCTGACCGATTCGTGCTACAACGAATATAGATGCAGTGTGATATAGATATTTAAAAACTTATGCCTTCCGTTGGATGTTGAAATAATCCTCTTATGAAAACTGTCAAACTTATACATTTTTATTATAATACTTGATTTTTTATAGTCTAATGGAAATGAGGTATTCCATCTTAGTTCCCTAGTGTGTGAACGCATCGGTGTTTTCATTTTTACTAAGTGATTGATGTAGGTCTATGAGTATCCACAACTATCAGGTGCAATGTACACTATAAATCTATAGAAAACCTGAATATTTAAAGTCGTATGGCAACTAGCATATTTAGGAAGTTATTTGTGTTTGTTATGATGTCGTTATCTGTCTTATGGGTTAAAGTTTGTTTTAAATGATAATTCATCCTTCTCTTTCTTATTTTCATTATTGGTGCTTTATGTGGCTACAAATTACCTCTTCTCAACCGGTTGTTTTTTGATGTCAACTTGCTGTATATATTATTGAGGTATGTAACAAAATAAAAATATTAATGGATGGTTGCAAATTAACTACTAATATCTTTATTATAATGGATTTCCGCAAAGTAACGCCTGATTCTATTAAGTATGTAACAAACGCAGTGTGTGCGTCTTTATCATTAAAGATGCACTAATAAGTTCTAATTCTTTTTTTTTTTCTCTCTAATTCTTCCTCTGTATGGTAAGTGGGCTATGTATTCACTACGCTAACCCATCATCTAATGGTCGCCAGAGCTCATTTCGTAAGTATTGTTCACCACGTGTATGTAAGATTAGCATTTGAAAGAAAAAGTTGTAAGATAACTGTTTTTATCCGAATTCCCTTTTCATTTCTTTCCATTCTACCCTTATAAATTTATATTAAGGTAACTTACTGAATTTGAGATTTTTCAAGACATTATTATACTGATAAATTGTGCAACATATAAAAGGTTTAAATTTGGTCTTACGGAGAAACTAACTAACACACAGTCACTTGAACACAATCAATCTTATTTAATACTTTTACCTCGAGGCTGTCATAACAATAAATACGCTTAAGGGCCACTGAGTTCGACTTATTTTAGTATGATATTGTACACGAACTATTTTAAATTGACTAGTAATCTAAAGAAAACCCATTTCAATTACTATCAGTTTTATTACATTGCAATTTTTATAAATTTCATTTTTAGCTTGATTGTGTATGTGTAGAAAATTTATATTTTGCAATAGATGTAACGATTGGAGGTGCACTTATTTGTATTTTTTGCTTTACTTTATGAAATAACCCGGGGCTAATTTATAAAATTAAATTTCATCTATTAATTTAACGCAAGTTAATAAAACAGGTTCAAAATCTCGGTAAGGAATACTGCCCAACACTTCTTAAGGAGGTCAACGTGAATCTGTCCATCGAGATCGTATTTTACAAGCGGTTATCATTAAGAGCTTTACCGTACTTGCTAACTCTCTAGAGAACATTCCCTCTATTCCCTTTTGTGTTCGTCGCATTTCTTTATATTTCCTTTTTAAAAGAATTTACTTAATAGTCCGAACAAACGCTAGCTTTTTTGTGTAAATTCCAAGATAAGAGAAAAATAAGTATGTCCTTTTCGATTTAATAAATAATGAATAGAGTATGAATCTTTTGTTGTATACTCGTAAACGACGTTAGTAGTTATATTATGATAACAAATTTTAGGAAGTACTTAAATTGCTACCTTTAAGGATTTTGTATCTGATGTTTGATATGAAGTAGTAACAGTTTTTCTTTCACTTAAATGATCTTCAGTCAAATGTCACTTCGTCTCTAAAAGCTTTTAAGAAAAAGACAGCTTTACGGCTTAACTTATTTCCTATTCAACAGCTGCAGCTATTTGTGACTTATGTCTTCCACTGCTTCGGTATTTTTATGCTGTTTGGGTAAAAAAAACAGAAACGTGTGGGGTGTTTGATGTGTATGACGAACGGATGTTTTTGTTCTGAGTAGCGGCTTAATATATTCCGAACTGAATTGTACGCTTCTTATCATGTTAAACGTTGTTCGCTTAAAAATTAGGCTTAGAGTTTTGTGCTTATTTTCTGGCACAGGATTTTAAGTAAAAATTTGATTTCGATTTTCAAAATATATGTTGTATTCGTTGTAATATTTTTATAATTATGATTTTTATTTGATGAATGGATGTTTTCAAGATATTATGATGAATGGAGCGTAGTGTTTTTAGAATGGTTATTCTTTTGTACTTCTATTCTTTTGTTTAAGTACCGTGATAACAATTGTACACTACATTAGGTGAGTGTATGGGTAAAATCAGGTCTTTGACAAAAGCCTAGGCTTTTGATCAAGAGCTGGAAGTAGACAACCATACTACTTTATGTTATGATAAACCTGACAAAATCTAGTTTTTTGATCAAATACCTAGACTAATTTAGTGTTACGATAAAATCCTCACCTAACGCAAGACTTATATAGCAACCCCCGCGGGCAAGAAGGGGTTATGTCGGAAACGCACCGACTAACACCCTATGGTGTTCTACCTTCGCCGTATATTGGCAGGACCACAGAAAGGCTTTCGTACATATCCATGATCCCCCCGGCGCTGGTCACCACATGGCAGCCCCGTCTCGTGGGAAGACAACTCCTTCCCCTTCTCCTTCTCAGGTAAGGCACACGAGGCATGTCTTCATCCGTGGCTTCTTAATTCACAGGCACAGTGAGTACTCGTGAGCCCGATGTGCAGAGGCCATGAGGCCAGGTAAGTCGAGAAACCCTAAGCATCAGCCTTTCCGATCCCAGTTGCGGATCGTTCTCCGGCTCCGCCGCCAACCAAGTTTTGGTAGAGGAGGGTAAGGAGAACGACGCCTCGCAATACCGATACCGTTATCCTCCCGCGGTCTCATCACCGCAGCATCAACGTTGCGTGTCTCTCTGTAGGGAAAAGAAAAACTTAGAAATGAGGATATCCGCAGTAGAACCAGAGTGACCGACATAGCCCAACGGATTAATAAGCTGAAGTGGCAATTTGCCGGCCATATAACTCGAAGAACCGACAACCGATGGGGAAAAAAGGTTCTCGAGTAGCAGCCTCGTACCGGTGGGCGAAGTGTAGGGCGACCCCCGACTAGATGGAGTGACGACCTGGTAAGACATGCAGGAAGTCGACGGATGCAGGTGGCTCAGGAAAGTGCTTTGTGGCATACCTTGGGGGAGGCCTATGTTCAGCAGTGGACTTGTGAAGGGCTGCAATGATGACAATAATGATGAAATGATAATGATGACAGATGCTCTCTAACGAATTAGGCCCTCAAGCCCAGCTATGGATTTTTAACGAGCTGATGAAGAATAAGATAAGAAATTTATCGATTTTTCTTTGTTTTAACAAAATAAATGCTTAGGAATAATTCGAGATGAATGAAATAATTTATGAAAATACATATAGCTTTTAGATTATACCGTAGCACTTCGTTCTTATTATAGTGTACGCCATGTTTGCACTACATGTTAGGAAATAGTGTCCATAAATATCAAAGCTAGACAGACTAAAACACTAAAAGCTTTACATCAAAACGGAAAGCTAGTTGACAACTCAAATGGGGTCAGCAGAAGTTATAACGCGGAAAAGTGTTTTAACAGCGAACAGGAAATTTATTATTTACTTAGGTGACGTATAAAAGTGTTTTAGCAAATTATTGGCACTTGATCCCACATGCAGCTAAGATGCACAGGCTGCATGTCAGATCAAGTGCCAGTAAATTCTTTAAAAAAATATAAACATAAAAATATGTGTCACATCAGGATTTTGGTTTTTATTGTGAAATCGTTTTCAATGTTTAAATTGTACACCCACTTAAGAAACAATTATTATAGGTCATACAAATACTTGTTCCGTGTGGGTTCCGCGACCAGCTTGTCGAGAAATTGAAACTAAATATTTATTCCATACAGTCTATAACTGTCCACTGCCTGTACTGCAACATACACTGCTAGAGATATGATAGTTTCCCATAAATAGCTCAACGTCCTCTGTCCCTGGACATTTACTTTATGCATCTAATTAATAATTTACATAAAATCTCTAGATTTGACCACCTACCTAGAACCTTTCAATTTAAAATATTTTTAGTGAGAAACTGATCCAGAACTAATTAACTTTTTTTACAGGATAGGGTGACAAACGAGCACACAGTCCTCCTGATGGTAAGGGGTTGCTGTGGCCCATAGATATCTACATGTATCCCCGATTACGAATGAAAATGAAGATGCGTTGTCACCAGTATAGACTAAGATGGAATGCCTCATTTCCAGTAAAAGGGTCTCCAGTTCTCTACACTCACGTATACTACTACTATACGTAACACAGCAGCATTAAGGTACTATTTTACGTTGGTATTCTGTAAGAGTAAAAAATAAGTAAAAGACATTGAATTCAATGTTTAAATACAGTAGGTATTTTATGATTTTATAACGAAAACAGTATTTATCTTTTGTAGAAATTTAGCAGAATTACGTTATCTTTCTAATGTAATAAATTATACATGTTTGTAATTTTTTCTTCTTTCAAATACGATTGAACAGTAAGATAAAAAGGACATTTGGTATAGAAGTCGGTTAATTTGTTTATTTTCATTAGTAACTTTTTGTTAAGTTACGGCGAGATTACCAGACAGCAATTGATTTTATATATATGTATATATACTTGTAAAAGCTAGAGGCATTTCATCTCATCCATGACGTCTAAGAGGAAATAGAAGTGTTTGTATACTTTTACAAGAGCATATAGAATACGTAGAGAAGAACGATATCACAAGCTTTGTCCTTTGAATATATATTAGAAATAACTACCGTAGAAACATGTAAAGAAAATATATTAATAGTTTGAAGTAGAAGAGAGGAAGATGTGTTTTTGAGTCAATTACAACTAATTTTAAAATACTTAGACAATAAATACAATAAATGTAATATTGTCATAAGCGGAAATTTCAACAAGGACATAAAACCTAGTATTAAAAGCTCTGGTTTTCTTAACTCAATGTTAGAATACAAAGGCAGCTAAATCATACGATTGGAACCACGTCTACATGTCCTGTCCTCATATTTACGAACTTTAATAATAAATATTTAAATACTATCGTAGCAGAACTAGAGTTTTCTTTTCACTTGGCAACAATGATAGAGCTCAAAATGCCCCGACAGATTAAATAACTACAATATTACACAGAGAAACGGATTTTTAACACAAGTGGAATAAAAAATGATGAAAAAATTTGGGATGTGCAAGCGGGATTTAGAAAGGGAATGGGGTGTACGGATCAAGTCTTTTCCATGCGCATGATCGCGGAGAAGTTTTTGGCGAAAAACCAAAAAGTTTTTTGTGCGTTCATGGACTTGGAAAAGGCTTATGACAGAGTGGACAGGGATGTGTTATGGCAAACGCTGAACGCATTTAGGTTGAGCGCTGGTTTGATACAGGCATTAAAGTCTCTGTATAGAGACTCGAGTGCTTGTGTTAGAATCAACGGAGCCTACTCGGACTGGTTTGGCATCCATAAAGGTGTCAGACAGGGCTGTGTAGCTTCCCCATGGATGTTCAACCTATTTATGGACAGTTGTTTGGAAAATTTGAAAGTTGAAGAATGCGGGTTAAGAATGGGTGAGTTAACCATAAAATGCCTTTTGTACGCCGATGATCAAGTCATACTTGCGTCGTCGGCGGCTGAGTTGCAAATGATGGTTACATTAATGAACAGGTCATTAAAAGAAAGGGGAATGAAAGTGAACGGAAGTAAGACGAAAGTGATGGTTTTTGAAAGAGAAGAAAGCAAAACGGTATGTGAAATAAGAATAGAAGGAGAGTTAATTGAGCAAGTGGATGAGTTCTTATATTTGGGATGTGTATTCAGCAGGGATGGGAGATATGATAAGGATATTGAACGACGAGAGAATGCAGGAAATAAAGTAAATGGGGCTCTACACTCTATTGTGAAAAGTCAGAATGTGTCAAAAAAGGCACGTATGGCAATTCACAGTGCTGTATTAGTCCCTACTTTAACGTATGGTAGTGAAAGTTGGGTGTGGCAGAAGAAGCATGAGAGTAGAATAAATGCAGTAGAAATGCGGTCGCTAAGGAGTGTGTTAGGGTTGAATTTGAGTGACAGGGTAAGAAACTTTGTGATAAAAGAAGAGTGTGGTTTGCAAGATGATGCGGTGACCAGGATTAAGAAAGGAATGCTTCGGTGGTTTGGTCATGTAGAAAGAATGAATGAGTAAAGACTGACAAAGCAAATATGTGTTGCAGAAGTGAATGGAAGAGTCGGAAAGGGACGTCCTAGGCGGAAGTTTGTCAATCAAATTGGCGATATACTAAAAATGGGCCAAATAAGAATTACCCTTAACCGACGAGCATGTATGCGTAGGTATATGGATGTGGAGAGAGGTATGTCAGGATCGTGCTAAATGGAAGTCTGTAGTCTCTGCCTACCCCTCTGGGTGACAGGCGTGAGTATTTATGTTTTTTATGTTATGCAATAAGTCAGCTTAGAACATAGTTACAGTTATTAACTACACACCTCTCTCGTCACTTCCAGTCATATACCTACGCATATATGCTCGTTGGTTAAGGGTACTCTTAATTTGGTCCATTTTCAATATACCACCATAACCTAAAATATGTTTCATAGTCGAATCAATCATGATGGAAACTACATCCGCCTAAAGGAACCCTAAAGGATCCCCTAAAGGGTCCACTTAACCTGTAACCCTGTATAATCACTACGTTTACCCGTGATATTGCTTTACATCACTGGAGTTATACTACTTTCATCAACACACCGCTCATATGATAATGCCAAGATAAAGATGACCAGGTGAGGTGATTCCAACCGAATTTTTGAACTCGCTGAATTTGCTATTATTGCTGCCTCACAGCCTTCAGTTAAGGTTGGTTGAAACGAATGCAGTGGTCGATCGGCTGGTGATCTTCTGGTCTACTTAACTCATAGATGGGTGGAGGCAGTATAGTCCAAGGGGGAGGCATTGTCCGTTAGTTTGGACATTGCGAAGGCCTTCAATCGGGTTTGGCACAAAGCGCTTCTTTCGAAGCTCCCTTCCTATGGGCTTTCTGAAAAATTGTGCAATTGGATCACCAGCTTTCTTGCAGATCGGAGCATCTAGGTCCACAACGCACGCAGCCTTGCGTTCCACAAGGCTGCGTGCTATCGCCTACGCTGCTTCTTTTGCATATCCATAATATTTTGCAAACCCGTAACATTCATTGCTATGCAGATGACAACACTGGTGATTGTCTGTACACCGGCCGTGGCAATATTTCTCGGTAAAACGTCTCCGATTACCAGAACAAACTTGTGTCTGAAGAATTACTAACTACGACATCGAGACGTCAAACACCTCAGTCCCTCCCGTAACAATGGCTGCTGTAAAGTACCCATAGGGTCGGGGAAATTTTACTGATTTATGAAACTGACTCATGACAGCACCACGTGACCGTAGACGCTTTACATCCATGTTCACGTGGTGGACCATGGATACTTTATATCCATGGTCACGTTGAGTTCTAATTTATTTATTTAATTTAAAGCATCGTTGTCAACCCGCTTGTCTTTGCTGAACAGGGTCTCAGATTGGGGGCGACTAAATCTAGTCCAGTTTAACCCTCAGAAGACACACTCTTCCGGTGCGGCTTGCTTTTATGACAATAGATAAATCATCACTGAGTGTTTGTGGAATTAATCTTAAAAATCCATGTTTCTCGCATGGTCAATTGTATGTTGCCTGTTTCCGTGTTGGAAACCCTTAAGCTGTGTTTGTCTACGCGCCAGTTATTCAAACAAAAATATCGTGTATCATAAAGCATTAAAATGAAAATATTATTTAACACAATGTTACTAAATGATTGGAGTGTATGAATTAATATAAAATTTCATTTTGTAAGTAGTTGTTGTTAATGATTGCATTTAAAAATACAAAGAAAAGTATATTAACATTTACACATATTTATTGTTGATCATATCACGGTAATTATTTTATAGTCAATAAATAAAGTGATTGCTCTATATTTAGTTAATACTTTTTTTGTTTAAATTACGAACTTGTAATTGTATATTACCATAAACTTATCCATTTTAACGATTGCTAACGATGAAAACTAAAGATGTCATTACGCCATGTACACTATATAAGCAACGCTATCACAAAAACTTTGCCAGAAAAGATAAGTTTGCAGGACTGCCACAGTCCAATAGTATTTCACAGAACGATATCTGTCGGGTCAGCTAGTAACTAATAAAACTCAAACCCAACCATACTACTGCAATACTTTAAGATGCTATGAATCCTTTCTGCGTATATCAAACCAAGAAGTACATTTGAAAACCGAAGGTAGAAGAAGTAACTTTGACATAATTAAGTATTTCAAACATTCAGATCCTCCCTCCAACCCCAGTGACCATCGAGCTCAAAATTAAAAGTTAATATCAAACGTTAAAATATAAGTAATTATTAATGTTTAATCCATTTCTTTTCAGTTCCAGTAATTTTCATATTACTTACGTACATGGATTCAAAAATAAACTCAAAACACGTCAAATTTACAATGCTAAATGAACTCTAGCTTCTGAAATGGAAATTCGCTTGGTTCGAAAATCGAATTGACACACGGGGTTAAGCAAATGACGTGGTCAATGAATGAACGCCGTTATCCGTAGAATACTAATCGGTTCGGAAATATGCTCTTATTTGTTCTAGTCTCCTGAAAATGTATAACCTGATTTTGCTATACTTAAATAATTTTAAGTATCGTTGTTACTTACGAGTGTGTCGCATCGTCTGCCCTTTTTAAGTGCATAGCTGGGTAAGAGCCTTTGAGAGAATATGCCAAATGGCAAACTTAATTTCGAAGGTGGTCCATACTCAGGTTGAGGTGAGCCAATGCTCACGCACTGATATTGCTGCTCACTATCACCGATCTGTGAACTTGGTTTTAACGTTTTTATATCACAAACCAACAACTAAAGATGCTCTACTAACACGCTCGTAAGAATACTTATGCTAAACACGTACTCACATATATGCGTGGAAACTCATTTGCAACCGACAACCTGGTTTTAGATGGGCTGTAACAGATAGAAAGGATTGTTTGTGCATAAGGCGTGTAAAGAAGTTGTGCATGGTTTTAGAGTAACTTGAGTTGCACGCAGCTCTCCGTCTATCTCTCTCTGTTGGTCTCAGTTTTAAATGGATTCAAGTCTCTTCTGTCAATCAAGTCACTTGGAGTAATAGGGGAACTCCCTTCAACCTTTTTTACAAATCACATATTCTATGATTATTATAGTATACATATAAACCAAATATAAATCGTTATTTTTTGTTAAGAATCTGTCTTAATAAATTTAATAAATGTATATTTTAGTAAACATTTTGGTGTGTTTTTGTATGTGTGTATTTCTTGAGCGAATGAGCAGAAAAATAAAATAAAAACAATACTTACATTGAGTCTATTATGGTGCAATAAACGTAGAATTCACTTAATTTCTATCTGCAAGGTACTGCTTTTATACGAGTAGTTATCGTTCTAGTAATTACTATTACCACGTCGATTTTATTTGTATTAACGTTCATTGTATGCATCTAATTGATAATTTACGTAAAAATCTCCAGATTTTACCTCTACTTAGAACCTTCTAATTTAAAATATTTTTAGTATAACACTGATCCAGAACTAATTTAATTTAGTATTAGTTAACTAATACAATATAGACAATATAATGATTTCTTATATTTACGCGAACACTACACATGATTAAAACTACTTTTACGGATTTTATCGCGTTTATTTTTGCTTTTAATTACTTTTATTTTTAATTCCCGACGTTTCGGGCGCTTTCCAGCACCCATGGTCAAGGGGGAGTGAGATGACTGACGTCCCGATGTCATTGTTAAACCCGGAGTACCTTCAGCTTTTTTTTTAATTATTGTTTTTGGTCCGATCTATGCAAAATGAACTGACTATGTCCTGAGGTCTTGCAGTGGTATGCTTGGGTTTAGTTTTAATTTTATTGATTATAGGATCCCAAGCAGGTGTTAGTACCCAGCCTCCTTCTCTATTGAAATTAGGATGTTTTTTAATTTCAATAGCCTCACGTATCATCCTTGGTAGGAATCGGTGTTCTTTCGCGAGGATTTGTGGTCTATCAAATCTGATGTAATGGTTGGGGCCGTCTAGGATATGATCACAAACTGAAGACTTCCCGGAACATTGATGCTTCACATCAGCTATACGTTCTTTTACGCGGGTTCTAATTGATCTTTTTGTTTGTCCTATATAAGAGAGACCACATTCACAATCAAGCTTGTACACTCCTGCATCTTGTAGAGGAATATGACACTTGACGGATGGTAGGAACTGACTAATCTTCTTCGGCGGCTTGTAGAATGTTCTAATAGAAGCTCGCTTCAAGATATAGCCAATCTTGTCTGTGACACCTCTGACATATGGTAGTGCAGCAGGCACACGCTCGACTGTGGCCGGCTTCACTCGGTCACTGTGATGTAGGCGCGGGACCCGAAGCTTGTTGTCGTGCAGAACTTGCTTGACGTGCTGAAGCTCGGCGGCCAGGTGTTTGCTGTCACAGATCCCTCGTGCTCTCTGTAACAAAGATTTGCCACGCTAGCTAACTGTGAAGGATGGTGGTGAGACGGCCACGGAGGTGAGGTTCAGATTGTTTGTTATGCAGTGTGTGGTCTTGCGTTGTCGCGAAGCAGCATTGGCCTAGAGAGATTGATCAATCTCGGTTGTTTAGCAGCTAGTTATTCCTTCATGGTTTGCAGTTGCTGACAATAAATATCTGCCGTAACCGTTTGGCAAGATTTTAGAAAGCTGTAGCGAACGACACCGGCACTAGTCCACCAAATACTCACAAGTAACTTAAATTTTCGTTTAGGGAAGAATTTGGCTGGGTCTCCAGGGTTCAGCCATTGCGACGAGCGCTTCCGATTATCATACAGTATCGACTTTTCATCACACAGTAATGACTCGATTTAAAATCCCTTCATTTTTGTGTCGGTTGAGCAAACATAGCAGTCGACGCGTGTTTGCAGGTTCGATTCACTTAATTCATTAAGTACCCATCGTTCAAGTTTTTTTTACTTTCCCAATTTGCTTCAAGTGGATTAATACTGTTTATCACTTACTCCGAAGCCTGCAGCTATCTCCGAAGTGCTTTGTGATGGATCCGCTTCCAAAATAGCCTTTAATTCTTAATTTTCTACTTTGGTTTCCGTCACAGGGTTGGTTCTGAAGGTCGAAGTTTCCAGAAGGAGAACGTTGAAACTGAAAACGTACCGTGCTTTCTTTTGCGACACTAGCACCGTACACATCATTAATCCTTCAAGCTATTTCTGCCAGCACTGGTGCCACTGTAGAAGTCGTACTCGTAAATATTCCGATATTTCATGTTTTCCATTGTGCGGTAATAAGCGACGCCTAACAAAAAAATTATTAGGAAAAACAAATGAATGACTGTTTTCGAAACTCAAATGTACCAGATTAATGAATTTATAAATTTGAATTTAGAATTCTTAATCAAAGAGGACATATTTCAGATCAAAGTGGTCAGTAGCACAAAACGCTAATTTTATATGTCGTAAAGATCGAATATTAAATATTTAAATACTATGGTAGTAGAACCAGAATTTGTTTTCACTCGGCAACATACAGCTTAAAATACCCCGACAAATTAAATAACTAGAATGTTACACAACGGATTTTTAACAAAAGTGCAATAAGTAAGTTTAGAACATAGAATACACACATAGAATACACAATTGAATGGCTGTCAACCTTATTTTGTACGAGGATCGGCGTTGCCGGGAGCACACATACAAGCAATTGTGTCGTATTATCGCTACTTAAAACGCGATTCGCTGTGTTGACAGACTGAGCGAATTTAAACATTTTAAACTTTTGATTACTGTTTTTGACAATTCAATTTCTTTATTTTTGTTTCTAATTCTCACAAAATATAAATAGTTTCGACTTACTGATTGCAGGATATATCTCCTTTATTTAAATTACATTTCCCGCTGTTATTTCGACACGTAATTATTGCACAGTTTGACATTTTTTAAATAATTTGCATGCAGCGACACGAACATTGTAAACGATTGATTGTGTTGACATTTATAGGTGTGAATTAACATGTTAGTGACAGTTAGCTACACGGGCTCCATCCACTCCTCCGTACTATTATGTATGTATTATAGTATTCTATGGTTTAGATAGTTACAGTTAATAGATTGGAACGAAATAACAGACGAGCACAAAAACATAAACGAAAATAATATGTTCCTCGATAGGACAATAGGATTAAATTATTGTATAACTGTATACGGACCTTGTTTGCTTAAGAAATTTTAAAAATGAATCCAGAGGGCACAGAATGCTTGTGCACGCTATTGTTTTTACATACCAAGACGATCTCATGTCACGTCATATCTTAATGCCTCGAATATGTTAATAATGCAAGGGCGTCTCAAACTGTTTTATGCTTCTTTGCTATTTGGCGTAATAAATACAATGAATTAAGAATATTTAAACAAAAAACTTATCCGAACACGCTCTAAAGTTTTTTGCGTCCCCAAGCACATAATATCGGCTTTCCGGGGTGGTTTTAAGATTATGGCAACATATTATAATTTGAATAAAAAAGGACGTATAAATGTTACCTTGTTTCATATTTATAATAAAAATAAAATATATTTTAATTGATATTTTAAAACTTTCTTCTTATTTTATATTGGACTAAATACGTAATCCATGCGACCATGTACGTTATTTTATAAGGCGCGAACACTGTAGGATGTGCAGCTTCGTTACACTTTCATTATTTATATGTTGCTAATATAAACTAGTCTCGTAAGGAGTGTCGTTGTGCTTGCGTGTTTAATTTTAAACCTAATTTGTAACACCTGAGGGTTGACTTTAAAAAAATAAATCTAAAACAAATCTCGTGGGGAGTGTGCTTGTTACATTTCGATTATCACTACGATGCTTACGAAATATTATGTACTCGATTACCTTATTGGTAAAGTTCTCGATTATTATTTATGATATTATTTTAAATCATTACAATAGAAAGAAATCATATATCACAATAAAAATACTTACATATCGAATGTAACCATCTTCTTGTAAATTAGAAGTATTAGACTTCTTTTTGCACACGTTAACCGCATTTTTTAAAGAGTACATACAATGACAGAAACGATTCTTTAAATGACGAAATTGATTCCGTAAACAGTTTTTATAAACGCACAAGATTTTTAAATCCAATACTTGCGCACAGGAGAATAATCATGCGAGGCGAGTCCATTGGATAGAATAGTCTAAGAAAATTATATATCATGGGTTTAACTACTTTTATGTGTTACTTGTATTACAAAATGTATAGTCTATAATTGCTAAGATAAATAAAAACAATTTTAATTGGCAAATGATAAAGATATGAAAATGCTAATTTAAAAGTTTCTAAACTGCAATTGAAATACCTACAATGCGCAACAGAGATCACTGATCATGAGATTCATTTCTTAAATTCTGCCATCTAGTGAGTATTTAACTAACTAATATTACATAAACTGAGGAAATTATGTTCAATACCATACATACATACCATATACTTGATTACGTTACTCTGTAGTATATGTGGTATATCAATGTTTACTTGCTTTATTGCCATTGAGTATCTTTTTATAAACAAGATCTACAACACACCAAGGAAAAGTTCACGCCAACTATACTCAATAACGAAATTGTTGTATTTATGTATGTTACTTAGAGTAGACTCACCTATAAACTCTACTTACTCTACTCAACTTACCACTTAGAGAGTAGTATATTCCTTGCTTACTCCCACACTCAGGCGCTATTTTTATTTTATATAATTTTTTCGCAAATATTTATATTTCGGAAAGAAATAAATAATTAGCAAGGACGAACAATATAAACTTAATTTCAAATGCCATCTAGTGAGTATTTAACTAACTAATATTACATAAACTGAGGAAATTATGTTCAATACCATACATACATACCATATACTTGATTACGTTACTCTGTAGTATATGTGGTATATCAATGTTTACTTGCTTTATTGCCATTGAGTATCTTTTTATAAACAAGATCTACAACACACCAAGGAAAAGTTCACGCCAACTATACTCAATAACGAAATTGTTGTATTTATGTATGTTACTTAGAGTAGACTCACCTGTAAACTCTACTTACTCTACTCAACTTACCACTTAGAGAGTAGTATATTCCTTGCTTACTCCCACACTCAGGCGCTATTTTTATTTTATATAATTTTTTCGCAAATATTTATATTTCGGAAAGAAATAAATAATTAGCAAGGACGAACAATATAAACTTAATTTCAAATTTGAAAACTGCACACGCAATGATTTCATAGTAAACGATAAATAAATTGAATAATTAAACATAATAGTAGTGTCAAAATTGTAAGTAAAACTAAATTCGGTTCGTACCCGGGACACGGTTCGGTTTCGGTCATAATATATTTGAAAATAAATTTATAGTAAGTGAACTGACAAATATACGAAAATAATTGAATATAATACTGTGAAAAATTATAAAGTAAAATTGTAATAATAATATTTTTTAATTATATGCGAGCAGCTATGCAGGTCTAGGTAAAGAGACCAGTATCACTGCGACCTAAAAGATCTATTGTGATCGCTGCTATGGCTATAGTTCACGGCTAAGCCTTCAATGAATCGAAGGAGTTGCTTAGCCGTGAGCAATTTCACTTCTTCTGGGCGGAGTAGATAGTGTCCCAGATGAGTGTTACGTTTGCGCAATCTGTTAGGATGTGTAGAGGCGTTTCTTCCGTTATGGAACAGAACCGACACATTCTTGAGTTGCTTAGTCCCAGGATGGACATGTGCTTTTTAAGACAACAGTGTCCAGTTAGGGCTCTTGCCAGAATGCGCAATTTATTTTTACTTAATCCCAGGGCTTCTGAAGCTAATTTACGATCAAAAGCCCGGATTAAGGTTTTAGAAAGTTTTAGGTCTGATGTGTCAGACCAGATCGTAAGTGATTTATTGTGATAAAGAGTTTCAAGGGTACAATCGGGCTAGGCTTCCTGAGATTCCACAAAATGGCTCAGGTCCAAATTGTGTGCACTTTGAGCCCTCCCGTGCAAGTTTGTCGGCAAATTCGTTGCCTACAGTACCCTCGTGACCCGGAACCCATCTTAAAACGACCCTGTTGTTACATCCCAGGGCGTTTAAACGGTAAACGCAGTCTCCAACTAGCTTTGAGTTCACTAAGTTTGATTTCAGCGCTAGCAGTTCTGGTTGACTATCAGAGTTTATGTAAATTTTATGGTTGACTAGTGTTTTTGTAGATTGATTTCCGCACAACGAAGTATGGCGAAAATTTCTGCCTGGAAGATAGAGATGTATTTACCCAAATTCATACTAAGTTTGAATTTGGGGCGTTCCCCGTAAATTCCAAAGCCTACGTTGAGGCCCATTTTAGACTCATCGGTATACCATATGAGGCTACTGACCTCACACATAACCTGGCTATTCAGCCAGAAATATATCTATCTATAATCTTTCCAATGTCTTAAGAAGAAATGAAGTTAGGCTTATAGGTCTAAAGGACTTTGGTAAAGCGTAGTCCTTTCTACCAGCCTTAGGTATAAATAGAACCTTGACAATTGTCCATCGTTCTGGAATATATCACCTTGCAAAACTTGCTCTGAAGATTTTTACCAGATAAGAAGAAGGATGTCGATACCCCTCTGTTGTTGGATGGGAATTATTCCATCCTCCCCGCTTGATTTAAATGGTTCAAAGGAGTCAACAAGCCACTGCACCAGGTTTGGCCTTATTATCTTTGCAGTCCTACACCAGTCCTCATTGCAAGACCTTCGTAGGGCTCTGAAAGTGTTCAAGGTGAAGTCTTGTCCCTGGGGAATGGGTTGACGCTAGTAACTCCAATGTTTCTGTTTCACCATTAGTGAAGTTACCATCCGGATTTTTAAGAAGCCCGATCTGATTAGGTTTAGCTTTCGATAGCATCTTGTGTAGTCTTGCACTGCGAGGCAAAAACTCAACTTATTCGCATAGCTTCCTCCACGATGCTCTCTTGGCTTTCCTTATTTCTTTATTACATTAAGTTAGGGCTGCACTATAAATATCCCACTCTTTAGTTTTCTTAGCCCTATTAAATAGTTTTCTGGTCTTTTTCCTAAGTTCTTTCAGCTTAGAATTTCACCAAGAAACTTTTCGTGTTGAGGTCTTGGTTTTGACGGGACAACTGTCATCGAAGGCTTCACGGTTACTGTCTCCGTCGCTAACTTCAGACCTTCAATTGTTTTGATGCTTTTAGGAAACGTTTCCAAATTCCTCCTTAGGCTATCTCTGTGGATATCCCAGGAGGTCGCTTTCGGATCCCTAAAAGTAACGGTTTCAAAGGTTGGTGATGCTCCAATCACAAACTTAATGTGCTCGGGATCAGACATCGAGTTTTCGCTACTAACATGCCAGTCATTTATCCGTCTGGACATGTTATTGGTAGCAAAGATTATGTATAACACTTCTTGCCTAGCATGCATTACAAAGGTTGGTGTACAACCTAAGTTTAGGCTTACCAGGCGGTTGGAAATGAGTAAAAACATAAAGTAACTCACCTCTTTCGTTGATGTTGGTGCTTCCCCAGGCTGTGTGGTGAGCATTAGCATCACAACCCACCACAAATTCGGCGTTGTGTTTTCGGGCAAACTCCGCCACTCGCTCTAACTCGATGGTAGGATCTGCGTTCTCGCTGGGAAGATAGGCTGAGCAAATGATTAATCTGGCCCCTGTGCATCCCTTGAGATTTATGAAGGCTGTAACCAGGTCATCATTGCAGCACTCTGGAACAGCTAAAAGTTCAATATTTTTATTATAAATTATACAAGCTCTGGGTCTACTGCCTTTGGTATTGACAAGAATCTTATCGGCAGCCGCCAATCCCATAACTTGACCGTTGGCCACCCAAGGCTCCTGTATAAGGGCAAGGTCAATGTTGTACTCTGCAAAGCAAACCTCCACCACAGCAGAAGAAGCTGCTCATGTTGAAGATTTGCTTGGAGGACCCTCGTCTTACTTTTAGGTTTAGCCATTTAGGGGCGTGGGGGGGGCAGGGGTCTTTTCCGCCTGTTGAGGACGAGGACGTCCTTTGGCAGCGAAATTAACCCCCGCCTTTCGTCGAACCACTGCCCCCCCCCCCCCCCCGCCTGGATGACACCAGCGGAGGCCGTCGGACCGAGGCGAAATCTGCGCTTTGGGTCTTCGTCACTCTCTCTTCGTCACTCTCACCGGTGGCGTTCCAGCCTCACCCCGAGAAGTGGAGGGCTGGGGGGATTGGGGTTGGGACGGTTCGGGCTCCATTGCCGCGTCAGAGCCTCCCTTGACTTTAAAAGTTATTATCTTAAAGTCAAGGATGACTCTGCCACCTGCCTTCCGAAGAGCCTCCGCCAATGGGTCGTCCAGAGAAAAGGTTACTAAGAACCCATTCTCCTCGTCCCTACGGTGGAGGATTCTCCAGAGCTCAGTATGGAGCCCTTCATTTTATGCCCTCAACAGCACAGCCGCCTCCTCTGGGGAGTCAGTTTCGCTGCGGGGCAAGTAAATAATGCCCAGCTAAGGCATTGGCAACTTAAGCAGTTCCTCCTCGGGTATTACCGAGAGCTCTGCCTCCGGTCAGGGCTTTAGTTTTCCGATTTCACCCACAATATAGTCCTGGCTTGCCTTATTCAGGCACGTTACCAGAATCCAACCTGGCTTGGGTGTGAAACCCGAAAATTTTGGACCCATTCCCAGTTACGCCCCTCAGGCCGTCTTAGCGATGGCCTGTGTTAGTACTCGGTGGACCAGCCGCATCTGCTCCACACTCATAGGTTCGAATTGCGAATTCCTATACGCGCGAAGCCAGCTATGGCACTGAAGCTGAGCTTCTTCTCCTCCGTTGCCAGCTTCACAGTCTTCCTGGGCCGATCTTTGGGGGACTCTTCATCAGACCGACTGCGATTTTTCGCCTTCGGAACTGGGAGAGGCTTGGGCAGAGGAATTTCATCCCAAGGCTTTTGGCAGAGAGAGAGGGTCTCTTTGGCTCCAATCTCAGCTACTATCAGCCTTCGCTACCTTTTCCTCGCTGCCCCACTAAGCTTATAACGTAGCGAACTTTTTCTTTTCCCCTCCCTGGTTCGTTTCCGATTGTGGTTCGGCTGCAAACGTGCCCTCCACTTCACGGCTCGTCCTAGGTTGGGGCGCACAATTGCAGGGTGTTGGTGAGGCTAAAAGAGCCTCTTCCAAACCTACAGCCAATTCCATTAAAGGAGACTTCTCATTGTCTTTTACAAAATGTCGGTTTTCATCCATTTTGTTCCCACGATTAGCTAGGGAAATACTTGGTCACCCCCGGCAGAGCCCCGCATGCCGAGGGAAGGGCTAAAAAATACTACCCGAATCACCCTGGTCTCGGGCAGGCACCGTTTGCGACTGGACTCCCTCCAGCCACGCATCCATCGGCACGGTACGCTTGACACCTTGGATTGGATAGGGAATAAGGGAGGAAGGGATAGAAGAAAAGAAAAAGAGGATCGTCCGAGTGTTTCTGTTCTGTCTGTTTCCTATTGAACCGGACCAAATAACAGGCGGCAACCACGTGAACGAGAACTCCTCAAAATTTCCCTGTGGATCAACACGACCTGCGCTCTCCCCCAGAGCCATACGCCAAACTGCTCACCGGACAGGAGAGCGGAATAGATGTTAATCTAGTCCTATTTATAATATCAAAAAGTTACGAGTAGACTAACCCCCGCCCTAATAATAATAAAGTAAAAAAATTAAAAAAATAATAATAATTAAGTAAAAAAGTTTATTACGGATACGAACCCTACACCCAAATATTTGCAATAACATTTCCGTTAAATAAAGACCAACCACGCAATAGAAAAAAAAATAGTTATCTGTTTTTTTTGCTGTATTTCCATTATTATATTTTCAAAATTGTTAATGAATGTACTTTTTATAATATAAATATTAATTACTTTTAATAAAACCTTGATTAAAACTACCTTTACTTACTTACCACTTTTACCCCACAGATCTACAAAAATAAATGATTATTCACGGTGTTAGGCTTTGGTCAAAAAATATTTTACTACGTATTTTTTTTTACGCAAAATCATTGTTTTATTAATATACTCTCAAAAATTACTTAAATCTTTTATTAAAAATTAAAATGAAAAAAAAAGAACAATCATATGTATATTTACATATTTTTTATGTAGATAATTGGTTTTCCGTATACTGGCCTCACCTACGATTTGGATGAAATTTGGTAGTTAGATAAAGTTTTACGTTACCTATAAATTTACGTTTAATGCACACCTATTCAGAAAATTATTATATAATTTTTTTCCTAATTCTTGAAATTAGGAAAAAAAATAATTTTATTTTAATTCTTATTTCCTTTTTACCTAATAAGTTGGCGATTTATATATATTTTTGTGATTATGCCATCTAAAACCTGAAAAGTAAGTTGTACAACCAGTGCGTGTTGCCAGTGATGACATATGGAACTAAGACGTGGTCCTTCACTGCTGGCCGTATGAGGACGCTCAATGTCGCTCAGCGAGCTATGGAGAGGGCTATGCTCGGAGTTTCTTTGCGTGATAAACTTAAAAATGAGGATATCCGCAGTAGAACCAGAGTAACCGACATAGCCCAATGGATTAGTAAGCTGAAGTGGCAATGGGCCAGTCATATAGCTCGAAGATATACAATAATATATATATATATATATACATCACGATATTGATTCTACGTCCTTTCATTTCGCATTATTATAGCGTCCACCACTTGTAGGCAATTTTTGAAAACTATGACAGCGTATATTGGTCCATTAAACAAATTCAAAGATAGTGTTCAACTCATTTTTTTGAATATTTAGTATATGTCGATATACAAATATACGTATATTGCCAGACGGAGGGAAACCAATCGGGACTCCCTTCCATATTACCAATTATTCAGAATCCCCGTAATATACATAGTTTTTAATTCATTCTCCTGCTTATCGCAATTCCTTTGTATAGTGCGACGTTGCCACTCTTATTAGTTATTCTGTTTTGTAATATTTTATTTATAGGTGATATTTTGTTTAATGTAGAACTATAAAATTTATTGAATATAACCGCAAAATTTTAATTGACTATATAATTTAATTTTAACACATTATAATGTGAATTATTAAGATGTTAGTAATAAGAATAAGATTATTTTATGTTAATATAATTATCAGAAATTTTCATTTTAATAATAAAATAAAAAATATTTTGTATTTAATTATTACTTTTCACACCGGCAGGAAGAATATTGCAGTATTTTTGTTAAATTGTTAAGACCTATTGTAACCCATATATTGCCAACGAATAAATGAACTTGAATTTAAATTTGAATTTCTCTACACTCACCATACAAAACACAGCAGCGATTTTACTCTGGCATTCTGTGAGAACGTAGTGCTTCCCCGGTCGATTCGAATCATCTTTACGTCAAATTAAAAATATATTTGATTCGTTTAGCACGAATAATATAGTTTTTATCATTCTGGTTCAGATTAGATTTAATTTTAGTCACTTAAGTTTCGTATATTGTGAAAAATAATGAAATAAATGTACAGAATGTGCAATGTGAAATTGAGAAAATATAATTTTTGTCTACGGCAAAAAAATAGACTATGTATCATGATTAATTTACCAACTAGTTATTCGTTGAGTCAATACAAAAAATATCAAAAATTGCCGAGCCGTGATAAATTATAGATTGAATATATTATTATTTACTTTAATTGTAAATACGTACTGATGTAAAATGAAACAAATATTGAGATCAAATAAAACGTTTATTGAACTAGCATCTTCTTTCAAACATTTGTTCAATGAAGTAGATACTTAGAATAAAGATTTATAATAAGGAACATAATTAACACAATTTGGCACTTGAAATAACATAGGTAGTAATTTAGAGCAAAACTTTTGACGCACACAGTGCCCCAAAAACCGCTACAAACGGCAACATTAATTAAAAAAGAAATAAGAAAGGTGTTCTAAGCGTTTTATCATTTCTAGAATTGTGTAATGTGAAAAAACTGTTCTAGAAAAGTGACTATTTTACACCGCATGGCATCCCTACACTGAAATATAAAAACAATAGCGAAAAATGTCATTAAAGCAATGGTCATTAAAGTGTGTTTTATACACAAGGAATTAAAATATAAATATATTCATGGTTATGTGGACGTCAAATATCGTGCGGTATGAAACTTTACCGATAATCTGACGTCCACATATAAAAATATAACAAAATTCAAAAGTATGGACGTTAAATATCATTCTGTACGAATGTTTTAGGATATTTGAACGTCCGTATTATTATATGTAGCTAAATCTAAGGACACGTAAAGAAATTTGAAAGTAAAAATAGCACTGAGTACAGTATAAACCGACAAAAAATACCAAAATATACCTTGAGCACTAAATAAATAAGTAATCAACATAAATAAATAGTAAAACGCAATAATCGACAACATTGGACATCAGATATCAAAGAAATGGATGTCAAATAAAACTTTGTGAGAATATTTTAGGATATTCTTACGGCCGTATATGGGTAAATACTCAACTATACATTAATCAACTTAAACAAGTTTAACTAAGGAAACTTAAATGCAAGCAAACAAGCGTGGAAAGTTCTTAATGTGCGTAGGTCACAGTACGGACGCCAAATAAAGCACGATATGCATGTTTTTTTAGTAATATAGCGTCCAATATGAATAAAAATTATAATTGTATTTCAACTAAATGCAAAACCAAACATATCATAATTTAACAAAAACAGCCTTTCACAAAATAAAATCAAGTTAAGTAGATAGTAATTTCTTACAGATTAGGTACAATAGTCGCACTCATCCTTAAGATAGTGATCATAAACAGTAAACTCGCAGTGAGAGCACCAAAACTCAACACGATCAAGTAAATAAATTATATTTTCGGAGTTATTCATGTCAGCAAAATTATGCCACGGTCTGTTGTAGGAATTAACAAATCTTTGGCAACTAATCCAGTAAAACCTTTTATTAAAATGAATTTCTTCCCAAGGCCATATTAGGTTATTAGTCAGAATATAACAAAACAAACTTCTATTTAAAAACCTGTCAATATCTACAATTAACTCCAGCTTTTTGTACTCAATCAGAAGGTAATTTATACTCAAACAGAATTATGGGTTGCTTACGACATAACAAAATTTCTTATAGGCAGTTTAGTACTGTACAGTACATAAATGTAAAATGTAAAAATATAGTGCAGCATGACGTAAACCGATAATATAAGTTACTGAGATCCCTTCATCAGCTATGAAAAAAGCTTATGACCTTAAGACCGCACCCAAATCGGTTCACCTCTTTAGGAGCTACGGTGTCACAGACACAGACAAACATTCACGTAAAACTTATAACAATCCTCTTTTTACGTCTATTATTCATGGATCCAATCAATCATTAAATTCGATAAGGTTGGACTAAGAGAGCGAGATGGAATTTTGACAACCAGCAATGTTTTAAAAACAAAATACGAAACTAAACAAAAATACCACAGTAATTCGTAGGAGAATTCCCGAATATGGCTATTTGTTGTTTGTATAGGCATTTTGGACGAAGACTTTTATTTTTAACCAGTCTTTGTTGTGCAGAATTTCAGTATGTTGACTACGAAGTTCCTCGCACTCATGGCGTTTTGGCGGTTGTTTATTTTTAATATGTTTGCTAAAAAACTTTTTAACTATACTTTTCTGTTCTGTGGTCCAAGGAACAAGGTTTCGTTTTTCTTTGTTTTAATATGTGTAGCATTGGTAGCATCGCTAAATAGAGTTGACTGCGGAGTAAGGACAGGGTTATCGTCTGTGAACTCCGTTTCTTTTGATTTTTCAGTTGGTAATGCAGCATCGTAATCTATTAATTCATCACTGTCGTAATTATCGTGGCCCTGTGCGTTTTCTAATAAATCTTGTTCTAAATCTAAGTTTATGTCATCCAAACATTTGCCTCTATAAGAGTCTGCTTTGCCACTCTCCATGAGCAGCAGTAGTTGTCATCGGGTAATCTATAGTTTTGTCTAGAGTCTTGTATCTGAGTGGTATGGTCTTGTGATAATGATTGGCTTGTTATTGTGTGATTTTTTGTGAGATTACATTCATTAGGATTACTTAGTGTTACATGCATTTGGTACGGAGATTGTTCCAATACGTTTGATAAGGACTGGTTAGTTATGGTAAGACACGATTGACCACTTTCACTATGCATTGGGTTCTGAGGTTGTTCCAACACATTTAAATAATCAGAATTTTGGATAACTGAATTATTACTGTTATCAGCCAGAATGTTTGCGTTCGCTTCGATAATAACGTTGCTGTCAGCATCTAGCAGAGGAGGACTAGAAGTTGCAACTGAATCTGACAACAAAGTATTCCGCGGTGTCTCGATGTCAGTCATTGGTCTTTGATCTGGCAAGCATGTTTCGTTATAGTTCGAATCCGAGTCATCAGCATCATTCGTTATATCATCCATCAGAGTATCCGTCAAGTCGTTATTTAAATTTGAACTATTTGCAGTATCGTCGTCCGTAGACGGTAGATATGTTTCATCCCTATGTTTCTCATTGTCAATTATATCAAATGAATCATCAATGCTAGTATTTGGCGGTGCGTATGATGGGAGATTACGTCTGGATCTCTGTAAAATAAAATGAATTAGACAATGAGACATCACACACATCGATCTGATGCCGAGATAATGTAGTGTATGTAGGTATATACACGATAGCCTATAATATCCTTGATCTTGGGTCAAAAATATCCAAGCCGGAGTCTTTCATGGATATCTCGTTGTAAAGTCGACACATTCTTATTATCGGGTTGTAAAAAGAAGTATTATTCTTGTAAGTCTGCAGGTAAAATGTCTTGCTAGGAATTCGGGGATTGCGCTTTGTAATTAAGTTTAATTTACTTAAGAGGTAACCGGAATCGATCTCATTGTGGAGAATTTTATGTAAATATATAAGGTCATATTCCTTACGGCGAATAAGTAAAGAGGTCATTTTAAATTTGTCGTCTCTCACTATAACCGACAAGACTGCGACCAAGACCACATTTGTAGCTAAGTATTCTAAGGGTTCTTTTTTGGACGCTTTCTATACTATCCGAATGCACCGTGTAGCAGGGAGACCATTATAACATTAAGTAGCTTAAGCACTTGTGTTACGGAAATCAGAATCAACGAAGCTATTACAAATAAATACATAATAAATATATTACACCCAGATACAGAACAAACACAATGTTCATCACTAAGTGTTTGTCCTGGGCGGGGATCGAACCCACGACCCCTGGCTCAGAAGGTAAGAGACTACCCTTGGTCCAACGGGCCAGTAAGTATAACATTTATGTACCTTTTAGAAAAGCGTATGACCATAAATAAAAATAGGCTACTTACTATAGTCTGCGCGGAAGTGCTAGTCATCGCCTTAGGTATGTGAGCGGCAGGACGGGGGAGGTGGATAAACATCAAGCTGACGCTAGAGGTGGGTCGTCGACGTAATTTTCGTCAACGAAACTAGACCGTCTATTGCCGTCCATCGACTAGGTGATCAACTAGTTGAATTCGTCGACTAGTTAACGCGATAACGGCAGACGTTCAATCGACTAAAGCGCGGTGTGTCTACGGGCGCAACGCAACGACGGTGTCTTAACTAGTTTTGCCCACTATTCGACAGTTGAATGAACGGCAAAGTTAGTTAAAATTCAAAGAAATTTGATTTGAGCACAAAGCACTCTCACTGGTGTATAAATACCTACTATCGAATTTTACAATCAATCGATTTAAACTTCCCTTCGTACTTTTCCAGGCTTAGGACAAGTCAATACGTTTTTAAAAGATTTTACTACTACTATTTCAGGCGTATTTAGAAGATCAACTGATTTTATGTACATATTTAATTATTTACATTTTTTATTTACATATTTTTATGGATAGGTGTTTAATGAATATTTTTATTTGCTTTTTTCTTTGTTTTCGTTTTTTATTAATGTATGTACAGAAGAATCATGTAAATTATTTTATAAATGAATTAAAAAACCCTAAAATCTCTCCTCAGGTGTATTTACGTTTAGGACATAATTTGCTCAACTTTGCTTGTCGTTAGTCTCGTTCGCCTTTCATTAATTATAAGACCTGCTTTAGAAAACATCCGTTCGCAAGGAACAGATGTTGCTACAATGTTACAATGGATTACAAATATTTTTTTTTAATTTGGGTAGACGTACGTATTGGTGTTTTCTTCACCATTCAAGGGGGCACGCCAAATATCCCCTCTGGTCCTTTCTTGGAAGAATTTCTTTAGCTTTGACCTTGCAACGCGAGTCGACACACTAATTTCAAATTTCTAAACAACGGCAACGTTTAGGCACGGTAATATTATCTAGTTTAGGCATCGATCACTAATAAAGAACAGTTTAGGTAAACAATTGTCCGCCAGACCGTCGACATACTCTTTCGCGCAATATCAGAATGCTCTTGCCTTTTCACTCAAACAATTCTATTAAAAAAGAAATATTAACTCCTATGTCATATACTTAAGGTTTAAATCGGTTTGTACAATGATACTAATTCAACGAACGCATGCACTTACATTAACCGGGTATGTTTACGGCGTCGTCGTCGCATTGTTAGTAGATAAGAACGCTGTGGACTCTCAGTTTAGCCGTCTATGAATTCGACTAGTTAACGAATGAACTGTAGACCGTCGAAACGTCGATTGAACGTAGACCGTCTATTTAAACCGTTCGTTGATTCAACGCCCATTACTAGCTGACGCAGTCTGCCGTCAACCGCCACGACGGTTACACGATTTAGTTGTACGCGACAGTTTTCTCCAAAAATACACGAGATAAATATTCTAAGATGGGTCCGCCAATACCACGACAAGTGAAAAATATTATTTATAATGTACATAGTTTTTTTTAAGACGAAAGGGCGACAAGGAAAGTATGGATCACAAATATGATATGAACATTAATAAATTAGTAGCAGAGGCTACAGGAGTGTCTGCCCGCACCGTAATGCGAATTGTAGCTGAAGGAAATTCGAGTCTACAAACATCCGAAATTGCAAAATTTTCATCTCCGCGGAAACCTAAAGAAATAAAAAAGAGAATCCAGATTGATGATTTTGACATGGGAGTTATACGAAGAAAAATTCATCAATTTTATACTAGTGATAAGAAAATCCCAAGTATTCGCAAGCTGCTTGCAGTTTTAAAAGAAGATGGCATTGTGAACTGCGGTTGTACCTATTTACGACAGCTTTTACATAAGATGGGATATCTATTTAAAAAATGTAAATCTAAGAGACACATTTTAATTGAGAGGCCCAGTATTGCTGAATGGAGAGTAAGGTATTTAAGAGCTATACGGAAACATAGAAATGAAAACCGAAACATATATTATCTGGACGAAACCTACGTTAATAGTAGCCACACCTCCAATATGTGTTGGCAATCCGAATCTGAGCCTGGAATTTATGCTGATATTAGCAAAGGGCGTCGTTTGGTGATTGTTCATGGTGGTAGCCGAGACGGATTAGTTAACGGTGCCTTAACAATTTTCAAATCAGATTCGAAATGTGGGGATTACCATGGCGATATGAATGCCACAAATTTTCATAACTGGGTTAGTCACAAATTGAAAAATAAACTAGCTCCTAATTCAGTGGTCGTAATGGACAATGCCTCCTACCATTGTGTACAGGTAAAGAAAAAACCTACTATGTCAAGTTTAAAAAGGGACATGCAAGATTGGTTACGCGAACGTAATGTTGAATTTACACCAGATAATACAAAAGCCGAACTCTTTTATTTGATAAATAGAACTCAGTCCGAAAAAATTTACGTCATTGACGAAATATTAAAGGCTTCAGGTCATATCGTTCTTCGCCTTCCGCCATATCATCCTGATCTCAACCCCATTGAGCTTGTGTGGGCCGATATAAAGAACAATTTAGCTACAAATTATATAAATACTTCATTGGACGACAAAATTCCAATCATCACAAAATTGTTTTCTGAATTCACTCCGGGAAGATGGCAAAAGTGTGACGACCACGTACAGAAATGTATAGTAATGAAGAAGAAGAAGATATGGATTAATTTTGTGCTATAACGGATTTCGCTATAGAACTATAGCTGGTATACCAACTGGTCCACTAGCTTTATTCATGTCTAGACACCGCAAGGTTTTAATAACCTCCTTATTTGTGATACGAACCCACAGGTCGAACATAGAATTCTCGCAGTAAGGTAATTTAGGTTTAATTTGGGTGGTGAGTTTAGAAAACTGTTTTGTATTATAAATAATAAAATCTATTTAACGCTTTTAAATACGTGTTAATTTTTGTTTAGCCCGGAAAATATAAATAATTTACCCATTATGTTAATTAAGACAGTTTCTAACATGGTTACCCGGAGATTTATCTGTCCTCAAATATCTCGTGTGCGTCTTGTCAATCGCGTCCTCCCCCGTCTCGCCGCTTGCATACCTAAGGCGATGACTAGCACTTCCGCGCAGACTATAATGACATTCTTCATAGATTCACGTAATAAGAAGCATCCCTTTGTTTTCGAGATTCAGTTGGAGTTGTAGCATCTGAAATAATCTATTAGATTAGGTATATAGTTTGTTGCCAAAAGAATAAATAAATATGCTATCGGTAATCTCTATAAATCGAGATTATATACCCAGGCAATGTACAACATACCTAAAAGGTAAACTGAAATATTATTCATTTTGTACTTTGCCTAGGTAGATCGGTACTGGCTTCATTTGACAGATGGATGTGACACAAATCGCCTCACCTCAGGCACATATTCCTTATATCGGTTTTTTGCACATGTACATTTTATGTGTATTTACTTTGCAAAATTCATAAATCAAAATGCAAAGCGTGTAACGTTGCGTTATGTTTCAACCTAGAGCAAGATTGCTGCTACTTTTTTTTACTTTAGAAGTATAGTTGTAGCACGAATGGGTCGGCTCGACCGGGGAAGGACCACGCTCTCACAGAATACCAGCGTGAAATAGTAGCTTAATGCTGCTGTATTTCGTATGGTGAGTGTAGAGAACCGGAGACCCTTTTTACTGAAAACGAGGCATTCCATCTTAGTCCTCACGGGTGACAACGCATCTGCATTTTGATTCGTAATGGAGGATAGATGTGGATGTCTATGGGCCACAGCAACCACTTACCATCAGGTGGACTGTGTGCTCGTTTGCAACCCTATCCTATAAAAAAATACTAACAGTACCATTCGTAAATGAATAGTACTGTAGATACAGTAAATCCAACAAAAGTACCAGGAGCCTTTTAAAGAAATGAGGAGCCATGTTATATATTTATTCAACTAACTATAATTTATTCAGCTAATTATTTCAGACTATCATCGTTGAAATAGTTAAGTTGGTTAAGTTACAGCCTATTTACGTCCCACAGCCGGGCCTTCCCTCACTTCTGAGAGGGTTTTAGGGCAAAGAAGTGCCGGCTGAGCTACCCCTATGCGTGTTGGCGAACTTCATGGCGAAAAAAATATGTCCTCGAAATATTTTTTTCTTATTTCTCAGACAGTCCGACTTCCTCACGATGTTTTCTTTCACCGCTCAGCACGTGGTAGATCAGCACTTAAAATTGCAATTAACAATTTCATTGATGCCAGCGGGGATGCACCCGGTTTGCGAGCGTACTGTGAAATTACGAACGAAACGACGAGAGCCGTGGTGGCTCTTCTGAGCCACCACGGCTCTCGTCGTTGAAACGAATACACCTTTTTATTTTGTATGTTTTTTTTCTCTATAGGATAGGGTGACAAACGAGCACACAGATTGTGAGTAGTTGCTGCGGCCCATAGATATCTTCATCTCACTCATCTCACCCTCGATTACAAATCAAAATACAGATGCGTTGTCACCCGTGAGGACTAAAACGGAATGCCTCATTTCCAGTAAAAACCGTCTCCGGTTCTCTACACTCACCATACGAAACACAGCCAGCATTAAGCTAATATTTCACGCTGGTATTCTGTGAGAGCGTGGTCCTTCCCCGGTCGAGCCGAAGTATTCGTGCTGCAACTATACTACTAATATAACTGCGGCATGGCTCTACCACGTATAAATAATATTTTAATGAACTAGGAAAAAAATCGGACTTTAATTGTGGCATATTTTTGGAGCTTAAGAAGTGGGTTCTTTAAAATATATATCCATAATATATTTTTTATTTCAGGAAGAGATATTTTTATTTTAAATTTTATTATTTCGTAGATATTATTTGTGTTGAAGGAAATATGTTGATTATTTTGGTAATTGGAAATGTAAAATAACCGCCGCGCACCTTGCGCCGCCTTTGAACGGCTTTGTCACTCGACGCTATTATGATCGAGTATTGTTTACAAAAACCGTTATTTTAGACTGTACATCGGCACCTTTAATGGTTTTATGGCTTTTAAGGGAATGAATGAACCTTTATTTTTCTACAAGCGCTGTTGAAAATTGATTGTTCAAATATGTAAAGTAATAATTTTTTTAAAAATATGGCATTTACGGCTAAAATTTTGATTACTTACACAGTACATTAAGAGTACTTATGAAATACTTTGTGAGATTTGTAAAACTTAGCAAGATCTATTTAAAGATGACTGAATCATGTAAGGAAAAAGAGAGTTTCAACTAGTCCTGGAAAAAAAACCACATGCTTCTTCATGAATTTAAGTATATATTTTTAAAGAAATAAAAAAATACAATTTTTATTGACTAACGCATGCCGCTCTGGTCCGAACTACATTCTAAATCGGTGTAAGTTGGTTGTGGGTTCTTGTAAGCTTATTATTAATGCGTTTTATGATGAAAAATTGTATTGTAGCCTATGATTTTGCACACAAAATATTGTAAACAATAGATTTAAGTTTAAAATTAAACAAAATTGAACTATTAAAAAACTTTGTTTCATCGAGAAATATGACAATTTTGACTTTACTCAGTATTTACTTACACTAATTACTTTAGGACTTTATTAAATTTATGTACTCTTTTATAGGAAATTTCATAGAGAATTCAGAAATGTATATATATATATATATATATATATATATATATATATATATATATATATATATATAATTGTATATGATATACCAAATTCAAGAAATTTGCGTTTAAACGGATTGCGCCCAATGCGCCGTTAATTTTATTAAACAGCTCCGCAGTCAATGGAGTATGACGGTTAGAGTCAACGCAGTTGAAAGACTAAGTTACTTAAGTCACCAGACACCAGACACCATGTGGGTTTAATAGGTAATTAGGAGTAGTACATTGTACATGTTGTATTATATATGTATAAGTGCATTTGTATTATGTTTTTTTTTAACATAACACTGGCTAATATAGACCAAAATAATTTAATAAATTGACAATCCAATATACGGATGTCGGAAGCAAATAAGACGCCACATTATATACAAAAATGGATATAGTGGACGTACAATAAGTTACGGGATATCAATAACGTACGTCGTAAATATATTTTAGACGAACGGACGTACCTACTTTTGAATAATATACTTATAGATAATTATTTTCTTATAGGAGTATACTTTTTTATTAAAAATACAGTAAGCAGCATATTCGGCTTGAATTCACTTCTAAATTACATAAAATTCTAGACTTCGATATTTTGAACTTTGAGTTTCAGTATCTATCTGTAGGCTTAAATCAACCTATTTAGAATATTTATTCAAGGTTTCAAAAAACCGTCATCTTTATAGCACAGTTATAAGTCCCCTCAGATTATTTTTACAAATTTTTAAAAATGATCTAGACGCCACGTTTTTAAAAAATTAACTAATGAACAAAATTTGAAAGAAGCCTGACTTTCAAAATAAAAGATATAGATATAGCATTTCACTCCTCCTTGCCCTTGTTTTCCGCAAAAGTATCTTAAAAGTATTTTGTTCTTGACTTTACTTGTGAATTTCGACAAGAGAAAAAGTTTATTAATCATTAAAGTATATAAAAAGAAAACTCTTTCTATTAAACGTGGTGGAACATTAAGGTCCGATCCTCATTATAATGCCGCTCACAGTTCATTAACGATCAGATTTCGGTCTGTTAAAATATTATCAAGTAAAAAATATGTGTGTGCATTCATACTATCCGTAACAGTCAAGTTTCGGTCAAATCCCATTCCATTATAATAAGTTAGACCGAGAGCGGACCGAGAACGAACTGTGAACGGCAAATGAGGATCGACCCTAAAAGCACTTTATTTTTTATTTCAGAGTGTAAGGTGTAAGTAAGTACCTACTATAAATACCTAACTAACATCTTTATTGTATAAGCAGTAAGCATGGGCGTTTTCAGTTCTTATCTGCAACGGTTACGTAACCGATATCTAGTTTTCATATCGTTATTGAAAACCGTTTTCAGATATCGATTTCAATAGTAATGGTTTGCTACTGAATGTGCAAACGACAATCGTACCATAACCGCAAACTGTACTACGAGTGCAACATGTATTTAATGAATTACATAGATTATTCTAGATTAGAAGTCAGAGGTTCTAATCTTATTGTTATCTTAGATGTAATATTTAAAATGTATGTTAATATATAATTTTTGTATATTCAATGTTATGCTGTAATAAATTATACCGTCAGTGTTACAGCTTATTAAAGTACAATGCTGAACACATAGGCCTTCTCATAGATTGTATCATAGGTGGGATATTTGCCATAGTTGCCACGCTTGGCAAGCGGGTTGGTAACCACAGTTTTTTTGAAGTGAAACTTTTTACGGGAGGGCTTTGAGTGAAATGCTGATCCGCTATATTTTTGTATGACGAAAAGTGGTGGGTGTAAACACTACGTACGTACTGGGCATTCGGTCGATCATTCAAGTCGCAAACGCAAGGCATTACATACCATAAAGTATATAGTAGTACAATTACAAGCTGACAACGGTCTTTTGTATCAAATACTAATCTTATATTAATTTTATTTAAGACAGTTACCAAGGTACACGTATTTATTTTAGTAAGATTGAGCTGAGCGCACTTCAGTAATAGCGCCAGTATGTTGTATAGGTAAAGATATTTTGTCGAACAAACACTGATTGACTCTCAAGGTAGTATGTAGTATAGATGCTAGATGACATAAACCTAAAAAATTGCTGCCCATCTCCTGATTTGTTTCCGTGTAGTGAATAAAATTACGTTCATTCTATCCTTTTTTTTTTCTATAATTTTGTTACCCATTTTTTTCAAATTGAGACGTAGGATCAGAGTCTGATTTCAAAGTCTATAATTAAAGTGTATTCTTTTTTTAATTTGACAACTCTCACAGCTACACAAACTTAAAAATTAGGCAATTTTAACCATTTGAAATTCGACCCTTTTGCTTTAGGTAATTATATCCAGATGTGCATTGCGTACCTACCGTGTGAAACTAAAATTACCAAAACAGAAATCCTCTCTTTCTATAGGAAATTATATCTATTATTTTTGCTACGAAAACTAGCGGAACTACGAAAATGTTCAGTACAGCGAGATTGGAAGAAAAATTACGTCCAATTTTATTTTTAGATTTTGACATTTCTATGATCAGCATGACAATCTGCGAACAATGCGCTAAGTCTCCTATTTGACGTCCGTATATCAGACGTCGTAAGCAGGTTGACGCCACATTATATGCAAAATTCGCCATAGTGGACGTACAATAAGTTACGGGATGTATATATATATATATATATATATATATATAAAGTTGTTATTCAGAACAAA
Source organism: Parnassius smintheus behrii (assembly GCA_036936625.1). Lineage (NCBI taxonomy): Eukaryota > Metazoa > Arthropoda > Insecta > Lepidoptera > Papilionidae > Parnassius > Parnassius smintheus. The sequence goes on from JAUPFT010000014.1 coordinate 20,340,939, forward strand.
GCAGATGCAAACATCAGGTTTTCTGAGAATCAGGAATTTGCATTTAGAAAACGCCAAAATTGGGTGCTAATTAGGTGCCAAGTTTAAAAATTAGGTGCTCTTAAACTTAAACTAAACTATACCAAAACGACGGATCAAAATAAAATTGATATATATATATATATATATATATATATATATATAATAAATGTGATAAATTCACATCCAAAACTGGTCGCTAACACTTCTTATAAATTTCTCGCGTCGATTGGGGAGCTCAACCCCGTGCTGGTGGCCAGCGGCGGCGCTCGTGGCCACCATTCTCCGGCCGACACAAAGCACTATTTAACTGAGCCCAGTCGACTGTCTCGAGCTACATAAAAGTATTAAAAACTTGAGTATAAAAGAAGCTACAGTATAGATGAACTTTCACCTTACTTAGTTAAAGTATGCGCAGACGAATTAACCTTACCGTCGATAATATTAATTAATCAATCCTTTAACCAAGGCAACTTTCCAATGCAACTAAAGAAGACAATCATAAAACTTTTCGCAAAAAAGATGAAAAAACCCGATCCAAGTAACTGAGACTGCATCAAACATTTTTGAAAAGTCATTCTAGTCACGTAATCACGTTACTAAACTGTAAAAAATACTATATATTTGACGATTGTCATATGGATTTCGGAAAAACCATTCCAAAGTTTAGCAGTATATAAATATATTAATGAAGTTGTCTAAATTTTAGGTAGTAAGCAATACGGTATATAGGTATACTGTTCGACATAACTAAGGCATATGATAGAGTGCAACATAATATACTATTAGATAAATTGTACGGGTTAGGTGTTCGTGGTCCCGCTTATAAATGGTTTGCTTCGTATTTGAAGTGTTTATTGAAGTGTTTATTTTATAAATTATATATCAAATTAAATTTATAAAAATCTCAATGTAACAATGCTGAAGGTAATTGAAATGGGTTTTATTTCGAATACTAGTCGGCTTGAAAATAGTTCGTGTATAGATGTCATCCTCAATATTTATGGCTACCTAGAGACAATATCATACTGAAATAAATCGAACTCGGTGGCCCTTAAGCTTATTTATTGTTATGACAGCCTCGAGCTAAAAGTATTAAAAATGATTGACTACGTTTAAGCGACTTTGTGTTAGTTGGTTTCTCCGTCAGACCAAAAAACCTTTGATATGTTGCAAAATTTTATCAGTATAATAATCTCTTGAAAAATCTCAAATTCAGTACGTTACACTAATATAAATTTATAAGGGTAGAACTGAAAGAAATGAAAGGAGAATTCGGATAAAAACAGTTATCGTACAACTTTTTCTTTCAATACCACCTCAAATCAAATAGCTTGGTAGTGATCACCTCATTCCCAAGATATAAATCTCAATATAGTATAATAATTGTATCATATAATAGTCAATCATGAATTCTTTAAAACTATCATAACTCTTTTTATATAATCTTTGTTTCAATCAATAAATTACTGACTAATTACTGAACGTATCTTGTTCAAGTTATCTTAACTCGAACATAATGATTATGATGATATTTTTCACTAAATATATTGAAAAATGCAATTTTAATTCGCTATTTCATATTGAAAGTTTGAGAAATAAAAGTCAAACTGACGAATGTTGATAACAAGCGATCTAGTCACATAATAATGAGAACTTCTTTAAATATTAATGGGTCGGTGGAAACAATTTGATTTATTTTTACCGTTTAGCAGAGTCGCGTCTATCTATCCGGTGTCAGTTAACAATTACGACTATTAAACTTTAATAGCAGCTTATATTAAAGTTAAAATGAATTTTAATTGCATTAATTTTTTATTATGATAATCTAGTGTACTACACCTGATGGTAAGTGGTTATGCAGCCGAAGATGGAAAATCGAGCTGGTATGGTGAAAAGCCTATTCCTCTTAATTTGAAGATACGCACACTGCAGTAATTAATAATACTTCTTTAATATTTAATTCAACTTATGAATTGAATTGAATTGTTTGAAGCACAGAAACAACCGAAAAATTGAGAAATTAAAATCAATTGTAATCGACGAAGCGAGCTTAAAAAATATTTGTTTAGGCATTTGACAGGTGAAATGGTTTCTGTAATTTACATTGTATTAAATGAAATACACAATGAATATATTGAAAAAAAAATAAGACCTTTTAAAAATAAGAGTAAATCAGATTTTTATTTTTATTTCAAAAGTTATACAAGCTTGAATCATATATACGTAGACAAAAAGCAAGTGGACATAAGACGTTAAACAAACGATTGGGATCAGAGAACGAAAACCCTTCTTCGTTGATTGAATATTAATGGAACGATAGACATACTTTTATTTATTCTTACCAAAGAAGCAGTTATCTAGCTGAGTCTAGAGTAACATCACAAAAATAATAATGTCAATAAAAAGTAAAAGTAAAAAAATTAAGGTTTGATTCGAAATAATTTCCAATTACCTTACGTAATGAAACTTACGCTTTTTACGCATTTTTTGACAATGGCAAGTTACACTTCATCATACGAATTGGGTATTTTTTATTTATTTAAACTTTACAGAGGCGGTTTTTCTTTACAAATCAACCTAAAGAAACTAGAAAACAAGACTATTACTACTAACGTCATAATCATCATCATCATTACAGCCACTGCTAAGTCCACTGCTGAATATAGGCCTCCCCCAAGTAATGCCACAAAGCACGGTCCTGAGCTACCTGCATCCATCGACTTCCTGCATATCTTACCAGGTCGTCACTCCATCTAGTGGGGGGTCGCCCTACACTACGCCTACCGGTACGAGGCTGCTACTAGAGAACCTTTCTTCCCCATCGGTTATCGGTTCTTCGAGCTATATTGCCACATCAGCTTACTAATCCGTTGGGCTATGTCGGTCACTCTGGTTTTACTGCGGATATCCTCATTTCTGAGTCTATCACGTAGAGAAACTTCGAGCATAGCCCTCTCCATAGCTCACTGAGCAACCTTGAGCGTCTTCATACGGACAGCTGTGAAGGACCACGTCTCAGATCCGTAAATCATTACCGGCAACACGCACTGGTTGTACACTTTAGTTTTCAGAGATTGAGGTATACCTTATGAGAAGATGTGTCGTAATTTCCCGAACGCCAGCCGAGTTGAATCCGTCGATTGACCTCTCGGTCGAAGTTGGACTTACCTAGTCGGACTATTTGTCCCAGGTAAACGTACTCGTCAACAACTTCGAGCATAGTGCTCCCAACAACTACTGGCATAGGTGTGACATGGACATTGAACATGATCTTTGTTTTGTCCATGTTCATATTAAGACCTATCCGTTGGGAGACACCATTGAGGTCATTAAGCATAGTACTAAGGTCCTCCAGCGATTCTGCCATAAGGACCATATCGTCGGCAAGTCGAAGGTGAGTGATGTACTCTACATTGATGTTAATACCGTATCCTTTTCAGTCCAGTAGCTTGAAAACGTCTTGCAATGCAGCGGTGAAGAGTTTCGAGGATATAACGTCACTCTGTCTTACACTTCTCTGCAGTTGGATAAGTTTCGAACTCTGGTTCTGTACTCGGATTGCCATCGTAGCCCTACTGTACAAACACTTCAGCACTTCGATATACGGATAGTCTACTTGGCACCGCTGAAGGGACTGTAGCACTGCTCAAATTTCGACGGAATCAAAGGCTTTCTCATAGTTCACATACGTCAGGCAAAGTGGCAGATTGTATTCTTCGGACTTCTGTACAATCTACCGCAGGGTATGTATGTGGTCTATGGTACTAAAGCCTTTTCGGAAACCGGCTTGTTCGGTAGGCTGGAAGTCGTCGAGTTTGCATGCGAGACGATTCGTAATGACTCTCGAAAACAGCACGTAGACGCGGCTCAGAAGGGATATCGGTCTGTCGTTCTTCAAGAGGGCGTTGTCACCTTTCTTGAAGAACAAGACCACCGCACTTCTGCTCCACGCCTCCTGAGTAGTGTCACCATGGAGGGAGGAATTGAAAAGCCTCTGAAGGACTTCAAGTACCGGTGTTCCACCCGCTTTCAGAAGCTCCGCTGTAATTCCATCCTCGCCTGGGTCCCTGCCGTTTTTATGGTGCTAGAGAGCCATTCTAATCTCACTCAGACTGACGTCCGGGATATCATCGGAATAGTGTCGGATAAGACTTGCTCTTGGATCGTTACTCACACTTGCGTGTGGCTCCAACGATGATGTGTACGGCTGCTCATAGAACCTCTCAATCTCACTCAAAATCTCAGGTGTCCCGGAAACGATGCTGCCACACTCAGTCTTCAGCTTTGACAGTTGGCTCTTTCTGGCAGACAGATCTCTGGCAAAGACTTTGGAGCCCTGGTTCCGCTCGATCGCTTCTTTAGTACGAGCAGTATTATAGTTGCGTAAGTCTCGCCGCATACATGTGGAGATCTGTCTGTTCAGTTGCCTGTATGCTGTCGAATCTGTTGACGATTGCAGCCTCATCTCCCGTCTAACAGCCATGAGATAAAGAGTGTGATCTGAGAGTTTTTGTGTTCTTCTGCGGCGGGTCTTGCAGAACTTAGCTCCGACCACATGGACAGTTTCCACGAGCTTGTCATTCATATCGTCCACTGCATTGCAATCTTCTAGGCACTGAAAGCGGTTACGTAACTCGAGCAGAAAGGTTTCGGGATTCTGGATTAGAGCACGAGGGGGACGGAGCGTTGACTTCATTAGACGAGACCTCTCTAACTTAACGTCTAGGTTCAGTGCGCCTCTAACCATTCGGTGATCGCTGCCAGTTTTCACCCTTGCGATCACCGAGACATTACTGAACAGTCGGCGTCTGGTCGTCATAATGAAGTCAATCTCGTTTTTTGTCGAACCGTCGGGGCTCGACCAGGTCCACTTTCTGTGGGGCCGCTTCTGGAAGAAAGAGTTCATCATAAAAAATCCCTCTTTCTCCATGAAGTCGGCCAGCTGCTAGCCCTTAAGGTTCCGTTGCTCTATCCCAAATTTCCCTACCTTCAGCTCACCGTTCTTTCTTGTGCCCAGTTTTGCGTTAAAGTCTCCCATCAACACCATGTAGTGGGTTTTGGAGGAAGGCATGACTCTGGAAATATCCTCATACATTTCCTCCACCTCCTCATCGGGATGTTTCGACGTTGGCGCGTAAACCTGTAGTATAAGATACGCAACACTCGTCGACGCACTCCCAATCTTTACAACGTTGTTAACGAGAGACTTGTGGACGATAAATCCAACACCTCCTTGGGACAGATGGTCGCCCTCCCGGTGATAGAACAAGTTGCCGGATTCGAGAATCACCGTGTCCTCCCCCTCTCTTCGGACCTCGGATAATCCTATAATATTCCAGCGCAACTTGTCTATCTCTTCTTCCAGCCCCAGGATCTTCTGGTCAGTCCTCAGGGTACGTGCGTTAAATGTTGCCAGGTCGAGTCGTCGTAGATGGCAACCAAACCTCCACCGGAGATTCTTAACACCCCTTGCTCCACCGTTACTATGGTCGCCACCGTAGCCAGGAATAGCGGGGACGCCGGTTACTGGGGGCCATCTATTTGTGTAACTCTTCATGGGGGGTATATTTTTCATTTGATTTGGTCGAGCTATATCAAGATGTGGTCAACAAACATTATTAAATTTTATTAAATACCGCCATTTCACTTTCAGTAATCGATTAATTTATGATTATATAAATTCTTATATCTGACCAAATTCTTTTTATTTAAACTATAAGGATAATAAGAGATTTGTACATACAATTGCAATTTTTATCAGTTTATTTATAGATAAAAAACTAATATCTACTAATACTTTTTATAAATAAATTAAACTTAGAAACATCCTTAATTTTATGATTGTCAATAGATGTCTGGGTGTATTATAAAATTTTATATAAAAATTTATATGTACTAAAATGAAATAACAAAATCTAAAAAATGTACATTAGAATTTTCAAATCAATTATGAATTTAATTAAATAACCCTATAAATGTAAATGAGGCAAAAGGTCACTACTTTTTGTATTTTACGTAAGATGGCACTGTCTCGAAAAGTGAATACAAGAATAATATCGTAGATTTTCGGCGCAGTTAAATTTATTACACAACGATTAAAACTAATTTTGGGCTTTATTCAAAAATATTTTATTTATTTTAATAAAACACATCAATCGTATAAAATATAAATTAACTTCTAAAGGAAGGATAATACTTAACCCTCCTTTTTTGAAGTTCTCTAACCGGATAAAAAGTAGCCTATAAGTAGCCCTGGGTCCCTTACTACCTAGACACAAAATTTCATGTAAATCTGTTCGGTAGTTTTTGCGTGAATCTTTAATACACAGACAGACAGACAGACAGACAGACGGACGGACAGACAGACAGTCAGACAGACAAAAATACTAAAAACCACTAATGTGGCTTCAATGCCCTTTATTTAGATCCCTGGACTTATTTTTTTTTTCAGAAAATATTAGAATTACAGATACGACTTTTATACAGATTTATTATATGTATAGATTTTATTGAAAAGGCAACATGGAAGACGAATTCATAAAAAAAGAAAGAACTAATCTACCAAGGATAAATAAATCGATGTTGGCAAATTTTTTTGCATACAATCCCAATTTTCATTCTGCTGAGTTGAGGAATGTTAAAACATCAATATAAGTACCTATTACCAACTTTTGTTTATAAAAAACCACAATACCAGGTCAGAGTGCACTTTGATAAAACATAGTTTAGTAGCTATCACAGTTTAGTTTATCTATAATTACAATCATTCACAATCATTAGCTAAGTTGACGTAATTTAGGACGTATATTAGGAGTTTTCTTCCGCGTACGACCACTCTGTGGAATAGTTAACAGTGGCGATTTTTCCAGGCCGATACGACCTAGGGACCTTCAAGAAAAGAGCTTACTCTTTTCTAAAGGGCCGGCAACGCACCCGCAATTCCCCTGGTGTTGCGGTTGATCCTGGTTGGCGGTAGTCACTTAACATCAGGTGAGTCGTATGCTCGTTTGTTCTTTAAAATAAAAATAAAATATTACAAAATTTGATTTGCGATATTCTTCAACTCATGCTGTTTTGTTTTGTATAAAGGACAGTTAAAATATAAGTCATACTTACATCAAGATGATCTTCAAGGACGAATAGTCTAGTTTTGTGAAATGTATTCGGGTATCTTCTTGCCAATTTTAACCAAGTATTTTTAGGGTTCCGTAGTCAACTAGGAACCCTTATAGTTTCGCCATGTCTGTCTGTCCGCTTGTCCGTCCTCGCTTAATCTCTGTGACCGTTAGCACTAGAAAGCTGAAATTTGGTACCAATATGTATATCAATCACGCCGACAAAGTGGTAAAATAAAAATTGGAAAAAAATGTTTATTAGGGTAGCCCCCCTATATGTAAAGTGGGAAGTGATTTTTTTTAATTTCAACCCTTACGTGTGATATATTGTTGGAAAGGTATTTAAAAATGAATAGGGGTTTACTAAAATCATTTTTTGATAATGTCAATAATTTCAGAAATAATCGCTCCAAAAGTAAAAAACAATGTGTCCCCCCCCCTCTAACTTTTGAACCATAGGTTTAGAAAATATGAAAAAAATCTGAAAGGTAGAACTTTATAAGGACTTTCTAGGAAAATTATTTTGAACCTGGATGAAAACAGTTTTTGTACAAAAAAGACAAAAAGTTGTACAAAATAATTTCTGGACTAAGTTTGTAGTATAATCGTTTAAGCAGGCATTTTTTTTAACTTCGTTTACATATTTTATTATTCTTAACGTATCTTTTTTCAAACAAAAAAAGAATTATTAAAATCGGTTCTCGCAATCCAAAATTACCATCGAAAACTTCTGGCACGTCTATGTATTAATTAGTAACCCAATTCCCCGAGAGATGGCGCTGTAGGTACTTATTACATTGGGTTGGGTATTATCGAATTGTTCGGTTGGTCTCTCCTTGGCATCGCATGTCGCGGAGCGTGCAATGTTCCACGCTCCATGTTCGCGCACGTACCCACTACCGGGAGCAGTTGCAGGAGCGCGGAGCGCTGCTGGAGCGCGAACATAATGGATACCCACCTTTAAACTCATAAGTGGGAACACTTATTGTGACGGACGGGAAACTACGGAACCCTACACTGAGCGTGGCCCGACACGCTCTTGGCCGGTTTTACTTATTTATATTTAAATTAGTTGGCACTTGAACCCATAAATTTCCCGGCGTTCTTATTCTCGTACTTTTGCATTCAGGCACAACACAACGATGATATAGACAAACTCATTATTAAATATTTAAAAGTATCTTATTCCTTTGCTAAATCGGCAAAAGGAGAGGACAACGACGTTACGAGTTGAACAGCATGGCGGCCAGCGTTTTCACGCGAAACTTTAAAACGGTAGATTAAAAGTAATTTTTATGGCACTATTAGGTTTTTAAAAATTTAGTACCTGGTTGACCGAGCTTTGCTCGGTATTTTTCGCTCGATTTTTTTCGATTCGTGTGTTTTGGAATTTATATTTAGATACAAATTACGTACTGATGAAATATAAATAATATTTTTTGATCTTAGCGACATAACAGAAAAAACGGAACTGGTTATTTGAATAAAAATCATTAAATTTTCGTGTTTTTAAAAAATACTAAAAAAGGGCTCGAAAAAATAGATTTTCTCAAAAAAGAAAGGAACTTGAAAAAAAATTAAAAAAGTCGGTCGGTCTGGGCTCGAACCGGGGTTTTACGATTCTGTGACCGCCCATTATACAAATTAAGCTATTTACAATCATTGACAATTTGTCAAAATTTACCTTCTTATTCTAACGACATTGTAGCAGTTTTTCATTGCCTAAAAACACGGACAAAAAGACATTTTCTAAAAATAAATCCTACCTAGATCGATTTATTATCCCCGAAACTCCCTGGACACAAAATTTTATGAAAATCGTTGGAGCCGTTTCCGAGATCCCGATTATATATGTATATATATATATATATATATATATATAAAGTATTGCTCGTTTAATAGTATAGGGTATAAAAATTATAGTGTTTCATTATCACTCTAGGATTAATTTAAAATAATTTTTGTAAATGGGTGTAATAACCCTATTACAAATGTAACTAACAGATTCTGTGAAGCCAAAGGGTTGCTTGGCGTTTATGAAATATTGTTCTGCGTCAGCATCTGGTAGTTTTCAGGCACCAGCGCAGCTATTTTTATACAGTAAAACTCACTGAGGTTCACACTTATTCATAAGTACACAAAAATGTATTTTTATCAATTTAATCTAAATAGTTGAATTAAATACTTTTCGAGATTCGAGAATCACCGTGTCCTCCCCCTCTCTTCGGACCTCGGATAATCCTATAATATTCCAGCGCAACTTGTCTATCTCTTCTTCCAGCCCCAGGATCTTCTGGTCAGTCCTCAGGGTACGTGCGTTAAATGTTGCCAGGTCGAGTCGTCGTAGATGGCAACCAAACCTCCACCGGAGATTCTTAACACCCCTTGCTCCACCGTTACTATGGTCGCCACCGTAGCCAGGAATAGCGGGGACGCCGGTTACTGGGGGCCATCTATTTGTGTAACTCTTCATGGGGGGTATATTACCATAGTTGCCACGCTTGGCGAGCGGGTTGGTAACCGCAGTTTTTTGTTGTACAGTTGCTGTTATCAGGAAGATGCTTCTGCCCATCTCCTGCCTGTTTCCCTCTGTCGCCTTTTATGACACCCACGGGAAAATATGGGCTAGTGGATATTCTTAACCGCCACTACACGGCTAACGTATTTAATTATAAATTTGAAAAAGGAAAGCAATGGAGCTCAGACGGAGCGAATGGGCTCAGTCAACGAGATTTTCACGTTATAAATAAACTATATAAAAAAACTTGAAAGCCAAAAAAATTTTTTGAACTTTTGCCTACTTATTTTTGGGGAGTCTGTTTGTTTACGAGCAACCATTTTTAACTGGTTTGATAAAAGTTCAAAAGACGATGAGTGAATTTCGAAGCGATGAAAGGTCAAATATAGTACTTGAAGATTTTTTGGTAACTTCAAAAAAAGTAGCCACCCGCGAGACTAACAGACACAAATAGCAACCTTATTTTTATACAATACTCAATTATTTCAAATTAATTTTAAATTAAAATCAATCGATGAATCAAAAGAAGTCATAGTTCCTGTGCACCTTTGTAAATTTAAGGACCAGTTGCTTAAAGCAAATTGGCCTTTATTAGGAATTTTACAAGGAAAGGCAATAATTCTGTATACGGCTTAGGAGAAAATCCGTGCCTCCGCTACGCTGCGTAATATTAAGCATATCGCAGCGATGTCTTAAATTAAATTCAATTTCATGTTCCTTATTACTTCTTTATTATATTTTACATTGTTCACTTGTTTCTTTTTACAAATACATGTTAAAACTTTGAAATTAAAGAAAATATCATCGAGGCAAGAAGTCAAGCACCTATAAGTTTCTCCTCAAAAATGTTATTTAATTAAAAACCACTGTTTGAAGTATTATAGTGTAGTATTTAATTCAACTATTTAGATTAAATTGATAAAAATACATTTTTGTGTACTTATGAATAAGTGTGAACCTCAGTGAGTTTTACTGTATAAAAATAGCTGCGCTGGTGCCTGAAAACTACCAGATGCTGACGCAGAACAATATTTCATAAACGCCAAGCAACCCTTTGGCTTCACAGAATCTGTTAGTTACATTTGTAATAGGGTTATTACACCCATTTACAAAAATTATTTTAAATTAATCCTAGAGTGATAATGAAACACTATAATTTTTATACCCTATACTATTAAACGAGCAATACTTTATATATATATATATATATATATATATATATATATATATATATATATATATATATATATATATATATATATATATATATATATATACATATATAATCGGGATCTCGGAAACGGCTCCAACGATTTTCATAAAATTTTGTGTCCAGGGAGTTTCGGGGATAATAAATAGATCTAGGTAGGATTTATTTTTAGAAAATGTCTTTTTGTCCGTGTTTTTAGGCAATGAAAAACTGCTACAATGTCGTTAGAATAAGAAGGTAAATTTTGACAAATTGTCAATGATTGTAAATAGCTTAATTTGTATAATGGGCGGTCACAGAATCGTAAAACCCCGGTTCGAGCCCAGACCGACCGACTTTTTTAATTTTTTTTCAAGTTCCTTTCTTTTTTGAGAAAATCTATTTTTTCGAGCCCTTTTTTAGTATTTTTTAAAAACACGAAAATTTAATGATTTTTATTCAAATAACCAGTTCCGTTTTTTCTGTTATGTCGCTAAGATCAAAAAATATTATTTATATTTCATCAGTACGTAATTTGTATCTAAATATAAATTCCAAAACACACGAATCGAAAAAAATCGAGCGAAAAATACCGAGCAAAGCTCGGTCAACCAGGTACTAAATTTTTAAAAACCTAATAGTGCCATAAAAATTACTTTTAATCTACCGTTTTAAATTTTCGCGTGAAAACGCTGGCCGCCATGCTGTTCAACTCGTAACGTCGTTGTCCTCTCCTTTTGCCGATTTAGCAAAGGAATAAGATACTTTTAAATATTTAATAATGAGTTTGTCTATATCATCGTTGTGTTGTGCCTGAATGCAAAAGTACGAGAATAAGAACGCCGGGAAATTTATGGGTTCAAGTGCCAACTAATTTAAATATAAATAAGTAAAACCGGCCAAGAGCGTGTCGGGCCACGCTCAGTGTAGGGTTCCGTAGTTTCCCGTCCGTCACAATAAGTGTTCCCACTTATGAGTTTAAAGGTGGGTATCCATTATGTTCGCGCTCCAGCAGCGCTCCGCGCTCCTGCAACTGCTCCCGGTAGTGTGTACGTGCGCGAACATGGAGCGTGGAACATTGCACGCTCCGCGACATGCGATGCCAAGGAGAGACCAACCGAACAATTCGATAATACCCAACCCAATGTAATAAGTACCTACAGCGCCATCTCTCGGGGAATTGGGTTACTAATTAATACATAGACGTGCCAGAAGTTTTCGATGGTAATTTTGGATTGCGAGAACCGATTTTAATAATTCTTTTTTTGTTTGAAAAAAGATACGTTAAGAATAATAAAATATGTAAACGAAGTTAAAAAAAATGCCTGCTTAAACGATTATACTACAAACTTAGTCCAGAAATTATTTTGTACAACTTTTTGTCTTTTTTGTACAAAAACTGTTTTCATCCAGGTTCAAAATAATTTTCCTAGAAAGTCCTTATAAAGTTCTACCTTTCAGATTTTTTTCATATTTTCTAAACCTATGGTTCAAAAGTTAGAGGGGGGGGGGACACATTGTTTTTTACTTTTGGAGCGATTATTTCTGAAATTATTGACATTATCAAAAAATGATTTTAGTAAACCCCTATTCATTTTTAAATACCTTTCCAACAATATATCACACGTAAGGGTTGAAATTAAAAAAAAATCACTTCCCACTTTACGTATAGGGGGGCTACCCTAATAAACATTTTTTTCCAATTTTTATTTTACCACTTTGTCGGCGTGATTGATATACATATTGGTACCAAATTTCAGCTTTCTAGTGCTAACGGTCAGAGAGATTAAGCGAGGACGGACAAGCGGACAGACAGACATGGCGAAACTATAAGGGTTCCTAGTTGACTACGGAACCCTAAAAATACTTGGTTAAAATTGGCAAGAAGATACCCGAATACATTTCACAAAACTAGACTATTCGTCCTTGAAGATCATCTTGATGTAAGTATGACTTATATTTTAACTGTCCTTTATACAAAACAAAACAGCATGAGTTGAAGAATATCGCAAATCAAATTTTGTAATATTTTATTTTTATTTTAAAGAACAAACGAGCATACGACTCACCTGATGTTAAGTGACTACCGCCAACCAGGATCAACCGCAACACCAGGGGAATTGCGGGTGCGTTGCCGGCCCTTTAGAAAAGAGTAAGCTCTTTTCTTGAAGGTCCCTAGGTCGTATCGGCCTGGAAAAATCGCCACTGTTAACTATTCCACAGAGTGGTCGTACGCGGAAGAAAACTCCTAATATACGTCCTAAATTACGTCAACTTAGCTAATGATTGTGAATGATTGTAATTATAGATAAACTAAACTGTGATAGCTACTAAACTATGTTTTATCAAAGTGCACTCTGACCTGGTATTGTGGTTTTTTATAAACAAAAGTTGGTAATAGGTACTTATATTGATGTTTTAACATTCCTCAACTCAGCAGAATGAAAATTGGGATTGTATGCAAAAAAATTTGCCAACATCGATTTATTTATCCTTGGTAGATTAGTTCTTTCTTTTTTTATGAATTCGTCTTCCATGTTGCCTTTTCAATAAAATCTATACATATAATAAATCTGTATAAAAGTCGTATCTGTAATTCTAATATTTTCTGAAAAAAAAAATAAGTCCAGGGATCTAAATAAAGGGCATTGAAGCCACATTAGTGGTTTTTAGTATTTTTGTCTGTCTGACTGTCTGTCTGTCCGTCCGTCTGTCTGTCTGTCTGTCTGTCTGTGTATTAAAGATTCACGCAAAAACTACCGAACAGATTTACATGAAATTTTGTGTCTAGGTAGTAAGGGACCCAGGGCTACTTATAGGCTACTTTTTATCCGGTTAGAGAACTTCAAAAAAGGAGGGTTAAGTATTATCCTTCCTTTAGAAGTTAATTTATATTTTATACGATTGATGTGTTTTATTAAAATAAATAAAATATTTTTGAATAAAGCCCAAAATTAGTTTTAATCGTTGTGTAATAAATTTAACTGCGCCGAAAATCTACGATATTATTCTTGTATTCACTTTTCGAGACAGTGCCATCTTACGTAAAATACAAAAAGTAGTGACCTTTTGCCTCATTTACATTTATAGGGTTATTTAATTAAATTCATAATTGATTTGAAAATTCTAATGTACATTTTTTAGATTTTGTTATTTCATTTTAGTACATATAAATTTTTATATAAAATTTTATAATACACCCAGACATCTATTGACAATCATAAAATTAAGGATGTTTCTAAGTTTAATTTATTTATAAAAAGTATTAGTAGATATTAGTTTTTTATCTATAAATAAACTGATAAAAATTGCAATTGTATGTACAAATCTCTTATTATCCTTATAGTTTAAATAAAAAGAATTTGGTCAGATATAAGAATTTATATAATCATAAATTAATCGATTACTGAAAGTGAAATGGCGGTATTTAATAAAATTTAATAATGTTTGTTGACCACATCTTGATATAGCTCGACCAAATCAATTTTTTATTGAATAGAGATTGTTTGGCGATATTAACAACTAAACACGACATTCCTATTTCTAGATGTTATTGTCAAATTGTAAAATAATTTCATTACACACCACTAGCGGCGCTGATTAAGTATATTTGATAAAGACAGAATTTTTATTTTTATTTCTAGATCACTTTATGCCTAATTTATATATTATATAGAAGCTAGCGGTTTTGTTCTGCGATTGAGCCACTCCAGTCGCACCTCAACTTATTGAGTCTGAGTACTAGACTAGAGGGTAAAGTTTGGGTTGCCATCGTTTTAATATAATAATAGCGCCATCTACTTACTGTTAAATAAACTAATAATAAGGACTGGTGAAGTTAAACACAACTCTATTAAATATGTACTTATTGTTGCAGCATCAAAATTGTGAGACTAGTATAGACCTATGGCCAATGTCTGCATGTTTTATCATAATTTTTAATTTTATCAAAATTATTAACAAAACTGTGTACACAAAACTTTGATTAAGAGAGAAAGCCTTTAGTTTAATATGTTGTGTGCCTATCGGCATAGCAATATTTCACAAATTTCTTTTTGTATCAAATCCGATATAAGTAATTGAAAATTAAATGCACTATGAGATTTTTATGTATAATTGATGGAATAGTTCGTGATACCGTTGATGCAGCCTTTTTTACTTTTAATGAGATTTATAAAGCGGTTTGTAGCTTTCATATTTTCAGACATTACTATTAAAATTTTTATGACAGTCCTGGTTGCATAGCCCACATGAGTAAATGAACAGGTTCTTGTGGAAAAAGTACTATAAATATCAAATAAAGCAAATTTTAAACATGGTTTCATTTTTGTCTTAGCTATGAGTAGAACTGCACTGATAGAATATTGAAAGTCATCTGTTTGAGCCTGTAATCAAACCGATCTAAACGTAAATTTTGTAGTTGGTACGTAAGCAACTCTAATTAGATCCGCACCGACTCCAATAATATTTTAACCGCAATTTGAAGTTGCGATTTACTACGTTCTTGGTGGTGAAGAAATATATCGCAGAAAATCTGCATTTTAGGTATAGGTACGTGAAGTTGGTCATTCAGCATTGGATTCAACTTAATCAACTCCTTTTTGATCTTTCTGACTCGCTGTGGCCTATGCCCAATAGTGGGATGTATTTAGGCTGCTATTTTTTATTTTTAATAGCTTTCCACTGCTGATCACAGGCTTCCCCCATTCTATGACAAATAGACCGGTTATTTGTAGAAGTATTCACGCTTGGCAACCGCAGCTCTTTATTACTTTGAGCTGTTATCAAGAAGATGCTACCTGTCTTTTTTTATAGAATAGAGTGACAAACGAGCACACAGTCCACCTGATGGTAAGTGGTTGCTGCGGCCCGTAGACATCTACATCTATCCCCGATTACGAATCAAAATGCAGATGCGTTGTCACCCGTGAGGACTGAGATGGAATGCCTCATTTCCAGTAAAAAGGGTCTCCGGTTCTCTACACTCACCATACGAAATACAGCAGCATTAAGATACTATTTCACGCTGGTATTCTGTGAGAGCGTGGTCCTTCCCCGGTCGAGCCGACCCATTCGTGCTACAACTATACTACTAATGTAACTGCAGCATGGCTCTACCACGTAAATAACTCTACCACGTAAATATGTCTCCTGTTTCAGTTTTCCTCTGTCGCCTCTTAAGACATCCACGGGATAAAATGGGGTAGTTTCTGTTTCGCCACATCTACATGGCTAATATATTATTTCTACTTCCGATCATCAAATGGATCTTCAATAGTCAATAAAGTTAATAAAGTTGGATATTTGCCATAGCAGCCACGCTTGGCATGCGAGTTAAGAACTGTATATTTTTAATATTTTGAGCTATGATCAGAAAGACACTGCTAACCATCTTATGTAGCTTCCTACTCCTGTTCATGAATTTAGTTCTTCTCACAAGTTTTCCGTGAATAGAACTACATTTATGAAACTTAAGTCTACTCTAACGTAAAAAAATACTGGTGTAATAGTGGGGATAAGCGGTCCACTATTAACAGATTCCGAGTAGTCTTGTGGCGGAGAAATGAAACTACTATTTATGTGCAAACGACTGGTGTATCAAGTACTGAATATGGAATACGGAATATAGAATATGGAATGAATTTTACGTCGACCCAGCCTATATTTATATGTCCGGCTATGTCGTTAGTTAACCAATAGTAACAATTTTTATTTGCCTAGCCAATTATAGTACATACATTAAAACCAATAAAGATTATTTAAAATACAACTATTATGTACGTTCCATATGCCGGCGTGAGACTCGTGTTATCTTCTCGTATCTACGTCGCTAGACTGGGCTATAAAAGTTGTGAAGGCCGGCGCGCGCGCGTTGCGCCCTCCTTTCTGCCAAGGAGGGTCGCGTTTGTATACGGCTTAGAGATCTCTCGTGCCAATCCATAAAGGCGGTGTTTAGTGGGTAAAAGTCTCCACATAACCACGCAGCCGGCTGCGTGGTATGCTATGAGCATTCACCGGCTCCCTTCCCCGCTTTCTGGAGGGTTGCCCATATTTGATTCGGGCGCAAAAAAAAGCGCGCGAGCGTAGTCGGCGAGCGGCGGCGGCGTGGAACACAGTTCACAGCGTAGTCAGCGAGCGGCGGCGGCGTGGAACAGCAAGAAGAAGCGTTGAAGAAACGGCTTCAAAATGGTCGACGGATACATAACGATAGCGGCGTGTGAGGACGATGTGGCGCTGAATGATATTTGCGGCTGTTTCTTGTTTCTTTATTAGAACGTTAAATATATACGTCAAATTACCTCGCATCAATACGCAGCCCGCAGTATCACAGTAGCCGGGGATAGTTAGGAAATAAATGTTTTCTTCGCCTTCTGTGTTATGGTATCAGCCGGGTATATATTATTTATTGCAGATTAGCCTGGCTGCTACACTGGCATGTGGTGCTAATCAATATTCAATGGGACCAATATTAATAAAGACCATGAAATTAAACCTTATTTTATCAAGACTATATCAACTTTAATAATGAATATTATGTAAATAATGCATTTCCGATTCCAAGATAATTTTCCGTAAATAAAGACACAACGGAAGACGTGCATGATATAAAAAAAGGGTTGCTTGACGTATGATAATTATGCAATTCTGATGAACTAACTTATTGTTTCTGTAGCCTATGATATTGCCAATATAGACACAGATACCGACGTGTCTCTAAAAGTGATCCAGTTTTGCAAATTTTAGTACGAAATAGTATTATCGATGTTTCTAAATTCATGCCCACGCGAGCGAAGCCGTGGGTAAAAAGCTAGTCTTATATAAAAGTATATCTTATGAACTCACATAAAAACAGAAGTAGTAACGATGACCGCTCATCACAAAAACGATATATAATATTGAGAGCTACAGCTTTCGTTTTACTTGCGACATAGACTGTGCCACTATGGTTCGTGCGGAGCGCCTACCGTTAAAATATCCGCCGGTGGGGTCGTTCAGAGACGAGGAGATATCTGCAATAAGAAATAATAAACCTATACCACGATCACGCAACACATGGTTAAGGAGAATCATCACCCAAGTGTTTCCGGACATGAGTGGTCGGGTTCGGTTGGTAGATGTAAAAACTAAGACTGGAACTTGACGGAGATCTGTCGTCGCATCAATTAATTTAGATGGTGAGTGCTGTTTCAGTACTCAGGGTGGGGAGAGTCAGCGATGGGCTCTAAATTTTTGATGTACCGTCCTTTTATGTTAATTATGAGACCTATATATTATATTGTACTGCCAATTACTCACAACAGTCCAATTCAAACCGCCTTATACTATACCCGAGATGTGAGAGCAGTTTTATTTGTAAATTTATAATTATTAGAAATTTGGCTTAAAGTACTCGTTTGGGGATTCTGAACCACCACAAACTTAAGGTTTTAGTGCCAGGTAGTATATAGTACTAAAAGGGAGGGGGAGGAGGTGAATTTCGGTCATTTTGTCGAAGCCTTCGGTTTGATGTAGTTTCATACAAGAGTATTAATAACTTCTTGGTTTTTAATTATTATTACCGAAAATTTGCATTTGTAATAATACATACTACATCGAGCATTTACTTTCAGACATAGTCCATTTTTTATACTTGTTTCTTTATTCGCATTTACAAGAACAAGAGTATTACGATTGGTGAAGAAAAAAAAAACAAAAAAAAAAAAACGAGGTTAACTGCCCACCGTACCCTTATTGAAAATACACAACACATTCCTTAAATAGCAGAAATACAACACCATTATCAAAAGGCTCGCAGCCTGCCTTTTGATAATGGTGTTGTATTTCTGCGACAAAAAGAAACTGTAAAGCCTGCCTTTTGATAATAGTGTTGTATTTCTGCGACAAAAAGAAACTGTTAAAGTGCATTTCATGTGATATTTTTTAATGATATATTTATTAGGCCAGTAAAAATAGAATTTAACTTTGCACAAAATTTCCGATCCAATTTTGTTATTATTATAAGGTTTAGGATCACTTACTAAGCATAAAATCACAAAATGCTGACAGATCCAGTTGACGTTTCAAGCGCCATCTTGAAAAAACGTTTTCGGCCGATATCTCCGAAATTATGCACTTTATGGCAAAAGTTATAGGAACTATTATTATAGAGAATAAAATTTAACATCTTTTGTTTCCAGTAAACTTTTTTGTAAAACTTACCGTTTACAATTTATGGCCCATTTAAAGAACCGGTTTTTCTATCGCGACCAATAACTCTTGAAATATTAGAATAATCAATAAAATGCATTATTACATTTTTATAGAACAGTTTATTTTCTACAACTTTTGTTTCAAAATTTTTTTATAATATTTTTTATAAACTTTTTGAGTTATAGGACGTTTAATGTAGAAATGCCGACGCTCGGCGAATGACGCGACAGCATTAAAATAATAATTTCTTTGTCGATGATGACCACTATTATATTTTTAATACCCTTAAAATCGACCACCTTGTCATTTGTAGTTAAAAACTATCAAATGTGAAGATTGTCAGTCAATAAATATTTAAGATTCATTCACATGAAGAACTATCACTCTCTGGAGAAAAAAATCTATTACCGAAACTTATTTTAACAATTGTCAAACGATGCCAGGATGTATGTACGACGAATTATTTTCAAACCTTTTATTTGAAACCACAATGTTTTATTTATTTAGGCAATATCCATGCACTATTTTAAACTGCATATACATCACGCAACAAAAACATTAGAATCTAAGCAAAAAATTAGAAACCTTCATACGAAATTTGCTTTGTTTAAAGGAAAATAATCAATAAAATCTTATTATTATTAATAATAACAATATCCTCCAGACCGAATTTCGGTCACGGCGACCTGTCTCAACGGAGGTTAGCCATTGGGAGCAGGACAGGATCATAGTGCCCTAGTGTATGCGCAAGCACAGGTGCTCTCTCTATTCCTTTACTCTAATAATCCGATGGGACAGTAAACCGACTCGACCGGAGGGAGATCAGGCGCAGGACCAACGGCTTAACGTGCTTTCCGAGGCACGGGGGTGAGACACCGCCAACTTCCTGACTTCGGGCAGCTACTGCGAATTTCTGGACAGAAAAACTCAATAACGGTATTTTATTGCCCAACCCGGGATTCAAACCTAGGACCTCATGATCAGCAGCCGCACTGCTACAACCACTAGACCAACGACACTTAATATTTATAAACATGTTGTATTATTTACTCACGAAGCCAGAACATAAGAAATTACAGTTATTTAGAACAGCGTCTTCATTATGCATCCTCACTGCTGCCCTTATCGCAATTGATTTGAGTTTGGCAGCATGTCTTCTCGTCCGCATATCGCTATATCGATGATAATCGATAATAGCAGTGTCCCTTTGCAAACTTTCTTTACGTACTAATTTCTAATTTTATAACTAGTTTTAGGGTAAATTTTTCCTCATACTTGTAACCCTAAATATAGGAACGTATTTTTTGTCTCTTTTTGCATTCTCTGTCTAAGCATTCATACGAGGTGGTATGTGGAAGCAAAACCTCGCACATGCATTTTGTACACGCTGTCTGGCTGTGTGGCTCTGAGCCTCTGATTCCTACTTAATAGACTAGTAATTTTATTGGGACAAAATTAAAGACTGGCATCGTTTTATCCTTGTTTTCTCTGTTAGGAGTAGCCTGATTTTATATAAGGTAATGATAATTTACACAATAGGTAAGACACCAATATCTGTCTATTATCAAAATGCACGGGGATTACGTATAAAACTTCATAAGCTTTATCTAGAAATATTAAATAATGATTATGACATCATTATTTTAACAGAAACCTGGTTTCACGATGGTATCTTGGATGGGGAGATCTGTGATAATCGGTATATTGTGTACAGACAGGATCGTATACTAACGGAAACAAGCAAATCGTCAGGTGGTGGTGGAGGTGTGGCAATCATAATTCGTCGTACACTTAAGGACGCGCTTGCAAATCAACCAATATTAGGGTGTTTTTCGGTAGATTTTGTGACAAAACTAAACCAAATCAAATATAAGTAAAAACTACCATGTATAGATTGGTTTTTCATATGCAAACCTATGTAACTCTTTTGTTGAAAATAGTAGTTTTTATATTGTTAAAACGAACTTTCGTTGCCATTTTCTACAAAATTAACGATACCGGCTTGTATTTCGGTACATGTTTTGGTCTATTATTAACATATTTAAAAAATTTAAAAAATACTATAAGATGACAGACATATTCAATTAAAAACCCTAAGTTTATTTTTTATCAAAATGTCACAAATAGTCGTAAAAAAAATAAAAACTGATGCACATTTTTTCACATATTTTGCTAATACGGATGAATTATTGTTACGAGCTTGAGGTTCGTGACAATAAAAATTGCCGATAAAATTACCTAAATTAACACTTTAATTTACTTTACACAAATTAAAGTTAAAAACACTAATAATTAAACACACTAATTCACTTAATTCCGCTCCGAAGCTTCGCTTGTGTCGCCGAGTTCAACTCTGTGTCGATCGCATCTTGCAGCGCCTATTTATATAATTAGCAAAGAAGCGTCCCGAACATTCAGGTAAATGCGCGCCAGGCAACGAGTATTCGAGTGTAGATTTTCCAGAAACTTAGTTCTTCGGGTGGCGCTGTCGGTCGAAAGATTTGTGATGTCATTTACTGCAACGCTCTACTCGCTCTCGTTCCTGACACTAGATGGCGCTAGTATATATGACTTGAGCGCGTTACACTGCCCCCTCCTAAGACATGCTAGTGCCGAGCATCATCGGCCCCATAATAACGCGCCAAGCGATCCACATGGACGATCTTAGGAGTCCCTCTTGCGCCTTTCTGTAACGGCTCCGCAATGTCAAGGGATGTCTTATCCCGTGGTGCACCAACATTGTACAATTTCGACGCTCCTCTACTCCGTGCCTGAGGTCCCCTCACAGCCGCACAACTTGTACATGTACGGCACCAATCCTCGACATCGTCACGATAATGGACCCAGTAAAATTGTTCTCGGACCTTCAGTAGAGTTCGTTTACCTCCCAGATGGACTCTTGAACGACCATTATGGCACAGCTGTAGAACATTCGGCACCTTAGCTTTAGGGACAACCATTTGTAAACGACAGCTGTCTCCTCGACCATTGTCCCATTTACGGCACAGGACTCCATCCTGAAGCAGCAAGCTGTCCCATTGGGCCCAATAGCTTTTCGTGGTTGAACTCATCGCTGAGACGTCCCTCCACTTAGGCTTGGTAGCACGGGCCTTCATCCATACCAGAATCGGCTTGATGTCCGGATCTTCCTGCTGTGCATGTCGTAGGCTGTCCTTCCACCCTTTGCTGAGGTGGTCTGTCCTGAGCATCCTCACGGATACCACTTCCTTACTCTCTTGCCTACTACAATGGTTGCAATCTTCAGGACAAGGTCTTCTTGACAATGCATCTGCGTTACCGTGAGATTTCCCGCTGCAGTGTCTGATAGGAAAGTCGTATTCCTCTGCTGCTGCTGGGCGGTGCTGTTAGCTGCACTTCCTTTCTGAGACCGTTCACCTTCCCTTCCTAGGGTGTGCTTAGGGCAGCTGGACCGAAGATGGCCCCTTTCCCCATAGCCATAGCACACTGGGCTGTATCTTTTATTGTGATCGCGAACCGTAACTGCTGCAACCTCTCTAGCGTGAGGTGAACGATGATCCTGTCGCCGCCAGGCAGTGCCGTTAGCTGCACTACCCTCCTGATATCGTTCACTTTCCCTTTCTGCGGTTCGCTTAGGGCAGCTGGATCGAAGATGGCCTTTTTACCCACAGCCATAGCACCTAGGGCTGTACCCTCTGTTGCGGTCGCGAACTGTAGCTGCTGCAATCTCCCTGACGAGATGGGAACGATGATCCTGCCGCACGGCTTCTACCTCCAGTGCATGGGCCAAGGCGTCCTTAAGCGTCTCGTGGTGCCCGAGCCTCACAGCAGCTCTGACTTCCAGGTCACGGATGCCGTCGATGAATGTTGCACCAGGTTCCCTTCAATGAGCGCAGGTACAGACCGGTATGCTTTTCGCACCAGCTTCTCCACCTCTAGAGCCCACTGCTGCAGGTTTTCGTTGATGCGCTGCACGCGATCTTTAAGCTGCGCACGAAAGACGTGTTCCAGGTGAGCGTCGCCATATCTCGCCTCCAATGCCTCAAGGAGTTGCTCATAAGTCACTTCCTCACCGAGAGCTTCCAGAACTGTTAAGGCCTGGTCGCGCAGGCCTAGTGTGAGAGCAGTCATGGCCTGATTTTTATTCCAGCCGTTCGCCTTCATAACAGCTTCGAACTGGATTTTGAAGGCTGACCAGGAAGAAGTCCCGTCGAATGGTGGCACCTTGAACCCACGTAGCGAAGGTGTAGTAGCTACTACGGGAGCTGTTGTTCCATCCCCAAGTTTGAGGTCGTCCAGCGTTTTCTTCACGTCAGCCATTACGTTGTCAACCCGATTGGTTACTTGGTCGATTCGGGTTTCGGCCTCCGACAGGCGGTTGTCATGTTGAGCAACTTTATCCTTCACCTCCCGTATCTCTTTTCCGAAGATAGCGTGAAGGTCCTTCACGAGGAGCATCTGCTCTTCCTTATCGCGTTGTAGTTGCTCTTCTAAACGACGGGCCTGTTCCTCCTGCCGGCGGGCCTGTTCCTCTTGTCCGCTCTGCAGCTGCTCTTTCAACTGACGGGCCTGCTCCTCCTGTCGGCGAGCCTGCTCCTCCTGTCGGCGAGCCTGCTCCTGCAGTATCACCATCAGAGCACCCAAGTCAGGTGCCACAGACGTAGAAGCTGCTGACGGACCGGCTTCCGTGGCCGGCGGCTGGCCCTCAGACATCTGCGGCGTTGCACCACCAAATCTCCTCTGGTCCGTCTCCTGCTGGCGTTGACTTCGGGTACGGACACCCTCCGTTTCCTCCTTAGGTAAAATCGGCATTATTTTGTCCCACTTCTGACACCAATTGTTACGAGCTTGAGGTTCGTGACAATAAAAATTGCCGATAAAATTACCTAAATTAACACTTTAATTTACTTTACACAAATTAAAATTAAAAACACTAATAATTAAACACACTAATTCACTTAATTCCGCTCCGAAGCTTCGCTTGTGTCGCTGAGTTCAACTCTGTGTCGATCGCATCTTGCAGCGCCTATTTATATAATTAGCAAAGAAGCGTCCCGAACATTCAGGTAAATGCGCGCCAGGCAACGAGTATTCGAGTGTAGATTTTCCAGAAACTTAGTTCTTCGGGTGGCGCTGTCGGTCGAAAGATTTGTGCTGTCGTTTACTGCAACGCTCTACTCGCTCTCGTTCCTGACACTAGATGGCGCTAGTATATCGTCGACTTGAGCGCGTTACATTATGATTCATCCGTATCTATTGCAATAAGGGCTATTTTATTGTTGGTGCCTGCTTTGATTTATTGTACAAAGATTTCGATGAAACCACAGTCCGCGCTCGGTCGCCGTCGTGAGTGGACACTGTATCGCCTGTTTGTAGCGGCTCATTATGAAAAGATCGCTGTACATACACAAAATATTAGAAAAAACAAATTGGAAACATAAGTACTAGACAAGTGATAAAATTATTATTTTTATACTCATAGTTTTTTATTTAGCTAATAAAAAAAGTAGGATATATAAACTTACCTACTACTGCAACTCCCGGACGAGCGGAACTAGGTGTGCCGAGTTTGGGTTCGTTTTGTTGGTTATGATGAGACCTTACCACTCCATCAAATCCGGAGGTATGGACTCGTCATAACTAACAAAACGGAGCCCAAATTCGGCACACCTATTTCAACTCGTTCAGAAATTCCAACAGTAGTTACGTACATGCCAACCTTTCAATAACTTACCCTGTATTAAAGTATTATATTATGCCTACGTTCGCAGTATATTAGAGTATGGTAGCAACATATGGTGTCCACAATACTATACGTATATTAACAAAATAGAAGTATTGCAAAAAAAATTTTGAAGTTTATGGACTACAAAATTAAAGAACAACATCAAACATACAAAGAAAGATGTATATTCTATAAGTTCCTTTCATTAGCAGACAGAAGAAAATTGCTTGATCAAATTACATTATATGATCTCATTCACGGCCGCCTAGATAATTCGCATTTACTTGGACTTATCAATTTCTCCACACCCATATACCATACTAGACACACTAAATTATTTTTCATCTCTCACTCTCATACGAAATATACCAAAAAATCACCAGTAAACCGGATGTGTGGCACCTATAATAATTTTTTGACAATATTGATATTTTTACGAAAAAGAGAGAAAACTATAAAACTGAAGTATGCAAAAATCTCTTCAATAGTTATTCATGACTAAGGTATTAACTCAGATCAAATATATGAGCACAGACACACACACACACACACACACACACACACACACACACACACACACACGCACACACACACACACACACACACACACACACACACACACATTATGTTGTTGTATATACAATGTTTATAGTAGTACCGCTGATTATTCTTTGTACCGATAAGGAATCGTCGCTCATTCTTTTAACTTATGTTTAGATAATATGGGGAAACCTAAGCCACTTTGCGCGATTTCTTGGAGTTCGGTCCAAGTACCTGCAAAGAAGGTAAGGGCGGTGTCATCAGCATATGAAACTATTTTGGAATTATTTACTTTAATGTTACAGAGGTCGTTAATGAATATCAAGAAGAGAGTAGGTCCGAGTATACTACCCTGGGGCACACCGTAAGATATAGAAAGTTCATTACTTGTATAGTTGCCAATCTTTACTCTTTGAGTCCGGTCTGAAAGGTAGCTACGGAAAAAATCAAGTTGAGAACCCCTGATACCTATATTTTCTAGTTTTAATAAGAGAGTATTGATGGGAACCGTATCAAAAGCCTTAGCCAAGTCCAAGAATATTGTAAGGACTTTTTTGTTGTCGTTAAGCTTACTTACAACGAAAGTAGTTAATTCGTGAATAGCGTCAGAAGTGGATTTATTTTTACGAAATCCAAACTGTTGGGAAGAGATTATATTACAGTGTTCCAGATATTTTGCTAGTCGCCAGTTGATTAAACGTTCCAAAACTTTGGATAAAGCACTAAGTACCGCAATGGGGCGATAATTATTAATGAGATTCCCATCACCACTCTTGAAAATTGGATGGATTATAGCCCTCTTGAAAGAGGTAGGAAAGACAGAAGATTCTAGACAGAGATTATAAATTGTCAGGTCATGAGGTGATTATAAATTGTCATGTCAGGTAATTGACAGGCCTGTTGGTCTAGTGGTTAGTGACCCTGACTGCTATGCCGGAGGTCGTGGGTTCGATTCCCACCCAGGACAAATGTTTGTGTGATGAGCACGATCATTTGTTCTGTGTCTGGGTGTAATTTATCTATAATATTTATGTATTTAGAAATATATAAGTATGTTTATCAGTGGTCTAGTACCCATAACACAAGCTCTGCTTAGCTTGGGACTAGATGGCGTTGTGTGATAGTTGTGGAATATTATTATTATTATTATTATAAATATGGGCTAGAACAGGTGCGAAAATAGGGGAGTATCGTTTTAAAAAACTTGGTGGAATTTCATCCCATCCGGTAGCTGCATTATGTTTTAGCGAATTAATAAGTAATTTAATTTCATCAGTGTCCGTGGATTCTAAAACAAAAGATGACAGATTAGATTTTACTAGGGTGGTTCCTTTTGGTGAAATTGCGCAATTGCTGGCGTTTTTTTGCGCTAGCTCCTTTCCGATGTCGATAAAGAACTTATTAACGTTATTACACGACTGAGTTGGTGAGAGAGAGGATAGTAATTGCTGTGCTGTCGATTGTCGAGGTTTTTCGTTACAAGCGATATTTTTTATAGTGTCCCATAAATCTTTACTGTTTTTACCTGCTTTTTTTATTTGCTCCGAATCGTACTGCCTTTTTACCTTTTTTAATATTTTCGTACAGAAATTCCTGTACCTTTTGTATGTTATAATAAGTGTTAAATTGCTTGGATCTTGTTTTAACTCTCTGTGTAAAGAGTCTCTGTTATGGATACATCTTAATAAACCTGGTGTTATCCATGGTTTGAGTATCCTCTTTTTTGCTGATAATTTGACAGTGTACGTATTATCGAGTATAGCTTGAGACATTAGCTGTATAAAACTATCCGTTGCTATGTTAGGGTCTTTGAGAGTTAGAATAGGTTTAAGATCTATTTGCTCCATTGTTTTGTCTAATGTTATATAGTTTATTTTCGAGATTGTCTTAGGATGTTTGAGATATGTGTTTTTTGTTTTGATACATACGATTGAAAAGTAGTGATCAGTGATAGTTGTATCAAGTACAAAAGTTAAAACTGGGAATTTAGTTCGAAGAAAAGTATGGTCAAGGCAGTTGTTACCTCTTGTTGGGAAGGTATGAGCAGGTAACAACCCATGAAAAGCAAGACAATTTAGATACTCATGTGAGTGGTTATTGAAGGTTTTAATATCAATGTTAATGTCTCCGGTAAGTACAACAGTTTTATATTTTGAGAGTGACGGGAGTATATCGTTTAGGGCAGATAGAAATGGACTAATATTTTCATTAGAAGGAGATCGATATATGCAAATCACTACTATATCAGGATTGATTTTAATTATTAGTCCGGAGGCTGATCCGTTAAAGTCTGGCTCTTCGACGATTGAGAATAAAGACGTTTTTATGTATACAAGAACACCATCGCTTTGATTAAGGTGGCTAGATGTTTTATGAATTGAATAATTGGGTAAACTGGGAATATAGTGATTAGTGGAACAGGATAACCAACATTCAGTCAATGATAAAATATCACAGTCAAACGCAATACTCTGTAAAGTTGTCTGTAAATTTAAGAAGTTACAGTTAATAGACCGAATATTTTGGTTAAAAATTTTTAAATATTGCCTTGGGTTTTGCAATATTTGATTGGATTTTTCGATGGTACAGAAAAGCGATTCGGAAACTGAAAGCTGGTCAACGTTTTCAATTAAATTATTAATGCCATTAGCCATTTTTGTGGTTTAAATTAAGGGTAGAAAGGTTCGTAGGAAAGGCTGTTATAAGGATGGAGTTATTATTTGTTGTGCATATAGTTGAACCGAAATATCGACGTGGTATTTCTACATACGACAGCACTAGAGGCTGGGAAATGCTAAAATTATGTTTTTGTAGATATACAGCAATATTAATAATTTTAATAATGATGTTAAAAATATTAGTGTTAATGTATAGTGTAATAATATAATAGTTCACGTTTTGTATGAATTTTATGGCAATGTTATGTGTGTAAGTATGTGGTAAGTTTAATTTGTGTGGGTGTAAATATTTAATATCTATGTTAGTAATTAAGATAAGTACGTGAGTGTAATTAGTTAACTTATTGGGACTTAAACAGTAAGCAAACATAAAAATATATGGGAAAAAGATTAATAGCATATAAGGTAAATAAAATCGAAAATATTTTCGTAGTCATGCTCCTTTGGATGTAGACAACTGGTTTAAATGCTGCTCATTTCTTACTATAATGTAGGGAGATTTGTCGTCTTTTCTCAGCAGGATTCTTCCATTTGATGTCCAGCAATATGCGTACTGGTTTAATTTTGCAAATTTTCTCGTGATATAAAACGTAGACTTAGTGCTAGGAGTGAGCTGCTCAGTGATATATATAGGAGTAAGTGGGCCATCTAGACCCAGATGAGACGAATTTAGCTTATTGTTTGAGTTACGTTTGTTATAATTCTTAACCAGAGACAAGAAATTACTTTTTATAAGAGTATTGGAGAACTCAACTGTCAGATTAGATGTTTTGTTTTCCTTTTTCGAATATTGTCTTGACACATCTCGAATATCAGAGACTTGCAAATCGATTTCTACGAGTTTTGATAATTTTATTACCATATCATATAGATCTTTCTTTGACTCTTGGATCCTCTTGGGTAAATTGCGAATTTCGACACAAGTCTTTATGCAACTGCGATCATGAGTCTCCATTTTCTCTTCCAGCGAAGATAGTTTGTTAGCCACGGTGGTACGCTCCTGTTCCAGGTAAGTAATTTTAGACTCCAGCGAAGTTATTTGCTCAGATATAAAGTTCATGGACTTTTCTATGTCGGTGTTGGTATTTTCTATTTTTGAGTTTTGGTTTTTAATATCTAATAAATAATTTTCTAATTTATCCATTCTTGAAGTTTGTGCAGACAACAGCTCTTTGATCATGCTTTTGATATCGTTTGTTATATCGCTCTTAATTGTGGTTAACTCCTCTAGAAATTCAGGAGCTCCAGCGCCTGATGGATATCGGCGTTTTGTTCGTTGCGTTACATTGTGTGCTATAAATTCGTCAGGCGCTAAGCTTTCTTCAGAACACAATTTGCGTATATCAGAATCGGAACGTGAGGGTGTGTTCCGTTTATTCGACGTTTTTGGTGGCGATTTAAACATTGTGTCGGATCGTATGTCCACTTAATAAAACGGCGGGATATATTTGCAAGTCTGTTTTAAATGCAATCCGTCGCTGGAGCTGTACTATTTTTATTTTGTGGCGGTAGTTAGTTCCGCCCGATTCCGCCCACTGCTTATGCACTTAGTAAAAGTGGGTTGGGACTCTGAGAAGCGAATCAAAGGCGATCAGCTGCGACTAGGCGAATTAGTGGAGGCGTAACATACAAGGTAGTTTAGTATTAACAAGAAGTGACTCACTGTGATTTCTGTTCCCCTGGTACTTCGTACTAATTATAACGAATAATTATTTTACTATGCTTTAATTTCACGAATATTGCACTCACTAAAAACACGTCCACACTTGCTGGAGTCCAAGGGGGAAGGTAGTAGCGAATATATTGGCCGAGAGTTGGTGACGGCGTCCACACGTTGGAAGGTCGTTCAGTTTACTTCGGTTCGGGCCAATGTGCGGACGAATTTATGACGTCGGCACCATGGCGCAGTGGCTCAGCAATGAGTGGTTGTGCCGGGGGCCGCGGGTGTGAATCCCGCACGGAACAAGTGTTTGTATGTCCTACATATAATTGTTTCGGGTCTGGATGTGTGTCCTTGTGCAATTTATGTTTGTAAGCTGCCTCCGAAATACAGAAGAAAATCCAAGTGTAACGTTTTTATAAAATAATTTTAAAATAATAGTGAATATTAATGGGGCTGTAAATACATATATAGATAGATATACGATTAGCTTTATTTATTCTTGACACGCATCATACACCGGAATAAATACCATTAATAAGAACTTAATTTATTTTAAAGTTAAAGGAGTTATAATCGATTAGTTTATGTTTTAAAATTGGGTTTTGATTTTAAAGTTTAGCAAAACATGTACTTGCTTTTCTATAAGACATTTGATGTATATAAAAAACACCTTATAATTTATTTGATAATTTAATTATTTTTGAGAAAGACAAAAACAATAGCAATAAATATAATTAACACTGACTTAATAATAGGTACTAATTATAACTTAGAACATAAATGAAAAACTCGTGACAAGGAAAGTGGCTCAGGACCATGCTTTGCGGCAGTCTGTGGAGGAGGATGTTCAGTAGTGGACTTGTGAACAGCTGTAATGATGATGATGATTCGAAAACTTGCACGATTAAATTATAAGTAATTGACGTTTTTTTATAGGATAGGGTGACAAACGCGCACACAGTTTACCTGATGGTAAGTGGTTACTGTAGCCCACAGACATCTACACCCATCCTCGATTACGAATCAAAATGCAGATGGGTTGTCACCCGTGAGGACTAAGATGAAATGCCTCGTTTCCTTTAAAAAGGGTCTCTGGTTCTCTACACTCACTAAACGAAACACAGCATCTTTAAGCTACTATTTTACGCTGATATTCTGTGAGATCGTGGTCCTTGCCCGGTTGAGCCGAACCATTCGTGCTACAATTATACTTCTAATATAACTGCATGATTCTACTACGTATACACGACGTGCTTCATCTTTTTTTCCATTTTAAAATTGTTCTCGTAATAATCTGATTGTAAAAAAACGTTATTTTTTTGATAAATAGCTTATTAATTAAAACAAATGTTCAATAATAATTAAATCGCGCTAATTAAAGTAGTAGGAATGTTTAAAGTTGAAATTGGCACTAAAAGGCTGGTAATTGGGGCATCTACCCTACAAGGCTTGAATATAAAATTGAAATCAGATGCGTGTAATCACTCTGGGAGCTTGTAGCAAACTAAACGCGCGGCCAACGTGTGGACGCGGCGACCAAACTCTGCCAACAATCCTTTGAACTTTTGTAAAAAACCGACACCACACGGATCTCGCGCCAACTTGCGGGCCATCGTTCCAATACATACCAATGAAGCCCAAACACACCGTCTACACGTTGGCCAACGCTATTGGCCACTACATTCGCCACTGTGTTGGCCAACGTGTAGAGGCGCCGTAATACACTTAGCGGCCCGGAATGTGGTCTAAACATAAACAAACCAATATATTATAAACAGGCGATTTTGGGCTATGAATGAGAATTTCAAGTAGCAGATCATCAATAAGTTTGTTTATGTTAATTTAATAGGGTAAGCACGAAAAAAAATTAATTTGTTTTATTTCTGATCTTATTGTTTTAAATCTTTCACTTCTTGGACAATGAAGTATAATATTTTTAAATATTCTATTGATTCTGTTAGACTTGAATTTTCAAATGTCAGATTTCTTAATATTTTAACAAATGTAATTATTAATTTGAAAGGATTTGTTTCAAATTTTCTATTTACAATTTTTATTACATCGTAAATCCTTTCAAATTAATGATGAAGACATCGACCAATTTCGTCCTATAGGCGTCGTGCGAGGCAACTATGAATAAGATCACAAAACCTGTGTGGTTTTCGACAGGTAGATGTATACTTTTTTAATATATATGACATACCCAGACCAGCAACCGTTGGTTTTGAAATTGTTAAGCCGTCTGCCAAGAAAACGTGATGTAGTAATTAAGACTTGAGACTGAAATCGTTATTCCAGTGTATCTCTGTCAAGAGAATGAGTTTGTTTATAAATTTGTATAAAATACATTTATCATACGGTTTGAACGGATTGACTCAGTAAACTAGCATAACTGGCTATTATGTTCACATTTAAAATGAAACACAATCAGTGACCTGAGAATCTATAACTCATTCAAAACGTCACCACATGAATACAAAACAAGCACCGGCTATTAAATTTTACATAGAGATGTATAAAAAACCTTACACAATATTATTTCGTTATGATTTGTTTTATTTAACTAAAATCTGTTAAATAAAAAATATATTATGTCATCAAATCATACTTTTATTATCGCACCACGATCCGAAGCTGGGTATATGGCTTCTTGGAGTTTGGGTGATTTTTCGCAATTTTGTTAGCCTTATATGGAGGAAAAAGTGATTATAATATATAAAGTGTTTTTTGCATAAACCTCTTAAAATACATTTATACCATCTCGAGGACAGATCATTTTTGCTTTTGCGGTAGAACTCTAGGGATCTGGATCCACCAGTCTATAAATACATTTCTACCGATTCCGAAGAACAAAATTTCTGCCTTGCAGGAAATTATACAAATTGCGGAAAGTATAGTAATTTGTTTGGGATGTTTTCTAACTGCAGATCTTCTAAGTTTTAAACGGTTTGATTAGCAGTGAGGTCCTGTATAATCATGGAGCCATAGCGGCAAAGATCGATTGACGAGATGGACCAGTTTTTCTGAGAGTTTCGCCATAATTGTTGTTGTATGTAATGTTAATAACAGCAAATGTACTGTTATTAATAAATGGATTCTCAAAAACTATGATGAATCGCCATGACTATGGTTAGCAATATTTTATCTGGGTTTAGTCGATGCGTTTTACGCTAGCAATTATACTTGAGAATCCATTTTTCGCCACTCGTCACAATTCTGTGTAAATTCTTTCTTTATTCCTGCACCTCAAAGCAAGCAATGATACAAAGTATAATCTTCTGAGTTTTTATATTTTACCGGTTTGGTGCAAATAAATCAATATTTCTTGGTTATTTGCTAAATTCAAACGCTAATTTCGTGGTTTTTTGATCAGGGTCGGCTTCCAATATTTTTTTATTTCATCGTTATTTATTTTAGTATCTGGTCTTGTTCTCGGTTCATTCTTCACTCTGGTTTTTCAAGATGTTAAAGCTGTTAGTTTTTTGGCAGCTTTTACAGCTTTTACTCAGCTTCATAGACTGTAAATGGGTGAATATAAATCATTTCGCACTGTTACTTTTTTTTTTTTATAGGATAGGTTGACAAACGAGCACACAGTCCACCTGATGGTAAGTGGTTGCTGTGGCCCATAGACATCCACATCTATCCTCGATTACGAATCAAAATGCAGATGCGTTGTCACCCGTGAGGACTAAGATGGAATGCCTCGTTTCCAGTAAAAAGGGTCTCCGGTTCTCTACACTCACCATACGAAATACAGCAGCATTAAGCTAATATTTCACGCTGGTATTCAAAATGAATACCGGCTACTTATATATATAATATAATACTTGCGTAACGAAGACTTCTATGAAAGTGTACAGTGAACGTCGGTGAGCTATCTAACAGCCGTCTGATGAGGGGGTGGCGAACCCCAGCTCTGATGGCTAACTTGCATCTTTTGATGTTCTGGGTAATGAGAACCGCCCAGGGACACGGCAGTATGGTATATACGCCGTGTGGAAGGGTGTGCGGCGCGCCCGTCTATGGGATCGCTATGGTCCTTTCCTTTATCCTAACAGTGTTTGGATAAAGGAAAAGACCGACCGACACTATTCCGATGATATCCCGGACATCAGTCTGAGCGAGATTAGAATGGCTCTCCAACACCTTAAAAACGGCAAGTCCCGAGCAAGGATGGAATTACAGTGGAGCTTCTGAAAGCGGGTGGAAAACCGGTACTGGAAGTCCTTCAGTGGCTCTTTAATTCCATCCTCCACGGTGACACTACTCCGGAGGCGTGGAGCAGAAGTGCGGTGGTCTTATTCTTCAAGAAAGGTGACAACGCCCTCTTGAAGAACTACAGACCGATATCCCTTCTGAGCCGCGTCTACGTGCTGTTTTCGAGAGTCATTACGAATCGTCTCGCAGGCAGACTCGACGACTTCCAGCCTCCCGAACAAGCCGGTTTCCGAAATAGCTTTAGTACCATAGACCACATACATACCCTTCGGCAAATTGTACAGAAGTCCGAAGAGTACAATCTGCCACTTTGACTGGCGTGTGTGGACTATGAGAAAGCCTTTGATTCCGTCGAAATTCGGGCGGTGCTACAGTCTCTTCAGCGGTGCCAAGTTGACTGTCGGTATATCGAAGTGCTGCAGTGTTTGTACATTAGAGCTACGATGGCTATTCGAGTACAGAACCAGAGTACGAAACCTATCCAACTGCAGAGAGGTGAAAGACAGGGTGACGTTATTTCCCCGAAACTCTTCACCGCTGCATTGGAAAACGTTTTCAAGCTACTGGACTGGAAAGGATACGGTATTAACATCAATGGCGAGTACATCACTCACCTTCGATTTGCCGACGATATAGTCCTTATCGCAGAATCGCTGGAGGACTTAAGCACTATGCTCAATGACCTCAATAGTGCCTTCCAACGGATAGGTCTTAAGATGAACATGGACAATACAAAGATCATGTTTAATGTCCATGTCACACCTATGCCGGTAGTTGTTGGGAGCACTAAGCTCGAAGTTGTTGACGAGTACGTTTACCTGGGACAAATAGTCCGGTTAGGTAAGTCCAACTCCGACCGAGAGGTCAATCGACGGATTCAACTCGGCTGGGCAGCGTTCGGGAAATTACAACGCATCTTCTTGTCAGGTATACCTCAAAACCTGAAAACTAAGTAGTACAACCAGTGCGTGTTGCCAGTGATGACATATGGAACTGAGATGTGGTCCTTCACTGCTGGCCGTATGAGGACGCTCAAAGTCGCTCAGCGAGCTATGGAGAGGTCTATGCTCGGAGTTTCTCTGCGTGATAAACTTAGAAATGAGGATATCCGCAGTAGAACCAAAGTGACCGACATAGCCCAACTGATTAGTAACCTGAAGTGGCAATGGGCTGGCCATATAGCTCGAAGAACCGACAACCGTTGGGGAAAAAAGGTTCTCGAGTGGCAGCCTCGTACCGGTAGATGAAGTGTAGGGCGACCCCCCACTAGATGGAGTGACGACCTGGTAAGACATGCAGGAAGGCGATGGATCCAGGTGGCTCAGGACCGTGCTTTGTGGCATAACTTGGGGGAGGCCTATGTTCAGCAGTGGACTTGTAAAGGGCTGTAATGATGATGATGATGATGAACAGTGTTTGTGACACTAGGTGAATGTGTAGTGTCTGTGAGTAACGGGCCGGCGACATTCGGGTCGTCGGAATCTAACGTAACTGGGGGTTCAATTGAAACGTTACGGGGCCTCCGGAGACTTTGCTTCACGTTAGGAGTCGGAGCGTAGGTGGTTGCATTTACCTCTAGTTGGGATGTGTCTCAGTGCTCTCAAAGTAGCGCCGAGACATTTCCTTGAAATATTCGGAGATCGTCGGAAATTGACAATCTCTGTGTAAGTCTGAGTTTCTAAATAAGGGTGTAAGTTTATTGTCTTGCTCTTGGTATTTACGCTTTGTTTTGCTTTGAGATCTTCTATCTCTTGCGAAAGCTGTTCTTGCTAAACGTGCTTGATTATTCTATGATTTGCTCCTCTGACTTCTTCTAATGTTCTAATCATACATGTACACTCTATAGCTATTTAAACATGTACGAAAACGTGTGTTGAAACCGTGGAAAACGTATAATATCAAATGAAATAGAACAGTTCAAGCGTCCTTAGCCGCCCCGACAAGTGCCCACGTATAATTTAAGTGTATTATCTATATGGTGTCCATTGATACACCTTTGGGTTTAGACGAACGTCGATTTTTATAAAATAATCCCCATTTTAGTTATGATATGTGCGTCAACGAGGTGGCCCGGCCTTGTCTACAAGTGTAAGGAAATACAGAGAACAAAGCAAGCATTTAATTATCAAAAATTAAAAGCTTTTTATGAATATACCTTTTCAATATTTATTTGTTTTAAATAGAATACGTGTAAAAATAACGGATTTCTTACGAAAAAACTATACAAACATCAGTAAAAATTTTTTAACAATAGACTAATGTCGCCTTTACACGTTGGCCAACACAGTGGCGAATGTAGTAGCGAATATATTGGCCGAGAGTTGGTGACGGCGTCCACACGTTGGAAGGTCGTTCAGCTTACTTCGGTTCGGGCCAATGTGCGGACGAATTTATGACGTCGGCACCATGGCGCAGTGGCTCAGCAATGAGTGGTTGTGCCGGGGGCCGCGGGTGTGAATCCCGCACGGAACAAGTGTTTGTATGTCCTACATATAATTGTTTCGGGTCTGGATGTGTGTCCTTGTGCAATTTATGTTTGTAAGCTGCCTCCGAAATACAGAAGAAAATCCAAGTGTAACGTTTTTATAAAATAATTTTAAAATAATAGTGAATGTTAATGGGGCTGTAAATACATATATAGATAGATATACGATTAGCTTTATTTATTCTTGACACGCATCATACACCGGAATAAATACCATTAATAAGAACTTAATTTATTTTAAAGTTAAAGGAGTTATAATCGATTAGTTTATGTTTTAAAATTGGGTTTTGATTTTAAAGTTTAGCAAAACATGTACTTGCTTTTCTATAAGACATTTGATGTATATAAAAAACACCTTATAATTTATTTGATAATTTAATTATTTTTGAGAAAGACAAAAACAATAGCAATAAATATAATTAACACTGACTTAATAATAGGTACTAATTATAACTTAGAACATAAATGAAAAACTCGTGACAAGGAAAGTGGCTCAGGACCATGCTTTGCGGCAGTCTGTGGAGGAGGATGTTCAGTAGTGGACTTGTGAACAGCTGTAATGATGATGATGATTCGAAAACTTGCACGATTAAATTATAAGTAATTGACGTTTTTTTATAGGATAGGGTGACAAACGCGCACACAGTTTACCTGATGGTAAGTGGTTACTGTAGCCCACAGACATCTACACCCATCCTCGATTACGAATCAAAATGCAGATGGGTTGTCACCCGTGAGGACTAAGATGAAATGCCTCGTTTCCTTTAAAAAGGGTCTCTGGTTCTCTACACTCACTAAACGAAACACAGCATCTTTAAGCTACTATTTTACGCTGATATTCTGTGAGATCGTGGTCCTTGCCCGGTTGAGCCGAACCATTCGTGCTACAATTATACTTCTAATATAACTGCATGATTCTACTACGTATACACGACGTGCTTCATCTTTTTTTCCATTTTAAAATTGTTCTCGTAATAATCTGATTGTAAAAAAACGTTATTTTTTTGATAAATAGCTTATTAATTAAAACAAATGTTCAATAATAATTAAATCGCGCTAATTAAAGTAGTAGGAATGTTTAAAGTTGAAATTGGCACTAAAAGGCTGGTAATTGGGGCATCTACCCTACAAGGCTTTAATATAAAATTGAAATCAGATGCGTGTAATCACTCTGGGAGCTTGTAGCAAACTAAACGCGCGGCCAACGTGTGGACGCGGCGACCAAACTCTGCCAACAATCCTTTGAACTTTTGTAAAAAACCGACACCACACGGATCTCGCGCCAACTTGCGGGCCATCGTTCCAATACATACCAATGAAGCCCAAACACACCGTCTACACGTTGGCCAACGCTATTGGCCACTACATTCGCCACTGTGTTGGCCAACGTGTAGAGGCGCCGTAATACACTTAGCGGCCCGGAATGTGGCCTAAACATAAACAAACCAATATATTATAAACAGGCGATTTTGGGCTATGAATGAGAATTTCAAGTAGCAGATTATCAATAAGTTTGTTTATGTTAATTTAATAGGGTAAGCACGAAAAAAAATTAATTTGTTTTATTTCTGATCTTATTGTTTTAAATCTTTCACTTCTTGGACAATGAAGTATAATATTTTTAAATATTCTATTGATTCTGTTAGACTTGAATTTTCAAATGTCAGATTTCTTAATATTTTAACAAATGTAATTATTAATTTGAAAGGATTTGTTTCAAATTTCCTATTTACAATTTTTATTACATCGTAAATCCTTTCAAATTAATGATGAAGACATCGACCAATTTCGTCCTATAGGCGTCGTGCGAGGCAACTATGAATAAGATCACAAAACCTGTGTGGTTTTCGACAGGTAGATGTATACTTTTTTAATATATATGACATACCCAGACCAGCAACCGTTGGTTTTGAAATTGTTAAGCCGTCTGCCAAGAAAACGTGATGTAGTAATTAAGACTTGAGACTGAAATCGTTATTCCAGTGTATCTCTGTCAAGAGAATGAGTTTGTTTATAAATTTGTATAAAATACATTTATCATACGGTTTGAACGGATTGACTCAGTAAACTAGCATAACTGGCTATTATGTTCACATTTAAAATGAAACACAATCAGTGACCTGAGAATCTATAACTCATTCAAAACGTCACCACATGAATACAAAACAAGCACCGGCTATTAAATTTTACATAGAGATGTATAAAAAACCTTACACAATATTATGTCGCTATGATTTGTTTTATTTTACTAAAATCTGTTAAATAAAAAATATATTATGTCATCAAATCATACTTTTATTATCGCACCACGATCCGAAGCTGGGTATATGGCTTCTTGGAGTTTGGGTGATTTTTCGCAATTTTGTTAGCCTTATATGGAGGAAAAAGTGATTATAATATATAAAGTGTTTTTTGCATAAACCTCTTAAAATACATTTATACCATCTCGAGGACAGATCATTTTTGCTTTTGCGGTAGAACTCTAGGGATCTGGATCCACCAGTCTATAAATACATTTCTACCGATTCCGAAGAACAAAATTTCTGCCTTGCAGGAAATTATACAAATTGCGGAAAGTATAGTAATTTGTTTGGGATGTTTTCTAACTGCAGATCTTCTAAGTTTTAAACGGTTTGATTAGCAGTGAGGTCCTGTATAATCATGGAGCCATAGCGGCAAAGATCGATTGACGAGATGGACCAGTTTTTCTGAGAGTTTCGCCATAATTGTTGTTGTATGTAATGTTAATAACAGCAAATGTACTGTTATTAATAAATGGATTCTCAAAAACTATGATGAATCGCCATGACTATGGTTAGCAATATTTTATCTGGGTTTAGTCGATGCGTTTTACGCTAGCAATTATACTTGAGAATCCATTTTTCGCCACTCGTCACAATTCTGTGTAAATTCTTTCTTTATTCCTGCACCTCAAAGCAAGCAATGATACAAAGTATAATCTTCTGAGTTTTTATATTTTACCGGTTTGGTGCAAATAAATCAATATTTCTTGGTTATTTGCTAAATTCAAACGCTAATTTCGTGGTTTTTTGATCAGGGTCGGCTTCCAATATTTTTTTATTTCATCGTTATTTATTTTAGTATCTGGTCTTGTTCTCGGTTCATTCTTCACTCTGGTTTTTCAAGATGTTAAAGCTGTTAGTTTTTTGGCAGCTTTTACAGCTTTTACTCAGCTTCATAGACTGTAAATGGGTGAATATAAATCATTTCGCACCGTTACTTTTTTTTTTTTATAGGATAGGTTGACAAACGAG
Organism: Parnassius smintheus behrii; assembly: GCA_036936625.1. NCBI lineage: Eukaryota > Metazoa > Arthropoda > Insecta > Lepidoptera > Papilionidae > Parnassius > Parnassius smintheus. Next base: position 20,380,538 of record JAUPFT010000014.1, read on the forward strand.
CACACAGTCCACCTGATGGTAAGTGGTTGCTGTGGCCCATAGACATCCACATCTATCCTCGATTACGAATCAAAATGCAGATGCGTTGTCACCCGTGAGGACTAAGATGGAATGCCTCGTTTCCAGTAAAAAGGGTCTCCGGTTCTCTACACTCACCATACGAAATACAGCAGCATTAAGCTAATATTTCACGCTGGTATTCAAAATGAATACCGGCTACTTATATATATAATATAATACTTGCGTAACGAAGACTTCTATGAAAGTGTACAGTGAACGTCGGTGAGCTATCTAACAGCCGTCTGATGAGGGGGTGGCGAACCCCAGCTCTGATGGCTAACTTGCATCTTTTGATGTTCTGGGTAATGAGAACCGCCCAGGGACACGGCAGTATGGTATATACGCCGTGTGGAAGGGTGTGCGGCGCGCCCGTCTATGGGATCGCTATGGTCCTTTCCTTTATCCTAACAGTGTTTGGATAAAGGAAAAGACCGACCGACACTATTCCGATGATATCCCGGACATCAGTCTGAGCGAGATTAGAATGGCTCTCCAACACCTTAAAAACGGCAAGTCCCGAGCAAGGATGGAATTACAGTGGAGCTTCTGAAAGCGGGTGGAAAACCGGTACTGGAAGTCCTTCAGTGGCTCTTTAATTCCATCCTCCACGGTGACACTACTCCGGAGGCGTGGAGCAGAAGTGCGGTGGTCTTATTCTTCAAGAAAGGTGACAACGCCCTCTTGAAGAACTACAGACCGATATCCCTTCTGAGCCGCGTCTACGTGCTGTTTTCGAGAGTCATTACGAATCGTCTCGCAGGCAGACTCGACGACTTCCAGCCTCCCGAACAAGCCGGTTTCCGAAATAGCTTTAGTACCATAGACCACATACATACCCTTCGGCAAATTGTACAGAAGTCCGAAGAGTACAATCTGCCACTTTGACTGGCGTGTGTGGACTATGAGAAAGCCTTTGATTCCGTCGAAATTCGGGCGGTGCTACAGTCTCTTCAGCGGTGCCAAGTTGACTGTCGGTATATCGAAGTGCTGCAGTGTTTGTACATTAGAGCTACGATGGCTATTCGAGTACAGAACCAGAGTACGAAACCTATCCAACTGCAGAGAGGTGAAAGACAGGGTGACGTTATTTCCCCGAAACTCTTCACCGCTGCATTGGAAAACGTTTTCAAGCTACTGGACTGGAAAGGATACGGTATTAACATCAATGGCGAGTACATCACTCACCTTCGATTTGCCGACGATATAGTCCTTATCGCAGAATCGCTGGAGGACTTAAGCACTATGCTCAATGACCTCAATAGTGCCTTCCAACGGATAGGTCTTAAGATGAACATGGACAATACAAAGATCATGTTTAATGTCCATGTCACACCTATGCCGGTAGTTGTTGGGAGCACTAAGCTCGAAGTTGTTGACGAGTACGTTTACCTGGGACAAATAGTCCGGTTAGGTAAGTCCAACTCCGACCGAGAGGTCAATCGACGGATTCAACTCGGCTGGGCAGCGTTCGGGAAATTACAACGCATCTTCTTGTCAGGTATACCTCAAAACCTGAAAACTAAGTAGTACAACCAGTGCGTGTTGCCAGTGATGACATATGGAACTGAGATGTGGTCCTTCACTGCTGGCCGTATGAGGACGCTCAAAGTCGCTCAGCGAGCTATGGAGAGGTCTATGCTCGGAGTTTCTCTGCGTGATAAACTTAGAAATGAGGATATCCGCAGTAGAACCAAAGTGACCGACATAGCCCAACTGATTAGTAACCTGAAGTGGCAATGGGCTGGCCATATAGCTCGAAGAACCGACAACCGTTGGGGAAAAAAGGTTCTCGAGTGGCAGCCTCGTACCGGTAGATGAAGTGTAGGGCGACCCCCCACTAGATGGAGTGACGACCTGGTAAGACATGCAGGAAGGCGATGGATCCAGGTGGCTCAGGACCGTGCTTTGTGGCATAACTTGGGGGAGGCCTATGTTCAGCAGTGGACTTGTAAAGGGCTGTAATGATGATGATGATGATGAACAGTGTTTGTGACACTAGGTGAATGTGTAGTGTCTGTGAGTAACGGGCCGGCGACATTCGGGTCGTCGGAATCTAACGTAACTGGGGGTTCAATTGAAACGTTACGGGGCCTCCGGAGACTTTGCTTCACGTTAGGAGTCGGAGCGTAGGTGGTTGCATTTACCTCTAGTTGGGATGTGTCTCAGTGCTCTCAAAGTAGCGCCGAGACATTTCCTTGAAATATTCGGAGATCGTCGGAAATTGACAATCTCTGTGTAAGTCTGAGTTTCTAAATAAGGGTGTAAGTTTATTGTCTTGCTCTTGGTATTTACGCTTTGTTTTGCTTTGAGATCTTCTATCTCTTGCGAAAGCTGTTCTTGCTAAACGTGCTTGATTATTCTATGATTTGCTCCTCTGACTTCTTCTAATGTTCTAATCATACATGTACACTCTATAGCTATTTAAACATGTACGAAAACGTGTGTTGAAACCGTGGAAAACGTATAATATCAAATGAAATAGAACAGTTCAAGCGTCCTTAGCCGCCCCGACAAGTGCCCACGTATAATTTAAGTGTATTATCTATATGGTGTCCATTGATACACCTTTGGGTTTAGACGAACGTCGATTTTTATAAAATAATCCCCATTTTAGTTATGATATGTGCGTCAACGAGGTGGCCCGGCCTTGTCTACAAGTGTAAGGAAATACAGAGAACAAAGCAAGCATTTAATTATCAAAAATTAAAAGCTTTTTATGAATATACCTTTTCAATATTTATTTGTTTTAAATAGAATACGTGTAAAAATAACGGATTTCTTACGAAAAAACTATACAAACATCAGTAAAAATTTTTTAACAATAGACTAATGTCGCCTTTACACGTTGGCCAACACAGTGGCGAATGTAGTAGCGAATATATTGGCCGAGAGTTGGTGACGGCGTCCACACGTTGGAAGGTCGTTCAGCTTACTTCGGTTCGGGCCAATGTGCGGACGAATTTATGACGTCGGCACCATGGCGCAGTGGCTCAGCAATGAGTGGTTGTGCCGGGGGCCGCGGGTGTGAATCCCGCACGGAACAAGTGTTTGTATGTCCTACATATAATTGTTTCGGGTCTGGATGTGTGTCCTTGTGCAATTTATGTTTGTAAGCTGCCTCCGAAATACAGAAGAAAATCCAAGTGTAACGTTTTTATAAAATAATTTTAAAATAATAGTGAATGTTAATGGGGCTGTAAATACATATATAGATAGATATACGATTAGCTTTATTTATTCTTGACACGCATCATACACCGGAATAAATACCATTAATAAGAACTTAATTTATTTTAAAGTTAAAGGAGTTATAATCGATTAGTTTATGTTTTAAAATTGGGTTTTGATTTTAAAGTTTAGCAAAACATGTACTTGCTTTTCTATAAGACATTTGATGTATATAAAAAACACCTTATAATTTATTTGATAATTTAATTATTTTTGAGAAAGACAAAAACAATAGCAATAAATATAATTAACACTGACTTAATAATAGGTACTAATTATAACTTAGAACATAAATGAAAAACTCGTGACAAGGAAAGTGGCTCAGGACCATGCTTTGCGGCAGTCTGTGGAGGAGGATGTTCAGTAGTGGACTTGTGAACAGCTGTAATGATGATGATGATTCGAAAACTTGCACGATTAAATTATAAGTAATTGACGTTTTTTTATAGGATAGGGTGACAAACGCGCACACAGTTTACCTGATGGTAAGTGGTTACTGTAGCCCACAGACATCTACACCCATCCTCGATTACGAATCAAAATGCAGATGGGTTGTCACCCGTGAGGACTAAGATGAAATGCCTCGTTTCCTTTAAAAAGGGTCTCTGGTTCTCTACACTCACTAAACGAAACACAGCATCTTTAAGCTACTATTTTACGCTGATATTCTGTGAGATCGTGGTCCTTGCCCGGTTGAGCCGAACCATTCGTGCTACAATTATACTTCTAATATAACTGCATGATTCTACTACGTATACACGACGTGCTTCATCTTTTTTTCCATTTTAAAATTGTTCTCGTAATAATCTGATTGTAAAAAAACGTTATTTTTTTGATAAATAGCTTATTAATTAAAACAAATGTTCAATAATAATTAAATCGCGCTAATTAAAGTAGTAGGAATGTTTAAAGTTGAAATTGGCACTAAAAGGCTGGTAATTGGGGCATCTACCCTACAAGGCTTTAATATAAAATTGAAATCAGATGCGTGTAATCACTCTGGGAGCTTGTAGCAAACTAAACGCGCGGCCAACGTGTGGACGCGGCGACCAAACTCTGCCAACAATCCTTTGAACTTTTGTAAAAAACCGACACCACACGGATCTCGCGCCAACTTGCGGGCCATCGTTCCAATACATACCAATGAAGCCCAAACACACCGTCTACACGTTGGCCAACGCTATTGGCCACTACATTCGCCACTGTGTTGGCCAACGTGTAGAGGCGCCGTAATACACTTAGCGGCCCGGAATGTGGCCTAAACATAAACAAACCAATATATTATAAACAGGCGATTTTGGGCTATGAATGAGAATTTCAAGTAGCAGATTATCAATAAGTTTGTTTATGTTAATTTAATAGGGTAAGCACGAAAAAAAATTAATTTGTTTTATTTCTGATCTTATTGTTTTAAATCTTTCACTTCTTGGACAATGAAGTATAATATTTTTAAATATTCTATTGATTCTGTTAGACTTGAATTTTCAAATGTCAGATTTCTTAATATTTTAACAAATGTAATTATTAATTTGAAAGGATTTGTTTCAAATTTCCTATTTACAATTTTTATTACATCGTAAATCCTTTCAAATTAATGATGAAGACATCGACCAATTTCGTCCTATAGGCGTCGTGCGAGGCAACTATGAATAAGATCACAAAACCTGTGTGGTTTTCGACAGGTAGATGTATACTTTTTTAATATATATGACATACCCAGACCAGCAACCGTTGGTTTTGAAATTGTTAAGCCGTCTGCCAAGAAAACGTGATGTAGTAATTAAGACTTGAGACTGAAATCGTTATTCCAGTGTATCTCTGTCAAGAGAATGAGTTTGTTTATAAATTTGTATAAAATACATTTATCATACGGTTTGAACGGATTGACTCAGTAAACTAGCATAACTGGCTATTATGTTCACATTTAAAATGAAACACAATCAGTGACCTGAGAATCTATAACTCATTCAAAACGTCACCACATGAATACAAAACAAGCACCGGCTATTAAATTTTACATAGAGATGTATAAAAAACCTTACACAATATTATGTCGCTATGATTTGTTTTATTTTACTAAAATCTGTTAAATAAAAAATATATTATGTCATCAAATCATACTTTTATTATCGCACCACGATCCGAAGCTGGGTATATGGCTTCTTGGAGTTTGGGTGATTTTTCGCAATTTTGTTAGCCTTATATGGAGGAAAAAGTGATTATAATATATAAAGTGTTTTTTGCATAAACCTCTTAAAATACATTTATACCATCTCGAGGACAGATCATTTTTGCTTTTGCGGTAGAACTCTAGGGATCTGGATCCACCAGTCTATAAATACATTTCTACCGATTCCGAAGAACAAAATTTCTGCCTTGCAGGAAATTATACAAATTGCGGAAAGTATAGTAATTTGTTTGGGATGTTTTCTAACTGCAGAACTTCTAAGTTTTAAACGGTTTGCCTAGCAGTGAGGTCCTGTGTAATCATGGAGCCATAGCGGCAAAGATCGATTGACGAGATGGACCAGTTTTTCTGAGAGTTTCGCCATCATTGTTGTTGTATGTATTAATAACAGCAAATGTACTGTTATTAATAAATGGATTCTCAAAAACTATGATGAATCGCCATGACTATGGTTAGCAATATTTTATCTGGGTTTAGTCGATGCGTTTTACGCTAGCAATTATACTTGAGAATCCATTTTTCGCCACTCGTCACAATTCTGTGTAAATTCTTTCTTTATTCCTGCACCTCAAAGCAAGCAATGATACAAAGTATAATCTTCTGAGTTTTTATATTTTACCGGTTTGGTGCAAATAAATCAATATTTCTTTGTTATTTGCTAAATTCAAACGCTAATTTCGTGGTTTTTTGATCAGGGTCGGCTTCCAATATTTTTTTTATTTCATCGTTATTTATTTTAGTATCTGGTCTTGTTCTCGGTTCATTCTTCACTCTGATTTTTCAAAGTGTTAAACCTGTTAGTTTTTCGGCAGCTTTTACAGCTTCATAGACTGTAAATGGGTGAATATAAATCATTTCGTACCGTTACTTGCGTAACGAAGACTTCTATGATAGTGTACAGTGAACGTCGGTGAGCTATCTAACAGCCGTCTGATCAGGGGGTGGCGAACCTCAGCTCTGATGGCTAACTTGCATCTTTTGATGTTCTGAGTAGTGAGAACCGCCCAGGGACACGACAGTATGGTATATACGCCGTGTGGAAGGGTGTGCGGCGCGCCCGTCTATGGGATCGCTATGGTCCTTTCCTTTATCCTAACAGTGTTTGGATAAAGGAAAGGACCGACCGACACTATTCCGATGATATCCCGGACGTCAGTCTGAGCGAGATTAGAATGGCTCTCCAGCACCTTAAAAATGGCAAGTCCCGGGCGAGGATGGAATTACAGTGGAGCTTCTGAAAGCGGGTGGAAAACCGGTACTGGAAGTCCTTCAGTGGCTCTTTAATTCCATCTTCCACGGTGACACTACTCCGGAGGCGTGGAGCAGAAGTGCGGTGGTCTTATTCTTCAAGAAAGGTGACAACGCCCTCTTGAAGAACTACAGACCGATATCCCTTCTGAGCCGCGTCTACGTGCTGTTTTCGAGAGTCATTACGAATCGTCTCGCAGGCAGACTCGACGACTTCCAGCCTCCCGAACAAGCCGGTTTTCGAAAAGGCTTGAGTACCATAGACCACATACATACTCTGCGGCAGATTGTAAGGAAGACCGAAGAGTACAATCTGTCACTTTGCCTGGCATATGTGGACTATGAGAAAGCCTTTGATTCCGTCGAAATTTGGGCGGTGCTATAGTCCCTTCAGCGGTGCCAACTTGACTGTCGGTATATCGATGTGCTGAAGTGTTTGTACAGTAGGGCTACGATGGCTATCCGAGTACAGAACCGGAGTTCGAAACCTATCCAACTGCAGAGAGGAGTAAGACAGGGTGATCTTATATCCCCGAAACTCTTCACCGCTGCTTTGGAAGACGTTTTCAAGCTACTGGGCTGGAAAGGATACGGTATTAACATCAATGGCGAGTACATCACTCACCTTCGATTTGCCGACGATATAGTCCTTATGGCAGAATCGCTGGAGGACTGAAGTACTATGCTCAATGACCTCAATAGTGCCTCCCAACGGATAGGTCTTAAGATGAACATGGACAAAACAAAGATCATGTTTAATGTCCATGTCACACCTATGCCGGTAGTTGTTGGGAGCACTAAGCTCGAAGTTGTTGATGAGTACGTTTACCTGGAACAAATAGTCCGGCTAGGTAAGTCCAACTTCGACCGAGAGGTCAATCGACGGATTCAACTCGGCTGGGCAGCGTTCGGGAAATTACAACGCATCTTCTCGTCAGGTATACCTCAAAACCTGAAAACTAAGTAGTACAACCAGTGCGTGTTGCCAGTGATGACATATGGAACTGAGACGTGTTCTTTCACTGCTGGCCGTAAGAGGACGCTCAAAGTCGCTCAGCGAGCTATGGAGAGGTCTATGCTCGGAGTTTCTCTGCGTGATAAACTTAGAAATGAGGATATCCGCAGTAGAACCAGAGTGACCGACATAGGCCAACGGATTAGTAACCTGAAGTGGCAATGGGCTGGCCATATAGCTCGAAGAACCGACAACCGTTGGGGAAAAAAGGTTCTCGAGTGGCAGCCTCGTACCGGTAGATGAAGTGTAGGGCGACCCCCCACTAGATGGAGTGATGACCTGGTAAGACTGGCAGGAAGGCGATGGATGCAGGTGGCTTAGGACCGTGCTTTGTGGCATACCTTGGGGGAGGCCTATGTTCAGCAGTGGACTTGTAAAGGGCTGTAATGATGATGATGATGATGAACAGTGTTTGTGACACTAGGTGAATGTGTAGTGTCTGTGAGTAACGGGCCGGCGACATTTGGGTCGTCGGAATCTAACGTAACTGGGGGTTCAATTGAAACGTTACGGGGCCTCCGGAGACTTTGCTTCACGTTAGGAGTCGGAACGTATGTGGTTGCATTTACCGCTAGTTGGGATGTGTCTCAGTGCTCTCAAAGTAGCGCCGAGACATTTCCTTAAAATATTCGGAGATCGTCGGAAATTGACAATCTCTGTGTAAGTCTGAGTTTCTAAATAAGGGTGTAAGTTTATTGTCTTGCTCTTGGTATTTACGCTTTGTTTTGCTTTGAGATCTTCTATCTCTTGCGAAAACTGTTCTTGCTAAACGTGCTTGATTATTCTACGATTTGCTCCTCTGACTTCTTCTAATGTTAAGTACGATGGCACCATGATTTTTGTTCTTCTAGTGTTTATGAAACGGTATACCTAGGCTACGATGCGGATCAATTTATTCAATTTACTGTATTTCTTAATAATTTGACACAAAATATTCATTTCTTCATCTTGGTATGTCGACATATTCATATGCCCTCCTTTTTTTGTACTTCATTGGTATCATAACCTGTTTTTTCTTATTTATCTTGATACAGCTTGGCCCCTGCCACCACAGAGAATGACTTACTAGTTTTATTTATATATATATGATAGTGTGACAAACGAGCACACAGTCCACCAGATAGTAAGTGGTTGCTGTAGCCCGTAGATAACTAGGTCTATCCTCGATTACGAATAAAAATGTAGATGCGCTGTTACCTATGAGGACCAAGATGGAATAACTCGTTTCCAGTTAAAAGGGTCGCTGGTTTTCTATACTCACCATACGAAAAACAGCAGCATTAAGCTATTATTTTATGCTGGTATTTCGTGAGAGCGTGATCATTCTCCGGTCGAACCGACCCATTCGTGCTACAACTATACTACTAATATAACTGCAGCACGGCTTTATCACGTATAAAAGTAGTTGTTGTATAGCTTATAGCTTATGTAGTAGTAGCCTGTGTAGCAGTGTAGTTAGGCTTCTGCTTGCGTAGTCCGCTGGGTTGTCCTGGTACTTTACGTATTGCCTAGTCTTGTGCGGGAATGATGTCAGTAACTTTCTTGACTCTGTTCGTAACGAAGGTTTTCCACCTGCTTGGGTCACCTTGCTGCCACCCCAGTACTACCATGGAGTCACCAGTCGGTTTGCTTGATTTTTTGTTTTCTAAACTCTGTTTTACCTTGGACATTAATCTTGCTAACAAAAATGCGCTGCATAATTCAATTCTAGGTAAACTTACAGTTTTGCTGTTTTTTTGCTGTTGTTGTTTTGTTGTTTTACACTAACCTTGTTTTTGCCGCGACTAGAACCACTGTACATTAATCTTCACGATTTATTTTGCAGTATATTACTCAAACGTATGCTTTTATTGATGAGTTGCAAACAGAAACAGAAACAGAAACTTTTTTAATTAAATGTAGATTATAAACAATACTTATTGAAAGTCAATTTTTTCATTTACCACTGGTTCGCAAAAAAACCTCTGCCCTGGGAAGAAGAAGCAAGAGATTTAATAAAGAAAGATGTATTATGAGGTGATACCTTTAAAATAAATTTTCTTGAAGAGCGTAGAGGTTCCCCTGGAAGCCCAACAAAACTAAACATCTCCTTTAGATAAGGAGGAGTGGAAAGGTGAAATAAGACACAGTACAAAATAGAAAGAATATGCATCTTCTAACGAAATTAGATAGGTAACCACTTGAGACGTGAGCGAAATTGAGAAATATGGTCAATTTGCGCAATCCAAATATGAACCGAATACTAGTATTTTGAAGTCTCTCAAGCTTAGTTAGCTGGTCCTTAGTTATGTCTTGCGTCACATAGCTTACGTCAGCATAGTCGAGAATTGGAAAAAAGGAGAAGGGACTGTGCGAGCATAATTTTTGTAGGAATGGGAAGAAATGATCGAAGGCGACGTAGTGAACTAATAGCGACAAAGGTTTTCTTACTAAACTCATTCAGTTGGCGCTTCCAATTTAAGGAACTATCAAGTTAAACACTAAGATTTTTGACATTGTCAAAGTAAGGGATTACAACCCCATCGAATACAACAGGTGGTATGGAGAACCTGTCAATTCTTGAGATAAAGCTCTGACTACCAAAAATGATGACCTGTGCCTTTGACTTTTTAGGATTGACTTTTAGGCCATATGATTGACTCCACTCATGAATAATATTTAAGTCATTGTTTAATGTAGCGATTGCATTCAGCAAATTCTCAATAGTTGACTGGGTGTAAATCTGTACATCATCCGCATACATGTGATAGAGAGAAGAAACTTTATGAGTAACTGAATTAATGAAAATGGAAAAGAGTAAAGGTGACAACACGCCACCCTGCGGCACGCCTGCAGTAATATCACACCAAGATGAGTGAGTTTCATCAACATGAAAACACTGGTGACGGCCACAGAGATAACTTTTAAACCAGTAAATAACTGATGGAAATACGTTAAGGGAATACAACTGACTCAACAGTATATCGAAGTCAACGGTATTGAACGCATTACTGAAATCTAGCAAGGTCGTGACTGTGAATTGTTTATTATCCATACCTCTTCGTATATCATCAGCAACTTTAATTAAGGCAGTAGCTATACTTACATGACCTGGACGGAAACCGGATTGTAAAGAATTCAACAAATTGTGCTTATTAAGGAAAGGGGTCATCTGTTGGCAAATAAGTTTTTCAAGGATTTTAGAAAGGAAAGGTAAAATCGAAATAGGACGAAAATCAGTGAGGTTGACGGGATTAGATTTATTTGGAAGGGGTATAACATAAGCACTCTTCCAGGCTTGAGGCAATTAAGAGGAAGATACACATGCATTAAGCAAATGAGTGATAATGGGAGTGATAACATCAAGGAGAGGAACAATCATATTACGGCTAATGCTGGCGCTACCGACAGCATTTGAGGAGATGGATGATATGATCTTCCTAAAATCACTTACAGTAAATTGACTAAAAATGAACGGAGAATAATGAGGAGTCTGACTTACAGAAAGAGAACGAAGTGTTTGGAGTTTATGTTCAGTATCAAAGGAGTTAGAAGTATTAGCAAAATGTTGATTTAAAAGTTCAAAATAAACTCTAAGAGGCATTAAGAGAGGTTCTACCAACTCCAACTGTTTTAAGAAACTTCCACACCCTAGATGAGTCGCCGTTTTCGACTGATGAATGAATATGGCGTCGTTGTGCATCTCTACATAATGTGTTGCGAATCCGGATTTTGGCGTATTTTCTAAGGTTTTCCTCTATTTAGTTCCTCTTAAGCTTTGACAATGCCGCATTCTTCTTCAAAATTAGCCTTTTCAGATCATCAGAGAGCCATGGAGTAGGTAAGTGTTTGAGTTTAACATGATGAATTGGCGCATGTACGTTATATAGCTGAGTGAGAAGGGAATTGAAAAGTTCCACTTTATCGTCAATGCATGGTCCTCTTTCAATCACTGACCAATCAATACTATGAGCATCTTCGCAAAGTTGATCAATATCCATTGCTCCAAAATTACGTCGCAGAACAAATTTAGGTTTGATTTAAAGAGGGCGTAGTTTATACGAAAAGAAAAGTAAATCGTGATAAGAGAATGCATCAGCAGGACACTGTCCGTGCTTGAAAACTAGATTTGAAGATGACACTATAATTAAGTCAAGTAAGGAAGGAGTACAGTTAGGAAATTTGTGAGTAGCAGCAGGGGGTGGGATTTGCATATCACACGCTTCAATTATAGACTCAAGTTAAGTTATTCCGATTATCGCCTTTAAGTAAACAGGTGTTAAGGTCACCCATCAAAATAGTATGACTATATGTAGGGACTAGTAATTCTAAAAGAGATTCAAAAGAAGTAAAATAGTTTATAGAAAGAGAGGGACTGTAGAAAACTCCAGGTAGGATTTTATTCTGAGACAGGAAGACCTCAACTAACAAATGATCAGCAGAATCAACAGGAGGCGGTTGACATGACGAACTAACAATTTTAAATGGAAAGTAGGATCTTAGGTAGATCGCCACGCCCCCACCACCTCTATTACTGCGGTCATTTCTAATTAGATGAAACCCAGACAAAGAGTAAGAAGTAGAAGGCAAACAGGGTTCTGGCCAAGATTCTGAAACTAAAATGGCGTGAATATTTCGAGATTCAAATGACGCAAGCATGTCGGGATAATGAGCCGGAATGCTTTGGGCGTTAATATGAATAGCATTGAAATTATTCATATAGTCTGAGAAACAAGAATTTGAGGTGATGTTGAGTGAAGGAGAAGCAGTTGTACTGTGATAACTAACATCACTAAGTATCTCATCATCCGAAGACATTGACAGAAACAAATCACTATCGTTACACATATTTGAGAATAACATAAAAACAAATTAAATGTACAAATAAATACTAATATGCAATTAAAAATAAAATATAAAAATACAAATGCAAGATCGAATGGTACCTACACAATTACAACCACCAGCAGCATGAAAGAGAAAGCATATAACACAACAACAACTTGAATAAATAAAACAATCAGTTTAATATTAAAATTCCAAAAAAAAAAAACTTGTAGTCTAACACCAATAAATTGTAAAAAAGTTTGAAATTATAAACGACAGACTTGGCAGTATGGATAAAGATGCCTTTGCCAAGCTAGTAAAACAAAATAATATAATTAAACGTTGACAGAGAAACCTATACTGGCCTGACTGGCCTGTTGGTCTAGTGGTTAGTGACCCTGACTGATATGCCAGAGGTCGTGGGTTCGATTCCCACCCAGGACAAATGTTTGTGTGATGAGCACGATCATTTGTTCTGTGTCTGGGTGTAATTTATCTATAATATTTATGTATTTAGAAATATATAAGTATGTTTCATATGTTTCATTTATATCAGTTATCTAGTACCCATAACACAAGCTCTGCTTAGCTTGGGACTAGATGGCGTTGTGTGATAGTTGTGGAATATTATTATTATTTTTATTATTATTATAGACTAATGATTAGCGTGGCCTCGAATGAGAAAGGACGATAACGTAGTTTTAGGTTATACAATAATCTTTATGACTTTTAAACATATTTATATAACATTTTTAATTGTTCTAAGATTGTTCTAACTGAACTGAAAAAGATTCACCAATCTTAAGCTCACAAAACACTTTTTTCTCACTTAAACCAACTCAAAAACTCCTTAGATCGCTACGAACTGTCAAAGTTGTTTAGCAAAGTGAAGTTTGCTAAATAAAAAAACCGGCACGGAGAAAGGGACAAACAATAACACTGCTCTGTCTCACTTCTATGCAAGACGAATGCATAAATCTATCTTTTTCGTGTGCGAATGCAAAAGAAGGCATCAATTTGTCTATAGGTTTCTCTGTCTACGTAATTAAATAAATCTAAGAACGCGTGCGAATGTGAAAGAAGGCGTCAATTTGTCTATAAGTTTCTCTGTCTACGTCTAAGAATGCTTCTGTCAGCCTCTGTGGTTACAGGGTTACTGAGCTCTAGTATTGATACAGTAATCTATGGTTACAGATAACAGCTGTGAGTGTTAAAGTTAACAATAAAAGGGAAGTAACTAGGATATTCAATTAACTACCTGTAATATGGAATAATTAAAATAATTTGAGTAACAGTCATCAAACTAGTGCAACCTATTATAAAATAATATCATTGTAATCAAAGGCAAAGAATTCTAAATTAATACTTGATACCCAAAAGTTACAAAAAAAATATATGAATTGAGCTGCTGGAGTACATGAGTAAAATCGAAACTACAAGAAAAACACGCCACCTTCATTTTTTGGTCGTCTTCCTAGCCCTACCAGTAGTACGAGTAACACAAGGCTTAGGAGCAGAAGATGCCGCCGCCGCTATTGTCGCCGCCGTCGCCGCCGTCGTCGCCGTCGCCGCAGTCAAAGATGAGGTGGTAGGAACACCACACGCTGCATCAGGAATGGCGATCTCCTTAGTCACGGTGTACACTCAGTGCTTCGTGACATCGGACCCAAGCACCACGACATATCCATCTCCTGACCAATACTGAGATACACCAAAGCGCTTCCAAGCAGCAACGAACGCCTCATAACGGCCCTTAGTCATGAACTCAGATAGAGTAACTCCGTTACCCTTTAACTTGGTTTTAGAAAACAGACTTTGTTACGGATATCCTGATCTCGAAACTTCACAAGCAGCGCACGAGTCTTGTCGCCACGGGGTTGCCCTAAGCGGTGGCATCTAGTGATACAGCTCACAGTTATTTCAGGGATGTTCGCTCCGATAATATCTTACTCGTGCAATGAACTGGGGTTTCATCTCGGGCTTCAGGCACACCATGCACAAGCAACATCTTCCTCCTGATCCTTATCTTCATTTCATCTTCATTCCTAGAAAGAAGCTGGAGCTGAAGTTGCAAATTTTCAAGTGCTGACAAGACAAACCCCCTAAAGGCGTTAAATTGTGCATTAATGTTCGAAGAAGGGCTTGTTGCGGGGATATTCTGACCTCCCGCTGGAATTCATTCATACGTGAAGTGAAATTCAGCGTTAGCTCTTCAATTGACTTCTTAAGCAAATCCATTATGAATATTCAATTAAAGGTTACTCAAAGGTCGATTTCAGGTGACAGTGAAGTCCTCCCCGAACGGGTTCCCGCCTTGTCGTGGCGGGGGGGCTTAGTAGCCGTGGCTTGGTCGGTCCACGGTGAACAAAGAGGAACCCACGTGGCTGGCCCGAGGTGAAGGGCCGGCCTGAGGTGGCCACTCCGAGTGGGCTTGGGGAGCCCACTTCGGATGTGTTCTGGTGGACTGCAGTGAGTGGGGACTCGCGCACCCTCTACCGCTGCAGCCGAGGTGGAGTCGCGGAGGAAGAGGAGTGTTGGTATGGCGATGCGCCACTCGCCCTATCCTTCGCGACTCAAACGGGGCCGCACCGTTGATGCGGTGGTGGTGAGGCTGCGGGGGGAGAGGATTGTCGGTATTGCGAGGCGCCGCTCTCCCTACCCTCCGCAGCCGAATCTTGGTTGGCGGCGGAGCCATAGACCAGATCCGCCGCTGGGGTCGGGAAGGCTAGTACTTCTAAGTGCTCGTTTTTCCTGGCCCCAAGGCCTTTGTGCATCGGACGCGGGGGCGTCTGTTGCACGGACGTAATTGGAGGCCGTGGAGGAAGGCGCGCCATGTGTTCTGGTGCGCCTTGCCTGGGAAGGAGAACGGGGAGGAATTTTCCTCTCCCGAGGAGGTGCTGCCGTGGGGCGGCAGGCGCTAGTAGGGCCGCGGATGTGTGCGAAAGCGTTCCCGTAGCCCTACCAATATGCGACAAAGGTGGAACAACATGGGGTTTTAGTCGGTGCGAGTCCGACATAACCCGTCCTTGCCCCCGCGAGGCGGGTATGCGTAGGCATTTCCCCATGTAAAAAAAAAAAAAAAAAAAAAGGGTGACAGTGAAGTGGCAGAAATAAGTTTTTAAGTTGTGCAGTGAAAAATAAATTATTAGTAAACAATGCTGGTGGATTTATGCACTTACAGGTACATTTATATACTTGATTGTCCAAGATTTACTATATTTTAACATTAAAATCTCAGGAACAATTTTATATATGTCAATACACTTAGCACCTACCCACCAAATATAGACGCAATAACTAACGGAAATCCCACACAGATCGGCGGGTTTCTTAATATCAATAGACCTAAAATATTTTAGAATATCTTTTGATGACACTTTATGAAATGTAAAATTCTTTGTACACGCATTTTGTTGTAATGGTTCGGCAACGGTAGGAGAAGAATTCAGTGACTTAGTGGTTAAGATTGGAATATCAGTAAAATATTTCTCTAAAACGATTGCAACGTCCTGATCTGATTCAGTTAATTTATTGTTAAAACTTAACTGGTAGTTCGAATTGCAAGTGTTGACCTTACCAGTTTCACTATTAATTGTACTCCATGTCATTTTAATTTTATTAGAAGCCGTCTTTATTTTGTTGCTCAAACACAATGACTTGGCTGTGGAGCACACTTTTTTAAATATTTTGGAATATTTTTTTTACATATTCCCTGAACTCGACGCTAGGATTATATGACCTTTCATTGTAAAATCCATATAACCTTTCTCTACTCTTGTGAACTCCTACTATCGCCCATGCCTTGGGATTGTTCAAGAAGAATGTTTTAGAAGTAAAAGTATTATAAAATCCATTGCAAATAAGCTTAAATAATGTTCCATACAAAAAATCTGGATTATTTTGGTATGAAAGTGATAGTCGTTTTTTTACTATGTTGCTTCTAAACTTCTACAAGCGACGTGCATTTACTGAACAAACAATTTTTTATTTAGTTGCTTTTTGTGAACATAAGATATCGAAACTAATTGTCCACAGTGAAAATCCAAGCAACTCAATAACATCGGTTTCATTTGTATTAAGCCATCTTTTTACTTGAATTTTTTTTTGATGTTATGAATATCGTTCCTAATTTTCTGCCATTGTTGAATAAATAATTTATAATTTTCTGCTGTATTATTTGGTTTAGTGAATCGTCGTTCCAATTGCGCAAATGCCTTTGGTTTCGATGTGCCCAAATCTTGCGCAAAGTTTTATTTAAGGGGAAGTTTCACTTCGTATCTTCCATCCTCGCATTTTTTGTTGTTGATTTATACAAATCGATGCATGCTTGATCTTCTGATATGAGGATAGACTCTTGAGTATTGTCCTCGATCTGCCAAACAAAACATTGCACTGTAAAGTAACTTGATTAGCGCTTCCACTTAATATCCAACCAAATCGCGTTTGTTGGTTTATTTTTATTTAGAATTATTGTTTTCTCTGCAAATTCCATCGAAGATGATGTCTGAGTATACTTCTGCTCCCAGAAACATATTTCTGTATAGAAGTAGAATTCTGGATCTGCTAACTGTCTATTTTCTAGGAATGCCCATGACGGCTTGTCTAAGTTGTACAAAGTGTAGTTCTTAGTTATAATTATTAGTTTCGGTATTAAGTGTGAGGTCGCTATTATTGGATTTGATTATTAACTTGATCACGCCTTTACAATTGTTTTCCTTTATGACGATCCCAGTTATGACCCCTTTACACTAACTTCTAGGTAGTGATAGAAGTTGAGCTACTTTCTCCGATTTAACTAAGGTCTGGTACCCTTGATCACATCATCAACACCTTGATCAACAAGTATTTCTATCTGAGGGGTTGATTTTTCCCGATGGGATACTGACCACAGTTTGCTGTTGATGGATCGCTCGGTGGGATTATATAATAATTCATAATATGAAAAAGTGTTTTCATATTCTTGGTCGGCTTCTTGGACCTCACTGTAGTTGCCCCAGTGCAGACTGTCGATAGCTGACCATCGCGACTGCAAAGAGCAGAAGAGATCTTCTAGCTCCCATTTCTCCGTGATATCGTCAAGATTTATGTTAGAAACTGTCCCTTTAAATGCTTTGAAGTTGCTTGATTGCTTCTTGAAAAACTTTGTAAAAGCCAATTTTTAATTGCAACCCAGGTGTGTTAATATGATGCCCCTCTGCTATTATATACGCTATATCGTCACCTTAGAGTGTAAACCTGCTAACTCACTTGAAGTAAATTTTACAGGACAGACAAAAAACTTAATATATTTTATAATTGCTGCTTAGGAAACAAAACAAAAATAAAGTTGATTTATTTTATAACATTTTATTGTAAAAACTATAAATAAACCAAAATATAACTAAACCTGCTCTTTTATATGCGATTTTGTGACTTAGCAGGTTTTTGTTTGTGTTCTGAATATATTGTGATGGACTTAGCAGGGTTTTTGGGTAATAAAAAATAAATGTAATTGGTGTAATTAAGAAATGCACTTCAAATTCAAATACACTTCAATAAAACAAAACAATCATCTAAGTAACATTGCAACTTAAAAAAACTTTTTAACAATTCAATACTTTGTGTTGATAAATCTTTCCACTACTTAATAAGAGAGGTAGTTAAGGTAGATAACTAGGAACGTTAAAATATTATCCACTGTAATTTTTCAATCATGGGGTAAATTGTCATAGTAAGAACGGTAATCCTCAGGAAGTGATCTTTTTAAATATTGCAGATCTTCAAACTTTCTGGCAGTAATCTTTGTTCTAGTTGCATGGAGATTTCGAAGCTGAGTGAACGGCAAGGGAACAACATTCGACGATTTTCTTTGCGGAATTGTTTGCCATTGATCAGGGAATCTCAATTTGAAATATATTTCACCACTTGGTGTGTAGCGCAGAGCTCGTATATCAGTCACTTTAGCATCACCTATGCCACGACCAGGACGAATGCTTTTAAAGAACTGAACATCGTTAAAATTTAAAAAAAAAACTTATGACTAAGGTAGGACAGACTCCAACATATTCAGCAGGAACATTGATATCTTTGTTCTTAAGTGCTCGTTCGATAGTGGAATGCATACTATCAGCCTCCATTTGAGTATGCCCAACCTCGAGAAATTTTTGTTCAATGATTATGTTGTGGTTCATAGCCGTGGACAACAAAGCATTTGACATCACACAGTTACTGTTCCGGTAAGTACACCCATCACTGTAAAAAATTACTGTAAGTACTTCTGCTGACCTACTTTGTGATAAAATCCTTTTTTCAATTAAATCAACCCATACACTTACAAACTCTTCAGAATTTAGTCCTCCTTCAGTTTCATTCCATAAGTAACAAAATCCGTCTCTGTTTTTTAAATTAAAGAATGTCAAATTATGTACTTGGAGTTTTGTTCTGTAATACAAACTACTTAATTTTGACTTTGGTGCCATCATAACTGCTTGCATGTCAACTGTGAACATAATCTTTCCTTCATTCTTGTCTTTGTCCTTTTTCTATTCTAGCTTCTTCTTTTTTCTGCTGATATTCTGAATATTCTTCTGCCGATAAATTTCCTACTTTGAACAAAGAGCATTTCTCGCATTGATCCTTTCTTGGGAAATATAATCCTAGATTTTTGGCGTCGAAGGCTTCTTAAAAAGTTGCTATAGATAGAGGCTTCACATCACGACATTTACACCAATCGTCTTGGTAGAATCTGTAAAGAGATTGTTTTGTTGTCCATTCTGGTAACAAATATTTTTTCTGAGTTTTGGCGCAAAGGCAATGAATCAAAAAAACTATTCATTTCTTGGCGTTCTTTGGCAAAAGGCTTAGATGAAGAAACTTCGGTTTCGTCGTCGTTCCTTCTTTGTCGAGTTCTAGTGGCATCATTTACTTTTGTGCCATTTAATTGCTTGTTTTTCCAACTTTGCACAGTCCACTTGCCAATACCAAGAGTGTTGAGAAACATATTCCTGCAGACTTTGAATCGCTCACCTTGTTTTTTTTAAATAGTATACTAAAGATTAACTTCTTCTAGATTCTATATTTTCTTTCCTTCCTCGTGGTCTTTTTATTGGCAATGATGTTACAAGACTATCGACGTAAACTTTTTTCTCTTGCCAACTCATGCTCCAAAATCCTTTAAATATTTCTTTCCTGTCTTCCTCTGTAAAACTTGAACACTTAATAGTCCCATGTTCAGTTTGTTTACATTTACACCTTTGTTTTATTATTCGTGGTTTTATCGGAATTTCATAATTCCATGTTTCTTCCTTTTTTCTGCCATAATATTTTTTTTCAGATTCTCTTAACTTTCTATTTTTTTCTACAAACCAATAAGACTTTTGTATTTGTGCTCTTTTCTTTCTTTTTTTACTTTTATCTGGATAATCGCTATCAGACATAGAGTCAGAATGAATATCATAAGGAACTAAGCCTTCATCGTCGCTTCCATCTTCTATATTATTCGCACCATCTATGTTCAGGTTTCATGTAAATCCATATTTTGACTGCCGATTTCATGACTAAGTCTTGAACGCCTTGAACGTTACTCTCAGCAAATGACAGGTTTGGAGAAATCGAAACTCTGTCATTATTGATTTCTTTGTCTATATTATTATGGATAGTAACAGATGTGGACGGGGTAATGCTACTATAAGTTAATAGTCTCAAGTAAGGTAGGTTCAGTCATTTCAATAACAATGGGTTCCTCTGTTGCTTTACACAACATCTGATAATAATAATTCATTGTTAGGAGATTGCTCGGGTGATAAATTTTGACATGTATTTTCTGCATTATTTTCGTTGAGTAAGTTAATTATCTTTTTAGCTCGCCAAAGCTGATAGGAAGACATCTGTAACAAGCAGTGGTCAATATTTTTTAAATAATAATTTTGCCAATAAATTGTAATAAAAGTCACTGAAAACATTTAAAGTAGATTATACAAGTTACCTGCTAAGTCGCAAAATTGTTCTAACCCGTTTGAAAAAAAAACTTGCTAACTCCCATAATAACGAAACGTCTAATGTTATGAATTTTATAATGATAATTTTACTTAGCTTCCATAAATCTCACAAGACATATAAAACTGAATTAAGTTAATAGGTATTAAATTTCCACAATAACTATCACTAAAATTAATATTCCAACAACACGAAGAGTACCAGCTAAGTCCCAAAATGGTTCAGTCTTTAGAAAAAAAACCTGCTAACTCCCATAATAACGAACGTCTAATGTTATGAATTTAAAACGATAATGTTTTATTTAGTTGTCAATAAATTCCAAAAGAAATAAAACTAAATAAGGATGATAAGTATTACCTTTGCACAATAACTATTATAAAATATTCCAACAACACAGTATACACATCCAAACAAAATATTTTTGTCATTGAGTTATACAAGACTAGAGGAGCAAAACACATTACCGCGCGTCGAAAAAAGTGTAACCACTATCCAAACGCGACGACGTAGCTTTGAAACTAATAACAATTTTAAGTAAACATATATCTATCTCACTTACACAAGTTGCGAAAACAATATCGTCGTCGTAAGATTAGAAAAAGATAGACACACAAACATGCAATGGCGGGTTGGTGTGGCTTACTATATGAAATTTTACCTAAAATACGCAATAAAAATGAGTTTTTTTTAAGCTGCAGTTAATTGTTTTTATATTAAAAAAGTATATTTTATTTTAAAATCTTTATTACGTCCCCTTAGAAAAAAAGGGATACAAAGCTTATCAGATAAATAGAAGTAAACATAATGATGAAATAAAACGTATTTTTATGGTTCTAATAAATCAAACAATAAAAATAGGTATCTAATAAAATATAATTAATATAAAATGTATACGAAATTATAAATAATATAAAATTATTAATATAAAATAGGTAATAAAATATATTTAAAAGATAATTCAAGAATAAACTAAAATAAGAATAATTAATTATATTGTATGAAAGTTAAAACGTAGTTTATAATTCCCAAATTATAATTTCCAAAATATTTAAAATCGGAGGTAACAAATTAACTTACTCCATTAATTATATAGTCTCCCATTAATGTAGGATAATCACAAATGCGGAAAAGTGGCAACATTGAACCTAAATGGCAATATTCGATATTTTATTTATTTTTTAGTGTTTTAAACGTTAATATGAATATATAAATTAAAACTTACGTATGGAAAGTGATTCCGCTTGATTTATTATGTTTTTGTGACCTTGAAAAGCATTCTTTCACTACGCATTTACCCATTTTTTGTTGTGAATCGTTCGGCTTAACTCGGACGGCGTCACCTTGAACACTGAACCGACGTTCGCTGAGTATAAGGCTGTGGCCTTATGTGAAGTGACAACGCTTTGGCGCGGAAATTACTTATCTAGTGTAACATATAAATCAATGATTTTTGTAGTAGAACAGTGAGCTGGCTGCAGACACTATACAAAATGGCGGCGACGTTGAAGTTAGCCGCGAAATTTGTATTGTTTGGATTTAGCAGTTTTACTCATAGCACATTTTCCGACAGTTTCGGTCATAATTTGATATAGTTGTTTTACTTGGCCGATGCAGCGTCTTTTTTTCTTTCGAACTATATCAAAATGTCGTATGTGATAGAAAATGGATTTAGCAGGTTTACACTCTAAGGTGACGATATGTTTTTTTAATATACATTTTATTATTTATATTATGTAATATACCGCCATATCATATGTAATAGTACGAACTTTGGGCAACTTTTCATACTTTCGTTTACTTGCGCTGACAAAGTGTGGATGAACTATTTTTATTTCCACTGATCCATATAGTATCGTGAAAAGATATAATCAAAAAAACTGTACGGTTGAAAATTTTTGATCAAAAAACAGATGTTTTTTGTTATCTCAATTAAGTATTCATCGCACTCAAAAAATATACATGTAATTTGTAGATATAGCGACCAATTTTAGGGTCGGTACTACTGTTACGAGCTTAGGGTTCGTGACAATAAAAATTGCCGATAGAATTACCTAAATTAACACTTTAATTTACTTTATACAAATTAAAGTTAAAAAACACTAATAATTAAACACACTAATTCACTTAATTCCGCTCCGAAGCTTCGCTTGTGTCGCCGAGTGCAACTCTGTCTTCGATCGCATCTTGCGCCACCTATTTATTTAAATTAGCAAAATATCCGGAATGTTCAAGTAAACACGCGCAAGGTACCGAGAGTTCGAGTATAGATTTTCTAGTTCTTCGGGTGGCGCTGTCGGTCGAAAGATTTGTGATGTCATAAACTGAAACGCTCCCCTCGCTCTCGTTCCTGACACTAGATGGCGCTAGTTGTGTCGTCGACTGGAGCGCGTAACACTGCCCCCTCCTAAGACATGCTCGTCCCGAGCATTATCGGTCCCATAATAACGCGCCAAGCAATCCACATGGACGATCTTAGGAGTCCCTCTTGCGCCTTTCTGTATCCGGTAGGTCACATCGTTGATCCTGTTTACAATCCGGTACGGGCCGTCCCATTTAGCTTGAAGCTTAGGAGATTTCCCTTTGCTGCGGACTGGATTGTGCAACCACACTAATGAACCTTCGTTGAACCCTTTATTGTTCATTTTGCGGTCGTACCGGGTTTTCATTTTCTCAGACATTTGCTGGCCCGATTGTCTGACGTGCTCATAAATGTCATTCATTTTGTTCCGCAAGTCATTTGCATAATCGGTTATACTGCGTGGGGCATCAGGCGGTATCCCGGTGATCAGGTCCGCAGGCAGCCGTAATTCTCTTCCAAAGTTTGCGAAAGCTGGTGTCACTGCTGTACTTTCGTGAACAGAACTTCGATATGACAACAAAAACGGTTGTATGTGCTTGTCCCAATCTCGTTGCCGATTGTCTACAACTTTTGCTAGGTACCTCTCCAATGTCTGATTAAATCGTTCCACCATTCCATCAGATTGCGGGTGATAAGAAGTCGTTCTTGTTTTATGAGTACCCATAACTCGGCAAGTTTCCTGGAATATTTGAGACTCAAAATTCCTTCCTTGATCGCTGTGAATCTCTAAAGGTACTCCAAAACGACAGAAGACTTCATGAACTAGTTTATCTGCAACTGTTGAAGCTTCTTGATTTGGAATGGCGAAGACTTCTGGCCACTTAGTGAAGTAATCCATCACAACCATGAAATACTTGTTACCGCTTTCACTCTCCGGAAACGGCCCCGCCACGTCAATGGCTATTCTCTCCCATGGTGCACCCACATTGTACAACTTCAATGCACCTCTACTACGAGTCTGAGGTCCCTTTACAGCCGCACAACTTGTACATTTGCGACACCAGTCCTCGACATCGTTTCGACAGTGGACCCAGTAAAACCGTTGTTGGATCTTCAGTAGAGTTCGTTTAACTCCCAGATGGCCTCCTGAACAATCATTATGGTACAGCTGTAGAACATCCGGTACTTTAGCTTTAGGGACAACCATTTGCAAATGACAGCTGTCTCCCCGAACGTTTTCCCATTTACGACACAGAACTCCATCCTGAAGTAGCAAGCTGTCCCACTGGGCCCAATAGCTTTTAGTGGTCGAACTCATCGCTGAGACGTCACTCCACTTGGGCTTGGTAGCACGGGCCTTCATCCATCCCAGAATCGGCTTGATGTCCGGATCTTCCTGCTGTGCATGTCGTAGGCTGTCCTTCCACCCGTTGCTGAGGTGGTCTGTCCTGAGCATCCTCACGGATACCACTTCCTTACTCTCTTGCCTACTACAGTGGTTGAAATCTTCAGGACAAGGTCTTCTTGACAATGCACCTGCGCTGCCGTGAGATTTCCTGCTGCAGTGTCTGATAGTAAAGTCGTATTCCTGCTGCTGCTGGGCGGTGCTGTTAGCCGCACTTCCTTTCTGAGACCGTTCACCTTCCCTTCCTTGGGTGTGCTTAGGGCAGCTGGACCGAAGATGACCCTTTTCCCCACAGCCATAGCACCTAGGGCTGTATCTTTTACTGTGGTCGCGAACCGTAACTGCTGTAACCTCCCTAGCGTGAGGTGAACGATGATCCTGTCGCCGCCAGGCAGTGCCGTTAGCTGCACTACCCTCTCGAGATCGATCAACTCTCCTTTTCACGGTTCGCTTAGGGCAGCTGGATTGAAGATGGCCCTTTTCCCCACAGACATAGCACCTTGGGCTGTATCCTTTGTTGCGGTCGCGAACTGTAGCTGCTGCAACCTCCCTGACGCGATGGGAACGATGATCCAGCCGCACGGCTTCCACCTCCAGTGCATGGGCCAAGGCGTCCTTAAGCGTCTCGTGGTGCCCGAGCCTCACAGCAGCTCTGACTTCCAGGTCGCGGATGCCGTCGATGAATGTTTGCACCAGGTTCCCTCCAATGAGCGCAGGTACAGACTGGTATGCTTTTCGAACCATCTTCTCCACCTCAAGGGCCCACTGCTGCAGGTTTCGTTGATGCGCTGCACGCGATCTATAAGCTGCGCACGAAAGACGTGTTCCAGGTGAGCGTCGCCATATCTCGCCTCCAATGCCTCAAGGAGTTGCTCATAAGTCACTTCCTCACCGAGAGCTTCCAGAACTGTTAAGGCCTGGTCGCGCAGGCCTAGTGTGAGAGCAGTCATGGCCTGATTTTTATTCCAGCCGTTCGCCTTCATAACAGCTTCGAACTGGATTTTGTAGGCTGACCAGGAAGAAGTCCCGTCGAATGGTGGCACCTTGAACCCACGTAGCGAAGGTGTAGTAGCTACTGCGGGGGCTGCAGTTCCATCCCCAAGTTTGAGGTCGTTCAGCGTTTTCTTCACGTCAGCCATCACGTTGTCAACCCGATGGTTCACATGGTTGATTCGGGTTTCATGTTCTTCGATTCGGGTTTCAGCTTCCGACAGACGGTTGTCGTGTTGAGCAACCCTATCCTTCACCTGCCTTATCTCTTTCCCAAAGGTGGCGTGAAGGTCCTTCATGAGGAGCATCTGCTCTTCCGACCGACGAGCCTGTTCCGCCTGCTGATCTTCCAACCGACGGGCCTGTTCCTCCTGTCGGCGGGCCTGTTCCTCCTGCAGCTCTTTCAACTGACTGGCCTGTTCCTCCTGTCCGCGCTTCAGCTGCTCTTCGAACCGACGAGCCTGTTCCTCCTGTTGGTGGGCCTGCTCTTGCAGCATCACCATCAGGGCGCCTAAATCAGGTGCTGCAGAGGCAGGAGCTACTGACGGACCGGCCTCCGTTGCCGGCCACTGGCCCTCCGACGTCTGCGGCGTTGCACCACCAAATCTTCGTTGGTCCGTCTCCTGCTGGCGTTGACTTCGGGTACGGACACCCTCCGTTTCCTCCTTAGGTAAAATCGGCATTATTTTATCCCACTTCTGACACCAATTGTTACGAGTTTGAGGTTCGTGACAATAAAAATTGCCGATAGAATTACCTAAATTAACACTTTAATTTACTTTATACAAATTAAAGTTAAAAACACTAATAATTAAACACACTAATTCACTTAATTCCGCTCCGAAGCTTCGCTTGTGTCGCCGAGTGCAACTCTGTCTTCGATCGCATCTTGCGCCACCTATTTATTTAAATTAGCAAAATATCCGGAATGTTCAAGTAAACACGCGCAAGGTACCGAGAGTTCGAGTATAGATTTTCTAGTTCTTCGGGTGGCGCTGTCGGTCGAAAGATTTGTGATGTCATAAACTGCAACGCTCCCCTCGCTCTCGTTCCTGACACTAGATGGCGCTAGTTGTGTCGTCGACTGGAGCGCGTAACACTACTATAAATTTTACATTTATAGAAATACATTTTAGGTTTAAATGCATGCCTTCAAAAAATAAATCAAGGTGGCTTGGTTATACACAAACATCGACATTTTCGGTTCAATTGATGTTAGCGGCGACAAACGAAGTAATGCTTCGTTAATTCTCATATTGTTAAAACACTTCTATCGTATTAAAGAGTATTATTGTTGAGTTTTAGCTATAAATATAATCAAAATTCATTGAAATATTAAAAGAAAGACTATTAAATGTCTATTTTAAAAAATTTATAACATTATAATATTATATTTTACACCGCGAAATTTAGACTAAATAATATGCCTCGAGTACGTAATTGTGCAGCAAATATAGACGCTCGTCGAAGATTACTGCACAATTCTTCATCTATGCTGATGCGTTCCGCTAGATCTGAATCGTTACATAAAAAGAAGAAAGAAAGACTCGAAGTTTGGTATTTAGTCCCGG
The DNA here is from genome assembly GCA_036936625.1 of Parnassius smintheus behrii. Classification (NCBI taxonomy): domain Eukaryota; kingdom Metazoa; phylum Arthropoda; class Insecta; order Lepidoptera; family Papilionidae; genus Parnassius; species Parnassius smintheus. Next base: position 20,407,322 of record JAUPFT010000014.1, read on the forward strand.
AAAATCCCCTATTACTTTTTCATTTGATTATTTACTTAGAAACATATTTCATTTCTAATTTTTATAAAACTTCCACTGCTGAACCTAACTAAAAAAACCTTCCCCATAGAATACCACAAAGTACGGTCACTTGCATCCATCAACAACATCGGTTCGTCACACCATCTTGTGGAAGGTCCGCCAACTTTGCACGTATAAGGCTGCAAATCGAAAAACTTTCTTCACCATCAAGCCTTCTAGCCCCAAAACAAAAGTTTACAATCAGAGCATGTTGTTAGTGATGACTAAGATTTTTTTTTTATAAAGGTGACGAACAAGCGCATAGACCACTTGATCCATAGATCTGTCCTTGATTAAAAATCGAAATGCAGATATGCGTTGTCACCTAAGGACTACAATAGAGTGCTCCATTACCAGTGCTTCGGTTCTCTACACTTATCATATGGTTCATAGTATAACCAGGATTACAGATTCCTGGGGTGACTCAGCATTGACATTTTAATTATTATTCGATTAGGGTGTACTGTGTGCCTCCTTATTTTATATTACTATTATTTATATTATTTCAAATTTTATAAAAAGATTGTAATTATCATAATTGTATTTCTAAAGATATAGGCTTTATATAGCCAACAATGGCGTCTTTTGCCAGTATTAACTAAATAATAATAAGTATGCTAATCGTATATATATATATATATATATATAAATTTCAATCATCTTTACACATAGCAAAGTATTTTAGCAAATTTGAATAAGATATGTTATCATGATCCTTAGCCACTAGAGTAATAAAATTTTGCGAAGCTTAATTTTTCATGATCGCAAGTGGTTTTGAGGTAAATCATAAAATATAACTTTATTTTTAGCTGTGATTATCTGCACATTTTTTTATGGGATAGGGTGACAAACGAGCACACAGTCACAGTCCACCTGAGGTAAGCAGTTGCTGCGGCCCATAGACATCTACATCTATCCTCGATTACGAATCAAAATGCAGATGCGTTGTCACCCGTGAGGACTAAGATGGAATGCCTCGTTTCAAGTAAAAAGCGTCTCCGGTCTCTACACTCACCATACGAAACACAGCAGCGTTAAGCTACTATTTCACGCTGGTATTCTGTGTCATTAAATTAAATAGAAGAAAGATTGTTAGAAAAATTACAATAAAATGTTTTTGTTTAAGAAAGGTCCAACATTGAAATGATTGTGGTAAAAATTACATAGGAGAAAATTTTACTATAAATTAGTGTTGACGACGCGACATAACGTCTCTTTAAATCATTCATTGTTTCTTAAACTAAATATCAAATTTAGATTTATAAAATTCTAATTTCTCAATGATAAAGATATTTTGAATTAACTTTGAGACATGCGCTATATAGTAATTGGCTATGTAACACGATTAAAGAATTAAATATTTAATTATTTTCATATTTTAAAGATACGTGTGATATGATGAGTGATAACTGGTAAAAGACAACGACAATAAGTTAGATAAAGACAGCTAGATGCTAGAATGGAACAGTGAATATAATACGTAAGGATATAATCTCAGAGTAATTACTAGCATAGAGAGAGTCCTAAAATAGGAACAAAATTCTTGTAGTTGAATTCTTTATACATATGACGTTTAATATAGTACAAAATAAGATAGCTATATTATTCTCACCTTCTTTCTTTTACGAGGTGGTTGCCGTTTTTCCATTCCATAGACACCTCTATTGATGTGCCATTAGCGAAACAAAAAACGTCGATAAATTCATTTAGTCTACGACTTAGCAAAAGTAATTAATAAAAAATATTAATTCGATTCGTAATACTTATTTATATCAACGAAAGTTTATGGAAGCTTCATCTGATATCTTACAACAAAACTATTTTCAAATAATGCGAAATTTCGTCGTATCGTTGTATAATTTAAAATATATCGTGAAAAGTTCGCTATAAAATCTACTCCAAATTTCATTCCAAATTGTCCTTAGACTTAGTGTGGTTTTCACAATGAATAATAATTGTGTTTGTTTAATCGACAATTAGTTTGTGTTACGGAACGTACACAGAAGGCACTGCTACGACAGTTTTATTTATAGAATAAGGGTGCCAAATGACTACACAGTCCATCTGATGGTAAGTGGATGCTGTAGCCCTTAGGCATCTATATTTATTCTAGATTAAAAAAAATTCAGATGCGTTGTCAAGGACTAAGATGGAATGCCTCGTTGCCACTAAAAAGTTTCAATAGTTTTCTACACTCAACACAACAGCCTTATGCCGCTATTTTACGCTGGTATTCTGTGAGAGCGTGGTGCTACCCCGGTTGAGTCAACCCATTCATGCCACAAATGTAAAGCTGCAGCGTGGCTTTACCACATAAAGTAGTATAGTTATATAACAGTAGCAGGAGCGGGACTGCGATCTGCCTTCTCTTTTGCCGCTAGAACACAATTACCAATAAATCGATTACGAATGTATTGCAGAAATTAAATATAGCCATTCAAATGTCCACTGCTGAAAGTTGGGGGAATATTTGCCATAGTTCGCTCTCTTAGCAAGTGGTTTGGCAACCGCAACTTTTTATTATTTTGAGTTGTTATCACGAAGTCTCACGCTTTATTTCTCTCTGTCGTCTTTTACGGTACTCATGGAATGGGATGGGGTCTCAGAACTTCTAAGTAATGTAATATATACTATTTGGTAGGAGGTAGTGAATTTTTTTTTCGTTGCCGCTATACAGCATTATCAAGATCCTGCCTTAACTTCAAGATTTAGAAGTATTTTCATCCAAGCAGATAAAAATTTGTTGAACATAATCGCTGGTTTATATTTTCCGCTAAGCAGGTGGTAAATCTATATAAATAAAAATTTATAACCGCTCGTGTGAAAGATCACTTCAGAAAGGCTGGACTGATTCCGATGAACACTCACACTTACAATTGGACCTGGTAAATGGAATTGTTGTCGAGATCTAGGAAACAGTCTTACAAAGCTGGGGTTCGTTAGTCAGTCAGCATTCGTTCGTCAGGCAGCATATAAAATTGTGATTACAAGTGGGATCCTACTAGCTCACGTATCGTGTCGTACGCAGCTTATACCAATGACATCCCAACACTGACAGGACAGCTGCTTGAGTGGGAGGACGACGTGGAGCTGGCGTTATACGCGGACGCACGCACCTATTTTACCTCGTCCAGAAGAGCTCACATCACCACTTCCAGAATGCAGCGTCTGCTGGACCTGCTGCCACCATGGCTGGATGAGTGGAGGATGGTTGTCAACGCTGGTAAGATGACCGCTCTGCTCACTCGTCGCCTGAGAAACCTATCACCACCATCGACGCTCAGGGGCTAGAAGATCGCGTACGAGAAGGACGTGACCTATCTTGGGTGCCGGATCGACAGGACGCTGCGCATGACCACACACGTCGACTTCGTCTTCCGCATAGCCAGATGTGCGCCGATGATGCCCCGTCCAGTCCTGGCATCCAACACTTCAGAGTTTTTCTTTACTATTTGCCTACATTATTTATTCTGAACCTTCACTGCAAATTTGGCCGGTAATTGTAAAATAACCCTGTATATATACTTATTTCTATTCAATGGTCTAAAATTATTTTTTAAATTCAAAATATTTAAAATATATCGGACGAATAAATCAAATCATACAATAATCGTATAAATAACAAAAAATAGATCGTTCGATAATCGTATGAATACACTTCCAAGGAATATAGTATAAATTCAGTAGTTTCTAAGCATTTCATTTCATAAAAATTCTTAACAAAATTGTGTACTGAACATAGTTCACTTAGTTTCCGATTGCATTATGGCTATGGCAGTGAAGCCATTACCTTATCTTAAGTCCTCTGTGGATTTATTTAGCTTCCCTAAAGCTAAATTTATCGAAAACCTCTCGATAAAGTTGTCAACAGGAATGGATTTGCGCCAATTTAAATGGATTAAAGTACTGTAGAAGTTCAAGTAATGCAAGATTTTCTGCAAATTCGATTTTTCATATGAATATTGTAAACAACAATGAAATTTTCTTACTTTATTTTAAAGGAAGTTATCAAAAGGAATTTGCGAAAATATATTATTATTTATCCGTCGCACAGGTGGAGTGAGAAATATCTTCCTTATTTTCCGGTAAGTCTTGCCAGAGGATGGCTGGTACGGATAGAGCTCCAGATGTATGCGCGTATGTTCCCGTGGTAATGTTAATATGAGGCGAAAATTTTAGTTTGTGTGATTGCGTTACAACTCGGCTTTGCTATCGTGGGGCAGTATTATGTATCATTTCCCCAAGAATAAAGACAACTCTATCGTCTATCGTTATTAACCTCAAGCCCAAACGCATAGCGTCCAAATTTGACCGCTTCGATATTCCGTCATAATTCAAGAGGTCAAAGGAAAAAATTTGGCCCACTAGAAATATTAACGTCATTTAATGGTATTTACACCAAAAAAAGACACCAAATTATAATAGTAAATGGCCTATAGATTTTTCGAAAATATAAACGGAATCAAGAAATCTGAAAAAAAAAACCATTAGTTGTTTTGATATTCGTGTTCTGATCGTTGGCTAAGGTAATGTAATATTTAAAAAATTACTGTCTTAGAGATGTGCCGTGATAACTCGGAAAATTAAATTTAAATTAGCTGAACGAAACTGTGTCAATTTGTCACAAATTATCTTCATAATTGTTTTTCCATACAACACAATTATTATTACTAAGTGTAGTAATAATAATTGTGTTGTATACACAATATAGGTATTTATATGTGGGTGGGGGTTAGTCTACTCCTAACTTTTTGATATTATAAATAGGACTAGATTAACACCTATTCTGCTCTCCTGTCCAGCGAGCAGTTTAGCGTACGGTGGCTCTGAGGGAGAGCGCAGGTCGTGTTGATCCCCAGGGCAAGTCTAAAGAGTTCTCTTTCACGTGGTTGCCGCCTGTTATTTGTCTGGTTCAATAGGAAACAGACAGAACAGAAACACTCGAACGATCCTCTTTTTCTTTTCTTTTATCCCTCCCCTTTTGCCATCCTAACCCAATCCAAGGTGTCAAGCGTACCGTGCCGATGGATGCGTGGCTGGAGGGAGTCCATTCGCAAACGGTGCCTACCCCAGACCAGGGCGATTCGGGTAGTATTTTAGCCTTCCCTCGGCATGCGGGGCTCTGCCGGGGGTGACCAAGTATTTCCCTAGCTAATCGTGGGAACAAAATGGATGAAAACCGACATTTTGTAAAAGACAATGAGAAGTCTCTTTTAATGGAATTAGCTTGGAAAAGGCTCTTTTAGCCTCACCAACACGCTGTAACAGTGCGTCCCAACCTGGGACGAGCCGTGAAGTGGAGGGCACGTTTGCAGCCGAACCACAATCGGAAAAGAACCAGGGAAGGGAAAAGCAAAAGTTTACTAGGCCTTATAAGCTTAGTGGGGCAGCGAGGAAAAGGCACCGAAGGCTGATAGCAGCTGAGATTGGAGCCGAAGAGGCCCTCTCTCTCTGCCAGAAGCCTTGGGACGAAATTCCTCTGCCCAAGCCTCCCCCAGTTCCGAAGGCGAAAAAACGCAGTCGGTCTGAGGACGAATCCCCCAAAGACCAGCCCAGGAAGACTGTGAAGCTGGCAACGGAGGAGAAGAAGCTCAGCTTCAGTGCCGTAGCTGGCTTCGCGCGTATAGGAATTCGCAATTCGAATCCTATGAGTGTGGAGCAGATGCGGCTGGTCCACCGGGCACTAACACAGGCTATCGCTAAGACGGCCTGTGGGGCGCAACCGGGAATGTGTCCAAAATTTTCGGGTTTCCAACACAAGCCAGGTTGGATTCTGGTAACGTGCCTGAATAAGGCAAGTCAGGACTGGATTGTGGGTGAAATCGGAAAACTAAAGCCCTGGCCGGAGGCAGAGCTCTCGGTAATACCCGAGGGCAAACTGCCTAAGCCTCAGCTGGAAATTACCTACTTGCCCCTCAGTGAAGCCGACTCTCCAGAGGAGGCGGCTGTAATGTTGAGGGCACAAAATGAGGGGGTCCATACTGCGCTCTGGAGAATCCTCAACCGTAGGGACGAGGAGAATGGGTTCTTAGTAACCTTTTCTCTGGACGACCCATCGGCGGAGGCTTTTCGGAAGGCAGGCGGCGGAGTCATCCTTGGCTTCAAGATGATAACTTTTAGTTAGTCAGGGGAGGCTCTGACGCGGCAATGGAGCCCGAACTGCCCAACCCAACCCCAATATCTCAGCCTTCCACCTCTCGGGGTGAGGCTGGAACACCACCGGTGAGAGTTAGAAGACCCAAGGCGCAGATTTCGCCTCGATCCGACGGCCTCCGCTGGTGTCGACCAGGCCGGGGGAAGGGGAGGTGGGAGCGGTTCGACGAAAGGTAAGGTGGGGGCAAGTTCGCAGGTAAAGGTCGTCCTCGTCTTCAACAGGCGGAAAAGACCCCTACCCCCCACGCCCATAAATGGCTAAACCCAAGGGTAAGACGAGGGTCCTCCAAGCAAATCTTCACCATGCAGCAGCTGCTTCTGTCGTGGTGGAGGTTTGCTTTGCAGAATACAACATTGACCTCGCTCTTATACAATACAAGATATATTATACAAGAGCCTTGGGTGGCCAACGGTCAAGTTCTGGGATTGGCGGCTGCCGGTAAGATTCTTGTCAATAACAAAGGCAGTAGACCCAGAGTATTGTTGCGCGGCTAAGTTGACATCTCATCTCATGGCACTAGCGCCATCTAGTTTCGGGTAACAGAGCGAGGAGAGAGCTTTCCAGAAAATGACATGACCAATTTTTTTAAACCGACAGCGCCATCTGGTATCAAATTGAAGAACTAAACTTTCTAGAAGCTCTACACTCGAACTTTCTGCGCTTGGTCGGTTGGCGCGCGTATTTACTCGAATATTCTGGAATATTCTGGATGTTTTCGTGGAAGAGCCCTATATAAAGGCGCTGCAATACGCGATTGGGGAAGTATCGAAGTTGGCGAGACAAGCGAAACTTCGGAGCGAAATAAAGTGAATCAGTGTGATTAATTATTAGTGTTTTAAGTTTTAATTTGTGTAAATTAAAGTGTTAATTTAGGTAATTCTATCGGCAATTTTTATCATCACGAACCTCAAGCTCGAAACAGTATGTATAATTTATAATAAAAATATTGAACTTTTAGCTGTTCCAGAGTACTGCAATGATGACCTAGTTACAGCCTTCATAAATCTCAAGGGATGCACAGGGGCCAGAGTAATCATTTGTTCAGCCTATCTTCCCGGCGAGAACGCAGATCCTACCGTCGAGTTAGAGTTTTAGTATGGAATTTTACATTTTTTAAAAGTATAATACCAATGGTGAAAATTACACAATATGTAATAGCATTAAGTGGTTGATTGAAACTTGATATTCTAATATTTAATGAATTTACTGTTACTGTAATTGAATGTTACACGTCGAAATTAAACTATTTTTAACGGATTTATAAACCATAAAACAAGTGAAAGTTATAATGTGATACTATATAGAATAACATTATATTCTAGTGTTGCATGAACTTCAGCAATATCCTATTATTATTATTATTATTAAGTACATCTAAATTTGAAACAAGTACCGTATGGTTTTTTAATTAATAATACTACTTTTAGGTGCAACACTAAGCAAAAATACTGTCACCACCGAAAAGACATATCAGAACACACACAAAGGATTCACACCGTTTTGTTAGTGAGATAAAAGACATACATCTCGCTGGCAATGAAACTATGGTCAGTTTTGGTGGTCAGTCACTATTCACATGCCTTCTTATTGAAGACTGCTTCTCATTGTAACTAGGAAGATATAAGATAACAACATTCTGGCAGAATATGCATTATTACTCAAACACTGCTTCACATCTGACTATCTATTGTAGAAGGAATAGTTTTACGAGCAAGTTGATGGTGTAGCGATGGGCTCACCTGTATTTCCTATAGTCGCCGACATATATCATGGAGGATTTTGAGGAGAAACCTTTCTTACTGCTCCTATAAATCCAAGATTCTATAAGCGGTACGTAGACGACACTTTCAAAATTTTACCGTCTAACAAAGCAACTGCAGATTTAGACCACCTTAACTCCATAAGCTACAAAATACAAATCACGATGGAGTTAGAAGCAAATAATACTTTAGCTTTCCTAGATGTTTTAGTCGTCCGAAATCCTGATAACACTATTGGTCATACTATGTATAAGAAAAAGGCCTATACTAACCGATATTTAAATGGTGAATCTCACCATCATTCTTCATAGTTTGCTACTGTGGCTAAATATTTGTTTCAGAGAGCACAAGGGATATGTGAGAGAATACATCTGGCTGCTGAGCTTCAGCATGTCAATCAAATATTGCAAGACAACAAGCTTTGGGTCCCAAGTCTACGTCATAGCGACCGAGTGAAGCCGGCCACAGTCGGTGGATGGGTGCTGCCATCTTCTTCATATCCTATAATTAACAAAATCTATCCAAAACCAAGCATACCACTGCAATACTTCAAGATATTGTAAGCTCGTTTTATGTAGATCGGAACCAAAAATCAATATTCAAAAAGTGAAGATAGCCGGACTAACTATGATATTGAGATGTCAAACATTTAAGTCCCCCTCCCCCGTGACCATAAATTAATTAAACGCGATAAAATCCATAAATTATACAGTTGTATTCAATGTGTAGTGTTCGCGTAAATTTAAGAAATCATTAGATTACATGTACAAATATATATATATATATATATATATATATATATATATATATATATATATATATATATATATATATATATATATATATATATATATATGCATTCATTTATTTATATACACTGTTTTATTTTTTAATAAATATCGAATAAAAATTGATCAATTCATTTATTTATCAATAATCAATAAATCCCAAATTTATCGATCAACGTTACAACCCTGTCACATCAATATGGTTCGGAGCATTCTAAGTTCAACCCTGAATTATCCAATCACAACACATTTGACACGTCCTCAGCAACCCGAAATTTGGTGAAATCGAAACAGAACAAATATTCCGTGATGCGGTATCTATTAGGAGGTAATCTGTGAGAATTTATTAATTTACACCTATTCTAGTTCGCGAAAATCTATTATTAAGTTTGTAGATTTTACCTATACCAAATACAAATAACAAACAGGTCTTAGAACCTTATTAGTTTGTTAAAAGTGACAAAGTATTAAGTTTATGTTATTGATATAATCTAAATTAAATAATAAATAGAATAAATGCATAAAAGAAGTTATTATAATGTTAAAAGAAAATTAGAATCTTTGGGTTGAGGGACTTAAAGAGGATTTTGAAGAGGAATTCATCTAACTGCATTTGTGTACAAATAGGTACCTTATGTATTCAGCAAGTTGCTTAATATATGGTAATAAATGGATTTTTGTTAAGCCAGACACGGATCCTGAATTTATACCAGCCATAGTAGATAGGCAATATAAATGGTACATATTATATTTATGTGTAAAAAATGTAGTAATTATTTGTACTTGAAGCAAATATAAAGTTTAATAACAATAGTTTGCATAAAAAAAAGTGTTATGGTTGCATCTATTATGCTTAGACAGCTATGTTGTTCACTCTGCAGAAAGGAATCTTATTTTGTCATCTAGAATCAGATATACTTAATATAACAATAATATCTCTGTCTCCTATGTACATAAAACCAGTGAAAATAAAATGTGAGACAACTTTTACATAGTTGAATATCATTGGTATTAATAAATAATTACTGCTTCCGTATTTGATGAGCTGGTGTTGATTAATGCTATATAATTTATAATATTTTCTTTATTTTTTTAACATATGAACAGACAGATATAAGAAAATGCTCACAGAAATACGTAAATACAGTGTATTGACATTGAAGGCATAGTCTTATCTCATATCTTTTATTTTACGTGGTAGAGCCATGCTGCAGTTATTTTAGTGGTATAGTTGTAGCACGAATGGGTCGGCTCGACCGGGGAAGGACCACGCTCTCACAGAATACCAGCGTGAAATAGTAGCTTAATGCTGCTGTATTTCGTATGGTGAGTGTAGAGAACCGGAGACCCTTTTTACTGGAAATGAGGCATTCCATCTCAGTCCTCACGGGTGACAACGCATCTGCATTTTGATTTGTAATGGAAGATAGATGTAGATGTCTATGGGCCGCAGCAACCACTTACCAGCAGGTGGACTGTGTGCTCGTTTGTCAGCCTATTCCATAAAAAAATATCTATTATTATTAAAATGTTATGTTAATTCCTATATAATACAGAAAAAATAATATATTAATAAGAATTATTATTTAGTTAAGACACCTTTACAATTGTCATTAACAGCTTTGCAGGCTGAAAGCTTGCAGAGACAAAAGGTGTATGGTTATTGAAGACAACAGTCTTATATCATATCTCTTATAATTGAAAATGCCTTCTGATTGCTTACAATATCATAAATGTACATGTTATCATCAAGTTATTTTCAAAAAAAACTTCAGAAATATATCTAACACTAAAATGTTTCTACCTATGTCCGTTATAGACAAAACATAAGAAACCATCCAACCAATTTCAATGAAAATGTTTGTGTGTGTTTGGTTTAGATGGATCCCTAGATGGTTTATATTTACATCTGGACCTGGTAGATGGCACTGTTGTCGAGATTCATAAATCACCAGTGCAAAGCTGAGGCGCATCGCTAGTAATAAATACATTTAAATTAAGCTTGTGTTTTGTAATCCTTACACAAACAGTTTAAAACATCTTACTTACTCACTATTTATCATTGTGTAATAACATAGATAAGCATGTTAATTTCCAGTCATTTTATTATGATGTATACTAATTACTAATCAACAAAAACATATTAAAACAAAGTCTTGACACCGCTCCTGTCTATATATGTCAGTCAATCATCAAAGTTCAAAATATTTATTAAACTAAGTTTGTATATAAGGGGTTATTATAGTATAAAGGAATTTATGGCTGACAATAACCCGTGGGTAAGGTGATCGCTACCAAGCTATTTCGAATTTGTTCTGTGTTGTTAATTATGACACACATGATTGTAAGCTGGCTTTTTTTAAAAGACCCACTGGGTATTTTGCTGGTTCTCTTCATGTCAGAGGTTTTTTCCGAACCAGTGGTAAATTAAAAAAGTGACTTTCAATAAGTATTATTTATAATCTAAATTGAATAAAAGGTTTCTGTTTCTGTACCTACTACTGTTAATAGAATACTTAAATAAATTACGATTTACAATAATAAATAGAGTTACCTACATTATATTTCGTTTTTTGTAATACAACCATTTTAAAACATTTCTTACTGTGTGTTGGTAATATCATAAATATAAACCCTTACACACATTACCCCTTATCCATCTTGGTATTTAGAATTACACTCACAATCAAACAATACATGTCAAAAATAGAATAGACAGGCACTATGTTTTGTCGGAACAAGTGAAAAGTTTTACATCGATTTTAAAATATTTATAAATGCTAAATATACCTACAGCTTAGTTTATATTTACTATTATTCAAGTGTGCACTATTTTAACTTATAATACCGATGAATACTACTAAAAATTCACTTTCAGTTTGTTTTTAGGTTATTGTTAGATTCACATTTTATTTGTTAATTTCTCAGGACTCCGTTTAGATGCAGTGAAACTAATATTATTGTAATCTATAGATTATAAGGAATAAATCGACATGCATTTCATTGATAATCTTTAAAATTTGTAGTGGGTCCAATCTCCATTGAAAAATTGATTTTCTCTTTTGACCGCACCCCCCCACAGCAGTGGTAGAGCCACGCGGCAGCTTTGCCGGTGCACGTATGGGCCAGCTCAAACTGGGGTGGTATCACGACCTCACAGAATACCGTGAAGTGGAAACTCTGCTTCCGCAATTCGTCTGGTGAGTGCAGGTGGTCGGTGGCCCAAATCCCCCCCCCCCCCATCAACATGGTAGCGGAATTAAATGTTAAACTACCCCAGGAGGGTACCAGCACCCCTGGAGAATCTCTCACTGAGCATCCACGACCAAGTTACTCCACTCCTGAGCATAGGTGCACATGCTGCCCCGCGTATTCCGGGGGGGGGGGGGTCGGGGGCAAATTCCGCTCAAGACTACAACTGCTCGGGGCAAACGGAGCAACAAGACCAAGGCGACCCCTGCCACGCTATCCGTGACTTTGTACCTCGGACTGGAGTTTGCGTTTACGTCAGAGAGGACATCTGTTGTTGACACCTCGGCAGTCTTGAAGGTTCGGACCTGTCCATCCTTTGGCTACGCGTAGACGGGGACGACTATCCGTGCATTTACGTGTGCCTCTATAGGTCCCATAGCGGTAATGCCGGAACAGACCGACTCTTCGACCACGTCTAAATGGCTACAGATTTGTTGCGCACTCTCCTGGTGTTGCAGTCATTCATGGGTGACGGTAGTCAATTACCATCAGGTGAGCTGCATGCTCGTGCCCCCTATTTTATAAAAAAAGCGTATTAAAATTTACAATCAAAACCAATAGCCCATGGATATAGGTGATAGGAACATTGCTTTATGCTAATATATGGGGACAACTTATGCTTACTACGCATTAGCTATGTACGTGTTGAGTGTAATAGGTGGCAAGAGTAGCCACGATAGTAAAGAACCCTTATCTTATGTATTGCGTAAACAAATACGTCCTTTTAATGTTCCAATCATGCCACTGCAAATCTTCTACGCAAAAAGAGCGTATATTTTACCAAAAAATATTTTTTTATTCGATGGGGTGACAAAACGAGCACACAGTCCACCCGATGGTAAGTGGTTGATGGTGCCCATAAACATCTACATCTATCTTCGATTACGAATCAAAATGCATATGCGTTGTCATTCATGAGGGCTAAGATGGAATGCCTCGTTTCCAGTAAAAAGAGTCACTGGTTCTCTACACTCACCATACGAAATACTGCAGCATTAAGCTACTAATTTACGTTGGTATTCTTTGAGAGCGTAGTCCTTCCCCGGTCGAGCTGACCCATTCGTGCTACAACTATACTTATAATAAAACTGCGGCATGGCTCTAGCACGTATATATAAAAACAAAATTAAAAATAAAAATTATAAAGCTAAAAGTAGCCTTACTAACTATAAATCGAGACATCCCATAACCATGGCTGCTGTTAAGCACCCGAAACGTCGGGACTTAAAAATAAATTAAATAAGTTAAAATAAACACGATTAAATAAGTAAAATTAGTTTTATTTAGTTTCAAGTATATCATAAAACTAATTTTACTAATTCATGACACTGATTCATGACAGCACAACGTGACCAGGAATGTTTTATATCCATGGTCACGTGGTGCTGTCACTTTTTTATTTAATTTCAAGCATCGGTGACAACCCGCTTTCCAAACGTGATAATTATGGCAAATATATGAGCCGTGGTAGCTCAGATAGTTAGCGATTGCTGTATATTTACACAGAACGCGAGCAAATCGGGTTCGATCCCCGCCGGCACCAATGAAATGGTTAAATGCAATTTTAAGTGCTGATTTACCACGTACTCGGCGGTGAAGGAAAACATCGTGAGAAAACTTGCACGTCTGAGAAATAAGAAAAAAATATTTCGAAGACATGTTAAGTTCGCAAACACGCATTGGGGCAGCGCTTCGGACAATTCCTTTCCCTAAAACCTTCTCAGAAATGAGCGGAGGCCTCCGCCCAGCAGTGGGACTTATATGTAACTTTAATGTTAATTTATGCGGGAGACTTACGTTGAGCTTAAATAGGCTTGCTCGGTACCGGTAATGATAATTAAAAGTATTCGTTATATAAACAGTCAATATTTTCCGCATCTTAAAAGTAATTTTATTTGCATTTATTTTATGTTCAGAACTATTTTGATATTCGATTTTCGTAATCCACTTTAACAACATATTTACTTTTCTTATTAAGGTTTTTCTAGCAATCATGTTAAAGAATGCAGAGAACGCGTATTTTTGTTACATTGAATCACGTTTAATTTTATCTGAAGCGAGAATAAAATCGTGATAGCTCACGGGACAAGAGATCGACTCAAAACATTATAATACGCAAATAAACCCAGCCTGTTCCTCGCTGGCACAACAAATATTGTGAATTCCAATTTTAAGTGCTGATTTACTAAGTACTTGGCGTTGACGGAAAACATCTCGAAGTGTCGAAAGAATAAATCATTTCGAGAGTATTCCGAATCAGTCCGCATATATTCTTCACGCAATACAACTCAGTTACATGAATTCAAATCAAATTTGTAACTATGTGGACAGTTTTAACTTTATTCGCTTAATATTGTAACGCGATAACTTATTATTTACGTCACCTATCATAGTAGTTAAGATTGGTATATTTTTCACAAACGATATGTAATATCTTAAAAGAGATTCATAAGTATAGATTATTACAGCCAAGTACGTAAGTCAAGAATCATAAATATGCAGTCTGGAAAAGGCCGTAATATCATAACAACATGTATATTCGAAATTGTTCTGACTAAGCCTTTGATATTAGATCACCCAAGACAAGTTATGAAGTGTAGCGTTGCGGAAGGCGCTGACTTTACTGTACAATTTTTGTTGCTGATCAAGCCAGGGTGTCACACTTTCAGTCAACAGACTTGTTTTCAACATTTCTACGCTTCTTTGATAACTAAATCATTGTGCAACCCTTTTATCTTAGGCACGAAATGAGTCTTTGTCCCACATTGAATTTGTCCCACAGCTGGAGTAAACATTACCATCAAATACATCCAACTGTTTAGTATGAAGAGGAATAATAGAATTATGGTAAATTCGATATAGTTATAATATAATAACCCAATGGATACTTAAATTTTTTCAGGATAAAATATCCTGTGTGTTATTTCAAGACCGTAATAATCTTCAAACTGCATTTCATCGAATTCATTTATCCATTTTCGCATGAAGAAGTAACGATTGTATTACGCTACATAATTCTATGAGAACTGTGCATTTTTCCCGAATAAAAAGTAACTTATGTCACTCTTTTGCCCATAAAATATCCCTATACATAAAATATATCGACCAGTTGCTCCGATTTTGCGTGACAATAAGCACACTTTCCCTTTATAATATTAGTAAGGACGTTTAATGTTACGTTCCATGTTTTTCTTCTGTTATAAAAATAAATTGGGAGGAATTTCAATAACACAAAAATATAATATCAATAAGGTTCCTCAAAGAACCCTATTAGAATATTGAATCCTGTTTTATCCTTCTAAATGAGTCTGGAAGAGTATTTTCTCAGGGGATTAAAATGGGATCTTAAAACTATAACGGTTAAGGCCATCGAAGTCCACTGACGAACTCCTCCTTAGATTGCTTCATAAGGGTGATGTTTGACATAGTTGCTACCTTTGACAGGTGGGTTGGCGACCGCAGTTTTTTTTTAATTTTTAGTTATTATTTTGAAGACGCTGCTGCTTACCTTCCAAATTGTTTTCCTCTGTCGCCTCTTATCACCACGGGTCGATTTGAGGTAGTGAATTACTTATTAAATACCACTCTAAACAATTTGTTATCAAACTACCTCTCGAATTTATCTTCGTATGTTTCTAACAAAATATGACGTAATTTATGGAGAAGTCTAATATATAATATTTAGATATAATGCAGTAATAGCTCGGATTAGGTGTGACGTTTCTTTCTATTTACTTTAACTAAATAAATACAATTATTATTTTATTATTATACAAGTCTCCTTTCTGCCTTTATCCCAAGTTATTTGGAGTCGGCATAGCACATCCTTCTCTTCCATTCTCCTCTATTAGCCATCGTCTTTTCACTCACTTATCTTTCTTAAGTGTATTGTTCCTAATACAGTCCATTCATCTATTATTAGTCCTTCCTCTACCATTAGGTACATCCATCCACTTTATATGGTGAACTTCCATTGGCATCATAGACCTCCCAGCCTACGAGACATGAAACCATTACGTTTCTCTAATTAAATTAGTCTGTCAAGTTTAGAAGAAAGAAAGGTGCGGGCGGCGCGGAAGACGTAACTTAGAGATGTGTCACATCCATATATTGAACGTGTAAATATGGGAGACTATGAAAACGTAACGTAATTATAAACAAATGAATGATGTGTAAAATACACCGTTAAATACATGTAAAGTTCTTTAAAATATATACATGTATTTTACATGTCATTTACAGCGCTAATCGCTATCCATAAATCCGTTAAGAGCGGAATGTGCCTAAGAAATACACGAACATAATACATACTCCAGAAAATCATGACTTTGCTTCGGCTTTGGTCGTGACAGTCAGGTGAAAATATCTACATTAGGTAAAATTAACTGATGGATGGCTTGATCAGAACTACGACCAGAACAAGTTGAACCCTCACGTTTTTAGTATTTTATGAATATTAAATGTTGCACTTACCGGTGATACGTGATGTTAGCCTTCTTGAAATAATGTTTCCTGCTATCACTACCACACCACTTTACTGCGCAAGTAGGTATGTTTTCCTGTTTTTTATTATAAAAAATTATGGCGTTAAGGACGCAGTGCACAGGTCTGTTGTCTAGTCACTACTAAACAGGGTAGCGTTCGTGGCTACACACTATATAGGCTCTGGTTGATCAGATTAAGTACAGAAAATTGTGGCCTTTCGTTACATGTCTCGTAGGCTGGGTGGTCCGTGCTGCATAGAAGAGCTCGTGTCTCCAAAATTGTTCCCTCGGTTTTAGAGCGTTGCATAATATTTAGAGATGACGGCAGGAGACCCGACGGTATGAATTTGGATGCTTGGGAGAGAGACAAAGCTTTAATGTGGTAATACTATTGCGAAGACACTTTGGCAGCTTTTCATCTCAGGGGTACTTCGTTTAAAGCAGGGGCGGCATCAGAGGCTACTAAAGTAAGTATGTATCCTAATTATGAGTATCCGAGAGATGAGTACATATTTGTTCCATTTGCTGAAAAGACCATCTGTCCGTAGGGTTCACGTGCGGTGAAGTTCCTAAAAAATGGTGATAGGAGGACTGCTTATATTTTCGCTTAAGGCTGAATACGACGCGAATGACCTTGCGCGTTTCGCAGCAAACCACGCGCCGCCAGTACCTACGCTTTGTTTATATAGACATGTATAATACCTATAATCAAAGCCGTACGGGTTTTGATTATATTTGACTGAACTAGCTCAGATGCAGAGTAATGAACAACACAGAGAGCATTGCTTACTTCTTAAATAAATTTTTCTTATTTATAATATTAGTTCCTATAGATTATAAATTCTGTACTTTATTCGTTATAAAATATTGTTCGAAAGGTTATTGAATTGATAACGATTTTTTTTATTGGTGCACCGTACGAAAAGAACCTCATATAACTGAAAATGTTTGTTTTTGTGTGTCTTACAAGATGCCGTAATGCAAATTGCATAAATTATAAAGAAAAAAACTAAAAAGTCGGCGATTGCCCCATAGTGGGGATAGGTACTGTGTACGTAAATTCTCACAAGACTACTCCGACTGGTCAATCACTTCACATCCGAAGTATTTCGGTTTTACTTAATTATGTACTTTTACACCATGCTTTCGGACAATACATTGACCGACATTATTTGCGGTCTCTGTGCTTGCACTACTCTGTACATTCTTTTCCGACTGGGTCTTGATATTTTATATTTTTAGTGTTTCTCACTTGAAACTAGAAAAGTATAAATGATCAGCTTGGCTAATGTAAATGAGTAAAAATACAACCTATTAGACAGCCTCAAAAGAAAAATTACCTTACAAAAATCTAAGTATTAACCTCAAATACAACATTCGAGCAGCGTTCATGCGATAAACTCTCTTTGTTTTACCACTTAGGTAACATTTATTTCTTTTCCTACCCATATTTACATTTATAGACACTTAAACGAGTATAAAACAATAAATTAACGATTTTCGCTACAGACACATCGACTGTTGTTACCTTACGTCACACGTCGAAGTGCCTGGTAATTTATTACGGCAAACTTTTATCTGGCAATATACGATATTATTATTAGGTGTTTTTAATTAAAACGAATTATGTTAATAAATAATATTTTGTATCGAAAATAAAGATAGCAGGTACCTTCGGAATCACAATACAAACATTTTTACGTAAAATAATTTTTCCTAAATTAAAATTCACAGAGTGTTGGAAGAACAATAATTTCATATATCATTTCTTAACATTTTTTTATTTGTTGGTATATTCATTTATTTTAAAATTATTAAAATGACGTTGACCTTGTGAAGGACCCGAACAAACCTACAAAAATGTTTTAAAGCTTAGAATTACTTCAGGTCAAAGTTCTAGTCAAGAGAAATACATTAATTTTCGTCAGTTCTCTTCGTATTCAGCCTTAAAGGCTAATTATAGTCATTCAGAGAGGAAACCAACGGTCAGCGTTCTTGGCACTATACCACGGGGCTTAGGACTATATGATCATCATCATCATCATTACAGCCCTTCACAAGTCCACTGCTGAACATAGGCCTCCCCCAAGTAATGCCACAAAGCACGGTCCTGAGCCACCTGCATCCATCGACTTCCTGCATATCTTACCAGGTCGTCACTCCATCTAGTGGGGGGTCGCCCTACACTCCGCCTACCGGTACGAGGCTGCCACTCGAGAACCTTTCTTCTCCATCGGTTATCGGTTCTTCGAGCTATATGGCCGGCATATTGCCACTTCAGCTTACTAATGTCGGTCACTCTGGTTTTACTGCGGATATCCTCATTTACTGAGTCTATCACGCAGAGAAACTCCGAGCATAGCCCTCTCCATAGCTCGCTGAGCGACCTTGAGCGTCCTCATATGGGCAGCAGTGAAAGACCACGTCTCAGATCCGTAAGTCATCACTGGCAACACGCACTGGTTGTACAATCTAGTTTTTAGAGATTGAGGTATACCTGACGAGAATATATGTCGTAATTTCCCGAACGCTGCCCAGCCGAGTTGAATCCGTCGATTGACCTCTCGGTCGAAGTTGGACTTACCTAGTCGGACTATTTGTCCCAGGTAAACGTACTCGTCAACAACTTCGAGCATAGTGCTCGCAACAACTACCGGCATAGGTGTGACATGGACATTAAACATGATCTTTGTTTTGTCCATGTTCATCTTAAGACCTATCCGTTGGGAGGCACTATTGAGGTCATTGAGCATAGTGCTTAAGTCCTCCAGCGATAGGACTATATGATAAATTCAGTTTTTAGTTTTGTTAACTATACTGTTTTAATATTTCGATTTGTATTTCGATAATGAAGTTGTAAATAACTAACAACTATGTAATTTAAAGTTTATATCTTTTTTATATTTTGCTAGATGGTAGGTACCCGGCGTATTGCTGCCGCAGAGAAAATAACTGTAGAAATATCATTTTACATTTGGAAGAGTTATATTGTTTAATTATGAATGATAATACAATCATTGAAATTGAATGATCTATAACTTTCAAATAAAATGTCAGTACTATATGCACGCAAGTTAATTGTTGTCAATTTACTAACACAAAAACAAAAAAGTTGACAAAGTTTTACCGCAATCCGATGAACGGTATGACAGTTTATAAAATGTTTATGTATTAGAAGATATAGTCTATATTGACCAAAGATAGACCTATAAATAATTAGAATAGGCGTTTTTTTAGCAGCTGATTTGTTCTCTATAATACTAGAACTGGATGAACGCTTGCAAATAAATTCATTGCGAAATTATATTTTTATTTTGTATCCTTTCTTATACCAGTTGAGTATTTTTAGTACTGATTGAGTATCGCGAATAAACTAAAATACACAGTGTTGAAACTCGTAGCAAAATTCGTTCTGTAGTTACGAATAAATACGTAGATAGACCAACGCAGCGTCGTACTTGGTTTTATACGAGGTATAAAGCTTGCGTCTAAGGCCTAAGTATTAACTAATACATTTTTTGTTGTTGTATGTCATTGTAATAATATGATACATAAATAGATATATTTTATCACACTGTCTCATCTCTATTATTAATTGCGTGGACGTTCTCTTCTGCTATCAGCGCCAAAATGACAAAAATCAAATCGCCTCATTATGTCACGGTACATAGCCAGTACATACATAGAGGTCAGTGGCAATAGCATACTGGCAGTGACACGATACTTGCACGACAAATTACCTCCCGCACGTGCGCTGAAATTACTTCCCGCGCGCGCCATAATGACCTTGATTTTAAGTAAGTTTACGTAAAACCTACTTTTATATTGATTTATAATGAAAATACACTATATTTTAAATAAAAAAACAAAATCTTACAATTTATTTCATAATAGCATATTTAAATAACGTCAATCCTGGGTCTAAAATCATCTTTTTATAAAATTTCAATGACCTCACGGAGTCAGTTACTCTGAATCAATCTAAATAATATTTTGCATGAGTTAATTTGCTTCCTAAAGGCACCGTGTGCGCATTATTTAGGTATGATAAAGTTAAAAAAAATCTTACGGATAAAGAATGAGATTAGAAATGGCGGTTCATCAAGTCTGAACCGTTAAGTTCAAGTTAAGTGGTAAATATTTGAAAATAATTGTTTAGCCGACTAGGTACAGGACCATAAGAATTTGCCTATTTTGGATGGTTAAATATTATTGATCACTTTGGATGTTTCAAAATTTTTGATTACCTTGAATCTTCCTTTTGACGCTAACTGTACAGTATCGTACACAGCTAATCGATATTTTTTGAATTTTTATAAATTCCACGAGAAAAGGATCAATCACTGCTTTTATGTTTAGTTATATAATAAGTATATGGATATACGGGTAGACTTTATCCAGTAATAGCGCACGCAGTACGGGCCACCTATCCTAAAAAAAGTATGGTTCCTAGCAACCCCAAACTGGACTGGTGGTAGATAATGATATTGATTCCTAATATAACATCCTGAAGTAAGGTTATATCATTTAAAAAAAATACCCAATTAGTTAACTGTAACTAGGGAAACAGGACGCACAATAAGTTGAATTTTCATCTTGACATCGCTATTAGAATGAAAATAAAGATTAAACTGTGAATGAAGTCTTTACCTCGAACGGAAACAACCAAGCTCTATCAACAAATATTAGTGCTGAAATGAGTGGCTGATTCAGCACTTTTCAAATATCTGCTACAACTGCGAGGCGGGGACAGAGTGATCCGGTTTTATTACTTTTTGAATGAAAACGACAACGATCATACAAATATTATAACTGGCAGTCATAGCACTGTGTGATTAAACATAATCCATACTTTATTAAAAACACCGAAGCTCTAGTTTCAATACAAAAATTGTTTACTACATCATCATCAAAGTCATAACAAGGCCACTTCTGAACTAAGACATCTTGCAAGGAATGTAATTAAGCTCGTTCCTTGCCATCGGTATTCATCGACTCCTGCATATCTTAACAGGTCGTCACTATATCCACATAGTGGGGAAGCACTCGATACTTGTTGATCTACGCTATATTTTACCTAAATCTTACAGATATTTTTATTATTAAATGGTTTAATCGCAATATCGCCGTATTTATAGACCCATGCGAAGCTTGGGTAGGGTCAATAAATATTCATTTATAAAAAAAGTTTATTTGTAGCTAACAAATTATTTCAATAACTATATTAAATTTATACACAAATCTACTATTAGCCGTCGTATAAATTTTTGATGTATTTTTATTATATTCACAAGATATGAAGTTTAATAGTTAGCCGACTTCAAAAATAGACGAAGTTAATAATTTCACTTTTTTTGTATGTATATTTAAAACTGATTAAAATAATTATTTCATTATTAAATAGATTTTTATTGATATAAAAACACCACTAATGGTGGAAAAATACGGAACATAGTTATTAATGAAACTA
This sequence comes from Parnassius smintheus behrii, assembly GCA_036936625.1. NCBI lineage: Eukaryota > Metazoa > Arthropoda > Insecta > Lepidoptera > Papilionidae > Parnassius > Parnassius smintheus. The sequence goes on from JAUPFT010000014.1 coordinate 20,429,290, forward strand.
TAAACTCAAAAGAGTAAAAAAATAACTTATAATATAAATTAAAAGTCTACTTCGAAAAAAAAATGTATAAAATAATTTCATATTCTGAAGTCGCGGCTTTACTTTTTTACAATATTTTTGCCAAAGCGAAGTATTCATAAATCTATGGTAGGGTTTCTTGTTATAATTCATTTATAAATTACAATAAACATTAAAAAGCAAGTTATAAGCACAAATCTGCTACTAACTTCGCAGCGACTTTAGAATTTGAAATTATTTTATTATTTTTCGTAGTTTGAACTCAGGTTATATTTTATTTTTATTTGAAGCAAATCCTTCTTCTTTATTACACTGTGATATGCTTTTACGTGTGTCGTTGCACTATGCATATTTATGCGTTATTTTACTAAATTAAGCAGTGGTTAGGTCCAAATGATAAACACATCAGCTTGAAACATTGCATCTCAGAAAATTCAGATTATGTCAGAATAGCAAAACAAAATTAATCAAATAACATTGCTACGACTGAAACGTTCCTTAAAACATTTAAAAAATAGGCAACCAATTAGGCAGATAGAAATGAAACAGGAGATTAAGAATAGTTAAATTGTACCGTCCATAATATATTTTGTTTATATAACTGAAAAAACCTTTAATAGGCCTTACATTTAAGCTGTATACTTTAAGTCCTTAAATTGTTAAATCGCTGTTGGTTTTTTTAAACAAATTAAAAAAAAAATAACAAATCAAAACTCGGTACTCATCATTTAGGACTTAAGTCTTCAGGTGTAGAAAATAACCCTATATTTGTATCAGAGCAGTTAACAGCTAAGGCTGCCAGACTCAATTTTCTTGACCGCGACCTTAGCAAGACACATCGTTTAAATTTTGTTGGACATCTTACGGGATGGTTTATTTGAGGAAAGACGATAACTCCAAAATAATACTAATTAAAAAACCTGACTAAAAGTCGTTCTACAATATACATGCAACCTCTTCGTTTATATTAGAGTAAGCTTTATCGTGTTTTCGTATATTTTTTTTTAATTATTCACCACATAAATGTAAAAAAGCAATCACTCAGACACACTTTTTAACATTCACCTTCTAGTAATACAACACAGTCATATCTTAACAAACAGTTCTCGAATACACAGACTACTGTAACTATTTCTACTTCTCTTAGGTTCTTCTGTCACCCTACCCACCTGCACATTACGTTGCTATTATACATATACAAAAACTTTTATTTTAATTATTTTATATATACACATCGAGCTAATCACTTTGCAAAATTACCCTCTATCAAATTGTTTATAATATTCAACAAACTCTATAACGAAATTGATCATGCATTTATTTATTTTATAAAAGTAGAATGAACAGTACATTTTCTATTATATAAGACATGGACGATTCAAAAATAGAGAACTCTATTCAATGTGATATACAGGATTTAACTAAATATATAAATGTTTTCAAAAATGACCTAACCTTAATATGCCAAAATATTTGAAAACTTAAATCTACACTATCGCACCTTAATTTTGAAGTTATGTTCTTAAGCTAACGGAGTGTAGACTTAGCTTAGACAGACCGCTACCTCATTTATCTAACTATATATCACTTGCAACAAAATTTAATCTAAATCAAAATGATGGTGTAGTGGTTTATGTCAAAAATAATGTTAAGGCATCTATGAAAGAGGTGAAATTGTATCATGCTTCCTGTATACAGATAAATATTTTTGACCATACAATTTTATGTATTTACCGTTCTCCATCGAATCCAAATGCGACAAACTTTATCGACTCTATTAGTTCTTACTTGGACACAATAAAGTCATGTCGTAATACAATAATAACAGGTGATATTAATATAAACCTAATTCCTAAGTAAAACGAAGGATCGAATGAAACTAATAATAGGGATAATTATTTGAATATGTTGTCAACTCATGGAATGCTACTTGGTCACTCTACCGACTAGAGGTGCTCGCTGTTTAGACCATTTTATGTTAAAATTAGACAAAAGAAAATTATCTTCGCGTATAGCAATCTTAAATACAAGTACTACTGATCATTCAACAATTTTTTTGAAATTAAGTATAATAAAACAAAAGCAAAATGTATCGAAAATAGTTGAATTTGTAGACTACGAAAGAGCACTCTCAATATTAATGCAGAACAATATCTCTATATTATTATTTTGTGACGACCCGAATGTAGTTGCCAAAAAACTTATAAAATGCTTATCTGAATCCTTAACAGAGAGTAAAATTACAAAAAGAAAGCCAAAATCACAACGCACCATTAAACATTGGATTGCACCTAGTATTTAGGTGCACTAGAAACAGAAATATAATGAAAATGCAACTGCGTTCGGATCCTCACAATGTAATTTTAGTAATTACCTATAAAAGATACAGAAATTTCTGTAACAACCTACTAAAATACTTAAAAGAAAATTTGAGAGAGAACAATTAAATAAAGCAAATAAGAATTCAAAAATACTTTGGAAAACAATTAAAGAAATAAAAAATCTAAAACCTAATAAGACCATAAATTCTGATTTACTAAATATTAAAATAAACCCCTATGATTCAGTTAACCATGTTAACGACTACTTTTCAAACATTGGTAGAAAGCTTGCTGAGGATATCCAAAAATATGACACCTCTCCCGAACCTGACATACATAAGGCAAATGATGATAAATGTGATTTAAGCCTACATAGGCTTAAATCACATTTATCATCATTTGCCTTATTAGAAACTGATCCACTGGAAATTGAAAATATCCTGTCAGATCTTCAGTCAAATGGTGCAACTGGCTAATCTCTGCTTCCAAAAGGGTATTTTTATATAAAAATCCATAGTTTTTAACCAAACTACCGCAGAGGGGGAGACATGTGTGCTATTTGTGACTTGTCGCTTTAATAAAAACTTATAAGAAGAAACCCGAAAACTTGTCCGTTTTAAAAATGCGACAATCATTAGGCTTGTCATAATTTTTGAACTGTCATAGGCTTAATTTTATGGTAATTAACCTTCGCAAAACGCAATAAGGTTTTTGTTTGAAACCCATTCCGACGAAAGTCTTTTTATAAGTTAAAAACAGATAACGTTAGTTGTTTTTAATATAAAGTTTACTCATTCAAAATCAAAACCCTATACTTAAAGAAAAAAATATAAATATCAAAACTGTATAAATCATAACTGTTTAAACATTAAAAAAACTTACCATTAGGATTTTCTCCTGTATCATTACGCAGTTTAACATACATAATGCCTGCAAATACTTGTTCTGGGCCGGAATGAACACTGAACTTTCAATTGTTGTTTGGGTCAGGTTCGATTCAATGTTATGATGAACTGTTGATAACTGTTTGACAGTTTTTTAAGACGTATTCATAAATTGGCTGATAAGAGCAACGTTATATTAACGCAAATTGGTTAAGAATTATGAGTCAATTAATGTAAGTGTATAATTATCCGGAACATATCGCAGTGATCAAAAGCGCAATGAATTATGAATGAAAAAAATGGTACATTGATAAGAAACCTGTTATCATAAACTACCATAAATATAATTTAAAAAGTATATCATTATCCGATCGCTATCAATTTGCAAAGAGGAAAATATGGCAAATTTACAAAACGAAAAACAATATCATTATCCTACAAATAAGTTAACTGCCGTTCAAAAAAAAGTTACCAAACTATACTTCGGATCTATAAGTCATCATTGGCAACATACACAAGATTATGAGAAATAATGACGCGTAGATGAGTTGTATTTTCCTGACCACTGCTCAGTTGATTTGGATTAGTTGATTGAATTCTTTGTCGAAGTTGGACTCTTTGAAAGTTGTCTGAGGTAAATAAACGTTTACAGCTCTAGTTCTGCTCAGTTCAGGCTTAGTGGTTCCAACAACTGGTGATATTGACGCTAGACACGTTCCGGGCGTATTAATATGTTGTATTTAATTATAAACAATTATCATTGAATATATTCTCTCCTTTCACTGATAGTTATGTTAAAAAGAACATTTTGTCCATCTCGTCCAATGCCGTGGGTGATGACAATGTTAGTCGTAATATGATCTTACCTATCCTAGAATTTTTTACTCCTATCCTTACCCATATCTTGAATAAATCCATCTCCTCTTCAAAATTTCTTGATGTTTGGAAAAGTGCACTTGTAACGCCTCTCCCAAAAAAAGCCCATGCTTTGCATTTTTCCGACTTTCGTCTTATCTCAATTCTCCCGTTTTTATCCAAACTCCTGGAGAAACTAGTTTTCTTTCAGTAAAATCTATACCTAAATATAAATTGTATCCTGGATCCTCTCCAATCTGGTTTCCGATCGGGTCATAGTACGACAACAGCGTTGGTTAAAGTTACCGATGACATTCGACGAGGTATGGATAACAAACAGCTCACTGTGTTGGTATTGCTTGATTTTAGCAATGCGTTTAACACTGTTGATTTTGATATCTTATTGAGTGTGTTACGTTCTCCTCCGGTGATTTTTTTTTATAGGATAGGGTGACAAACGAGCACACAGTCCACCTGATGGTAAGTGGTTGCTGTGGCCCGTAGACATCTACATCTATCCTCGATTACGAATAAAAATGCAGATGCGTTGTCACCCGTGAGGACTAAGATGGAATGCCTCGTTTCCAGTAAAAAGGGTCTCCGGTTCTCTACACTCACCATACGAAATACAGCAGCATTAAGCTACTATTTCACGCTGGTATTCTGTGAGAGCGTGGTCCTTCCCCGGTCGAGCCGACCCATTCGTGCTACAACTATACTACTAATATAGCTGCAGCATGGCTCTACCACGTAAAAAACGTGATTGGCTGGTTTCATAGTTATCTTTACGGCCGACGGCAGCGTATTCGCATCGAAGATGAGTTCTCATCTTGGTGCGAATTACGGACTGGCGTGCCTCAAGGTGGTGTCTCCTTTACTTTTTGCTATATTCATTAATTCTATCTCTCAAAATATTACATCTCTCTATCACATGTATGTAGACGATCTCCAAATCTACACTCAGTCAACTCTGTTAAATCTGCCTTCTGCTGTTGCCACCATCAACAATGACTTAGCGGCGATAAACCAGTGGAGTCAGCGTTATGGTCTAAAAATTAATCCGTTTCCCTAAAGTTCCAGGCTATAGTTATTGGTGGTGGAGGGATGGTCTCCAGAGTTGACTGGAACAACCTACCCTCGGTGACATTAAATGACGTTGTCATACCCTACAGTAAATCTGTAAAAGATCTGGGGATATATCTAGATTCTACCTTGTCGTGGTCGCAGCAGTTAAAACAAGTGAGCAAAAAGGTGTTTGCTACTATGGGTTTACTTCGTCGTTTACGTTCTTTTCTCCTTATTCCCACTAAGATTATGTTAGCATAATCCTAACTTCTCTCTATTCTCGATTATGCGGACGCAAGTTATCTCGATTTAACTGAAGACAAACTGAACAAACTTCAGCGAATTCAAAATATTGCAATTAGGTTCATATTCGGTTTGCGCTAATATGATCATGTATCCGAATATCGTTTACAGCTCAAGTGGTTACCCATTTGCTTTCGCCGGAATCTGCAAACTGTTTCTCTTTTGTACTCTGTGTTGTTCAATCCTTTGACTCCAAGCTACTTGAAGGAAAACTTTAAGTTTCTTGATCATGATCGACCTGATAGAGTTCTTCGGTCAGCCGGCGAACTAATTCTAGAACCATGTTCATTTCGAACAAAATTTATGAAATATTCTTTTACGAGCCAAGCCATAAGGTTATGGAATGTACTTCCACTCCAAATTCGACGTGCACAAACTTTGGAAAGTTTCAAAATTGACGTCAAGAAGCATTACCTAACATTTTGTGGTTATTGATAACCAATTCTAGCAACAGATAGTTATTCAGTTTTTCTTTTTTTTCCTCTTTGTTTTGCATTTCTTTATTTATTATCTATGTATATATACCTATTTATTAATATGTATGTTTATTTTATTATTATTTTTTTATGTATTGTTGTGGTATTTTAACAAAATATAGTTTAGTTTATTTAGATATTAGAATGTAAGTGTAACATAAAAAGCACCACCTCCTACTGTTCTTAATTCCAGTTTCTCCTAAGCCCAAAGGTTGTCTGGAAGAGATCGCTCTTTAGCGATAAGACCGCCTTATTGTACATACGTATATATTAAGTTTTCTCTATATGTATTTATTCGTTGTATATGTGTGGTGTACAATAAAGTATATACTACTACCACTACTATACGCCGTATAGTGCCGGCTGAGAATACCCATTACCCCATATCTTCCCGTGGGTGTCGTAAGAGGCGACAGAGGGAGGCAGGCAGGAGATGGGCAGCAGCATCTTCCTGATTACAACAACTACACAATTAAAGAAAACTGCGGTTGTCAACCGCTCGCCAAGCGTGGCAACTATGGCATATATCCCCAAATAAGGAACGATACAAATAAACGGCCTCCAGTCCCCGACGGCCCCGATATTCCTGTCTGCGGTGGCAACCATGATAACGGCGTGGCAGGGAGTGATAAGAATCTTCTGTGGAGGTCCGGTTGTCACCTACGACGACTCGACCTAGCAACATATAACGCACGCACCCTGAGGACTGACGAGAAGATACTGGAGCTGGAAGAAGAGGTAGACAAGTTGCGCTAGCATATAATAGAGTTATCGGAGGTCTTAAAAGAGGGGAGCACACGGTGATTCTTGAATCCGGCAACTTGTTCTATCACCGGGAGGGCGACTATCTGCCCCAAGTAGGTGTCGGATTTATCGTCCACAAGTCTCTCATCAACAACGTTGTAAAAATTTGAGAGTGTGTCGACGTGGGTCGCGTACCTGATACTCAGAATTACCAAACGGTATTTGATGGAGGTTATACAGGTTTACGCACTAACCTCGGCACATCCCGATGAGGAGATGGAGGAAATGTATAAGGATATCTCTAGAGCCATGCATTCCTCCTAAACCCACTATACGGTGTTGATGGGAGACTTCAACGCAAAACTAGGTAAAAGAGAAAGTGGTGAGCTGAAGTTAATTTAAAATAGGGCAACGGAACCCAAGGGGCCAGCAGCTGGCCGATTTCGCGGAGAAAAGGATGTACTTTTTATGATGAACACTTTTTCCAGAAGCGGCCCTGGAGGACACAAGCAGGTACACGGCACAGAAAGTGGACCTGGTCGAGCCCCGATGGTTCGACAAAAAATAAGATTGACTTCATTATGCCAACTGTTCAGTGACGTCTCAGTGATCACGAGGGTGAAAACTGGCTGCGATCACCGAATTGGTAGAGGCACACTGAACCTAAACGTTAAGTTGGAGAGGCCTTGTCTAATGAAATCAATACTCAGTCCCCCTCGTGCTCTAATCCAGAATTCCAAAACCTTTCAGTTAGAGTTACAGTGCCTAGAAGATTGGAATGCAGTGGTCGATATAAATGACAAGCTCGCGAAAACTGTTCATGCGGTCGGAGCTAAGTTCTGGAAGACTCGCCCGCAGAAGAACACAAAAATCTCCGATCATACTTTTAATCTCATAGCTGTTAGACGGGAAATGAAGCTGCAGTGATCATCAGATTTGGCAGCATACAGGCAACTACATAGACAGATCTCCAATAACGTGCGGCGGGACTTACGCAAGTTTAGTACAGCTCGCATTGAAGAAGCGATCAGGCGGAACCAAGGCTCCAAAGTCTTTACCAGGGATCTGTATGTCAAAAAGAGCCAACTGTCGAAGCTGAAGACTGAGTGTGGCAGCATCGTTTCCGGGACACCTGAGATTTTGAGTGAAATTTAATACATGTCATCGTCGGGGCCACACGCAAGTGTGAGTAGCGACCCAAAAGCAAGTCTTATCCGATATTATTCCGATGATATCCCGGACGTCAGTCTGAGCGAGACTAGAATTTCTCTCCAGCAGCTTAAAAACGGCAAGTACCCGGACGAGGATGAAATTACAGCGGATCTTCTGAAAGCGGGTGAAAAACCGGTACTTGAAGTCCTTTAGGAGCTCTTTTATTCCGTCTTCCATAGTCGCACGACTCCCGATGCGTGGAGAAGAAGTGCGGTGGTTTTGTTCTTCAAGAAAGGGAACAACGCTCTCTTGAAGAACTATAGACTGATATCCCTTCTGAGCCGCGTTTACGTGCTGTTCGCGAGATTCATTAAGAATCGTCACGCACGCAGAGTTGAAGACTTCCAACCTTCCGAACAAGCTGATTTCTGAAAATGCTTAAGCACCATAGACCACACACATACCCTACAGCAAATTGTACAAAAGTCCGAAGAGTATAATCTGCCACTGCCTTGCGTATGTGGACTATGAGAAAGTCTTTCATTAGAATTTGGGTGGTGCTACAGTCCCTTGAGCGGTGCCAAGTGGACTGTCGGTATATCGAAGTGCAGGAGTGTTTGTACAGTAGGGCTAAGATTTCTATCCGAGTACTGAACCAGAGTACGAAACCTATCCAATTGCAGAGTGGTATAAGACCATTGGGTGACGTTGTATCCGCTAAAATCTTCACCACAATATTAGAAGACGTTTTCAAGTTACTGGACCGGAAAGGATACGACATTAACATCAATGGCAAGTACATCACTCACCTTTGATTTGCCGACGATATACTCCTTATGGCAAAATCGCTGGAGAACCTAAGCACTATGCTCAATGAACTCAATAGTGTCTCCCAACGGATAGGTCTTAATACGAACATGGACAAAACAAAGATCATGTTTAATATCCATGTCATACCCATTCCGGCAGTTATTGGGTGTGCTAGGCCTGAAGTTGTTGACAAGTATGTTTATCTGGGACACCTAGTCCGACTAGGTAAGTCCAACTTTAACCGAGAGGTCAATCGACGGATTCAACTCGGCTGGACAGCGTTTGGAAAATTACGGCACATCTTCTCGTCAGCTATAGCTCAAAACCTGAAAACGAAACTATACAACAGTGCGTGTTGCCAGTGATGACTTATGGAACTGAGACGTGGTCCTTCACTGCTGGCCATATGAGGACGCTCAAAGTCGTTCAATGGGATATGGAGAGGGCTACACTCGGGGTTTCTCTGCGTGGTAAACTTAGAAATGATAGATATCCTCAGTAGAACTAGAGTGACCTACATAGCTCAACGGATTAGTAAGCTGGAGTGGCAATGGGCCGGCCATATAGCCCGAAAAACCGACAACCGTTACGGAAAAACGTTTTCAAGTGGCAGCCTCGTACTGGTAGGCGAAGTGTAGGGCGACCCCTCACAAGATGGAGTGATGACCTGGTAAGGCGTGCAGGAGGTTGATGGATGCAGGTGGCTCAGAACTGTGCTTTGTGGCGTACCTTAGGGGAGGCCTATGTTCAGCGGTAGACTTGTGAAGGGCTGTAATGAGGATGATGATGTTGAAGCAAAAGTTGTATTGATTATTAGTATTAAAATTGTACATGATTGATTATAACTACCATACCATACCAGCTGCCTTGCTAAGCTTACCATGCTGTTACTCGTTCTTTTCGTATTCAAGTGTTCAACCTAATGTATTGTGAATAACTATTATAAAAGACTCGTCGAAATTTTCCTGGATATTTCTAAGGTACGTGTGCTTTTATTTAGAGATATGTTTTCTATTTGTTAGCAAAAATGTATGTAAAAACACTACTATAGTAAAATATTTTGTTCGTTCAGTTGGGGTCATAAATCATAGCTCGGCCTCAGCCTAGCTAGGGCGGTGAGCATTTTCCGCGGGCGCAACGTCATTATCGATAACAACAAATGAATCATCGAAGGCAGGTACACTACGGCGGTGCGGTATACAAAGGCTGGTTTGATATTGGTATGTTATGAGTCATTTGTTTTCCATTATTACCCCCGCTCTATACCTGCAAATTAGTGCAATTATAATTTAGTACATATATCGAAGAGAAATTTGTTTTTGCGCATTTGCTCTCTGAATTTCTTTAGTGAAACAATGGCTACTCCCTCATTTTGTACCTACCAATAACGGCAGAATTTATCCAAAATAATATTTTGCCTGTTGGCACCAATATATCAGCACAAGCACATGTTGTTATAAACAATGTTTTAACGTATTTCACTGATATGACAAAACTAAATACACTATCGACAACGTTTATCGGTAACGCCTATCGACAAAAATAATGTGCATCACTATGCTTGCCCCTAAGGCCCGTGAGTGAGAGAGAGAGCGAAATACTCCAATGAATTATGACCCACACCGCACGGACAAAATAATTCTAGTATAATTGCTTAAAATGTCATCTTCTGCTTCATTAGTTCTTACTTGTTGTGTTAAAACCAATGCAAGACGCAAGCTAGATGACGTTGATATTTACCATTAGAATTAATTTATTTTGAGCAATATTTGGCCTCAGACTTTCTTTCCAACATTTTTTAGTATGTAGTTATAAAGAAGTTCTTAGTCAAACTGTGCCTTTGACGGACAACATAATAGGTGCCCAAAGGCGCCTACATCTATCCTCGGTTAAGAATATAAATGCAGTTTTTGTACGTGGTAGAGCCACGCTGCATCTATTTTGTGGTTGTAGCACAAATGGGTCGGCTCGACCGGGGTAGGACTACGCTTAACCCTGTCACTCGGCTATCAATCTAATTAGATCATACAATAACTACCTTACGCCGGCTCGGCTACGGGGTGAATTAGATCAGGAGTACTGCCCTACGAAAAAACTATTTGTTTCTTTAAAACAAAACCAAAGACACTATACAATAGATAATAGTATCAAAGACAAAGATATGCTCTTTTATTTTAAACCATAACCTGGCAATGTTTCTTAGAAAAAAAAAAAAGAAATCACTCTGAACTTACGGCGTTCCACATGTCGCTTTGATGAAGGTGCTCCGTCTTTTTTATAGAATTTTGTATTAGTGTCTGGACTAAAAACGAAAGTATTATACTTTTTTACATTTCTTGTAATATAGTAAACACGTAGATATATAATTTGTGGTATAAAAAGTGAAAAGTAAATTGCCAAAAGTACTTCAAACTCCGGAAGGCCTAGTTTGGAGGTTGGTTCATAAATGTGTTATTTATCGAATTCTCATTTATTTTTAGTATAAAATGTAAGTAAAAATAGTTTTCTTTACATATTTCAAATAACTTGACGTTGTATTTATTTCAAATTCACACGAAGATATTTTTGAAATATTGTTCGAAATGTCATACAGATAAAACATTATTATTATTATTTTTTAATTTTTTTATATTTTAATATTTTGGTATGAGTAACGAATAGAAACACATAAAACATAAAAATATACATATTTCCAAACATTTTCATATAAATTTCTCCAAAAACAAAAGTGTAGAATTCAAATTAGTAGTAATTTTGTCACTAAAATTGCAGTTTATACTACTACTATGCTATACAGGGTAATTTATGTATTCTATTACAATTTCTAGCAACCAAAAATAATTTTATTCGATAGTTTATACATTCAACAAGAATTCCTGTAAGTTTTATCCATAAATATTGTCTCAAAGTGAAAATATAGCAAAATTTGCAATATAGCAAAAAATTTCCTAACTTACAAATTTTCCCGCCATTAAGGTCCTGAGCGAACGGGAGTATAACATGTCGCGCGCTGTCAGAGCTAAGGTAATACTACTGTGTTTGGTATAGCGAGTTTAGAGAACCGGAGACCCTTTTTACTGGAAACGATGCATTTCCTCTTAGTCTTCATGGGTGAAAACGCATCTGCATTTTGATTTGTAATTGTAGATAGATGTAGATGTCAATGAGCCACAGCAACCACTTACCATCAAGTGGACTGTCTGCTCGTTTGTCACCCTATCTTTTAAAAAAAGTTATGTTGTCATCAAACCTAAACTCAAAGATTTATCGCTAAATCATCATGTACATAAAATGTTATAAAATAATGTGAGATCAGTGTTATGGACCCTGTTGGGCACGCAATTTAGGGGCTTGGAGAGAGGAATGGACTTGGACTTGGACTTAGGAGCCCCGGTTCCGCTCAATCGCTTCTTTAATACGAGCATTATTAAATTTGTACGTCCTGCCGCATGCATTTGGAGATCTGTCTGTTCAGTTGCCTGTATGCTGTTAAATCTGTTGACGATTGCAGCTTCATCTCCCGACTAACAGCCATGAGATTAAAAGTGTGACCGGAGAGTTTTTGTGTTCTTCTGCGGCGGGTTTTGCAGAACTTAGCTCCGACCGCATGGACACTTTCCACGAGCTTGTCATTCATATCGTTCACTGCATTGCAGTCTTCGAGGCACTGAAAGCGGTTACGTAACTTGAGATGAAAGGTTTTGGGATTCTGGATTAGAGCACGAGGGGGAAGGAGCGTTGACTTCATTAGACGAGACCTCTCCAACTTAACGTTTAGGTTCAGTGTGCCTCTATCCATTCGGTGATCGCAGCCAGTTTTCACCCTCACGATCACTGAAACATCACTGAACAGTTGGCATAATGAATTCAATCTCATTTTTGTTGAACCATCGGGGCTCGACCAGGTCCACTTCCTGTGGGGCCGCTTCTGGAAAAAAGTGTTCATCATAAAAAGTCCCTCCTTTTCTCCATTAAATCGGCCAGCTGCTAGCCCCTTGGGTTCCGTTGCCCTATTTTAAATTAACTTCAGCTCACCGCTTTCTCTTTTGCCTAGTTTTGCGTTGAAGTCTCCCATCAACACCGTATAGTGGGTTTTTTTTTTCTAAAAAATATTAGTGATCCTATTAATTAACATTACTAATATTCCCTTTAACCACTCCTGGTAAGCTGAAAATGCTTGTGTTAGGCGTGGTTCACGACAGTAGTCGAATGGTGGATTCGAACCCGCGACCTTTTAAGTTCGCGGTCCGCGCCCTGCCACTAGACTACTGTCGCTTCATTATTTTTTTTTTAGGAAGAATGCATGGCTCTAGAGATATACTTATACATTTCCTCCACCTCCTCATCGGGATGTGTCGAGGTTAGTGCGTAAACCTGTATGACCTCCATCAAATACCGTTTGGTAATTCTGAGTATCAGGTACGCGACCCTCGTCGACACACTCTCAAATTTTTACAACGTTGTTGATGAGAGACTTGTGGACGATAAATCCGACACCTCCTTGGGGACGATAGTCGCCCTCCCGGTGATAGCACAAGTTGCCAGATTCAAGAATCACCGTGTCCTCCCCCTCTTTTAAGACCTCCGATAACTCTATTATATGCCAGTGCAACTTGTCTACCTCTTCTTCCAACTCCAGTATCTTCTCGTCAGTCCTCAGGGTGCGTGCGTTATATGTTGCTAGGTCGAGTCGTTGTAGGTGACAACCGGACCTCTACTGAAGATTCTTATCACTCCCTGCCACGCCGTTATCATGGTTGCCACCGCAGACAGGAATATCGGGGCCGTCGGGGACTGGAGGCCGTTTATTTGTATCGTTCCTTATTTGGGGATATATGCCATAGTTGCCACGCTTTGCGAGCGGTTGACAACCGCAGTTTTCTTCTAGTTGTTGTAATCAGGAAGATGCTGCTGCCCATCTCCTGCCTGCCTCCCTCTGTCGCCTCTTACGACACCCACGGGAAGATGGTAGTGGATATTCTAAGTTGGCACTACACGGCGTATATATATTCAATGATAATTGTTTATAATTAAATAAAACATATTATTACTCACGGAACGTGGAACCACTAAGCTTGAACTGAGCAGAACTTGAGCTGTAAACGTTTATTTATTACCTCAGACAACTTTCAAAGAGTCCAACTTCGACCAAGAATTCAATCAACTAATCCAACTCAACTGAGCAGTGGTCAGGAAAATACAACTCATCTACGCGTCATTATTTCTCATAATCTTGTGTATGTTGCCAATGATGACTTATAGATCCGAAGTATAGTTTGGTAACTTTTTTTTGAGACCTTTTGAACATTTACGATCAAGAACTGGAAGAAGACAAATTTATTACTTAATCTCACCATTACCCTGAACAAATCCTGTTTTTTGATAACGGTAGAGTCGAAGAGGTGAAGGCGGGTGGGAAGAGGAATGTTGGTATGGCGATACGCCACTCACTTGGTATGGGGATACGATACCCATTCTCAGCGAGACCGCATGGTTGATGCGTTGATGGTGGGACTGCGGAGGAAGAAGAGTATCGGTATGACGAGTCGCCGTTCTTCTTACCCTCCTCGGCCAAAACTTGGTTGTGGGTGGAGCCAGAGACCAGATCCTCTGCTAGAATCGAAAAGGCTGATGCTTACGATTACTTGACCTACCTGGCCTCATGGCCTCTACGCATTGGGCTTAGGGATACTCACTTAGCCTGTGAATTTAGGAGCTGCGGATGAAGACACGCCTCATGCACCTTACCTGAAAAGGAGAGGGGGGAGGAGTTGTCTTCCACCAAGACGGAGCTGCCATGTGGTGGCCAGCGCCGGTGGGGTTATGGATGTGTACGAAAGTGTTTCTGTGGCCCTGCCAATATGCAGCGAATGTGGAACACCATAGGGTTTTAGTTGGTGCGAGTCCGACATAACCTTGCCTCCGCGAGTTTGATACGCGTGGGTTTTCCACCATGTAAATAACAAAAGGCTAAGATTAGGTTAGGACTTTATCATAAAACTAAATCATTCTAAGTTTTTGATCAAAAAACTAGATTTTGTCAGGTTTATGATAACATACAATAGAAGTTTTGTCTTCTTCCAGTTCTTGATCAAAAGCCTAGGTTTTTGTCAAATACCTGATTTTACCCTAAATCTACGACATATGCACTCAGCATATTCAATGTACAATTGTTATCACGATAACTTAACAGACGTGGAATAAAAATACGAAAGATCGTATTTTTCCGTTCTATAAACACTAGGACGCGCCATTCATTATAATATCTTAAAAACAACTCATTCGTCAAAGAAGAATCATAATCATTAAAAATACAAAAAATATAACAGATATATTTAAAATCGAATTCAATTTTTTATATAAAAATCTTGTGCAAGTTAATAAGCATAAGATTATAAGCCTAAGTCCTAAACGAATAACGTTCGAAGCTAAGTAGCGTACTGTTGCGTTCGGAATACATTAAAAGCAGCTGCTACTCAGAACATTGCAAAACAGAAGCATGCGTTCATCTTACAAGGCATACACCTCACCTAGATGTTCCACTATTTTTACCCACACAGCATAAATATATTAGAATATGTCAAATTCAAAAGTCATAAATATCTGTAACTGTCGACCAAACAATCACTTAAGTAAAATAAAAACTGTTACTACTTTATACCAAACATAAAAACAAAATCCTTAAAGGTAGTAACTTATGTAGGTGCTTCCTAACCTTTTATATCATACTATAACTACTAACGTCGTTTACGAGTATACAACAAAACATTCATATTAGCCATTATTTATTAAATCGAACAGGACATACTTATTGGCCTTTTATCTTGGAATTTACACAACAAAGCTACGATTGTTCGGACTGTTACGTAAATTCCTTTGAAAAGGAAATGTAAAAAAATGCGACAAACACAAAAGGGAATAGGGGTACTGTTCTCTAGAGAGTAAGCAAGTACGGTAAAGCTCTTAATGATAACCGCTTGTAAAATACGATCTCGATGCACAGATTCACGTCGATTTCTTTATGAAGTATTAAGCAGTATTCCTTACTGAGATTTGAACCTGTTTATTAACTTGCGTTAAATTTATAGACAAAATTTAATTTTACAAATTAGCCCGGGTTATTTTGTAAAGTAGAGCAAAGAAATACAAATAAGTCAACCACCAACCAGTACATCTATTTCAAAATATAAATTTACTATACACCCTGCTGTTTCACTCGCAAATATAGTCAATGCATTTACGTAAATCAAAATAAAAATAAAATTTATAAAAAGTTAAATGTAACGACGCTGAAGGTATCTAGTATATGCCTTGTCATGTCCTAACCCGTCTACACCGCAATGTTTACTATCTAAAATTTAGACAACTTCATTACACAACATATATTTATATACTGCTAAAACTGTGGAGCGGTATTTTCGAAATATGTTCTGACAGTCGTCAAATATCTGGTATTTTTCACAAAATAGTAACGCTGTTACAAATGGTCTTTTCATAATTTTTTGAAAGCAGCAAAAGGCCATTAGGGCGATAGTTACTTGGATCGGTTTTCATTGTGTATTTGTAAACAACTTCTGTAATTGTCTTCTTTTGTCTTATTGTAAATAAAAATATTTTAAATAGGAGGGTTCTAAGTATACGTAAAATCTATAGACTTTTATGTAAATTGTCAGTTAGATGGATACAATGAAAGTTCATACAAATAGAATCGACGTGGTAATAATAATTATTAGAACGATAATTACAGGTATTAAAGCAGTACCCTGCAGATATGAATAAAGTTAATTCTGCGTTTATTGCACCATAATAGACTCAATGTAAGTATTGTTTTTATTTAATTTTTGCTCATTAGTTCAAAAAATACACGCAGACATAAGCAAACCAAAATGTTTATTAAAACGGACATTTATTAAATTTATTTAGACAGGTTCTAAATAAAAATAAAACAACTATTTATATTTGGTAAATAGGTACACTATAATAATCATAGAATATATGACTTGTAAAAAAGGTTGAACGGATTTCCCCTATTACTCCATGTAACTTGATTGACACACGAGAATAGAATCCATTTAAAACTGAGACCAACAAAGAAATATAGACGCAGAGCTTCGTGCAACTCAAGTGACTCTAAAACCATGCACAGCTTCTTTACATGCCTTATGCACAGACAATTCTTTCTATCTGTCACTGCTCATCTAAAACCGAGTTGTCGGTTGCACATGATTTTTCACACATATACGTGAGTACGTGTTTAGCGTGCTTGTTCTTACGAGCGTGTTAGTAGAACATCTTTATTTGTTGGTCTGTGATATAAAAACGATAAAACCAAGTTTTACAGATCGGTGATGGTAGGCAGCATGATCAGTGCGTAAGCATTGGCTCACCTCAACCTAAGTATGCACCACCTTCGAAATCAAGTTTGTCGTTTGGCATATTCTCTCGAAGGCTTTTACCCAGTTATGCACTTAAAAATGGGCAGACGATGCGACACACTCGTAAGTAACGACGATAGTTAAAGTTATTTAAGTATAGAAAAATCAGGTTATACAATTTCAGGAGATTAAAAGAAATAAGAGCATATTTGCGAACCGATTAGTATTCTACGGATAATGGCATTCATTCATTGGCCACGTCATTTGCTTAACTCCGTGTGTCAATTCGATTTTCGAACTAAGCGAATTTCCATTTCAGAAGCTAGCGTTCATATAGCATTACTAAGTTTGACGTGGTTTGAGTTTATTTTGAACCCATGTACGTAATATGAAAATTACTGGAAATGAAAAAGAAATGGATTAAGCATTAATGATTTCTTATATTTTAACGTTTGATATTAACTCTTAATTTCGAGCTCTGTGGTCACGGGGTTGTAGGGAGGATGGGTCCGTTTGACATACTGATGTCAAAGTTACTTCTTTTACCTTCAGTTCTCAAATGTACTTCTTGGTTTGATACACGCAGAACGGATTCACAGCATCTTTAAGTCTTGCAGTAGTAAGGTTAGGTTTGAGTTTTATTAGTTACTAGCTGACCCGACAGATATTACTTTATATGTTTATAGTTATTTGTATATAAATTTATGGAGATATAAATGTTTATGTGTATGTGTATGTATATGTGTATGCATATATATGTATAAATATGTGTATTAGTTATATTATTGATATGTGTAAGTGTATATAATATATATGTGTATATATATAAATATATATATATATATATATATATATATATATATATATATATATATATATATATATATATATATATATTTTATGTATGTGTAGCATGTACATTTTGAATTGAATGTGATCATGACAACAGGACCGTGCTTTGTGGCATTACTTGGGGGAGGCCTATGTTCAGCAGTGGACTTGTGAAGGGCTGTAATGATGATGATGATGATGATGATGATGATGATGACAACTTTACTGCCCATAACTCACTCTCTGTTCTACCCAAGGTCAGCTGGTAGAGAATGCCATATAGCATTAAGCTCGCCTTTTGTACGAAATCTTTGGTGCAATAAAGAATAAAATAAATAAATAAATAAATATCGTTCTGTGAAATGCTATTGGACTGTGGCAGTCCCACAAACTTATCTTTTCTGACAAATTTTGGTGATGGCTTTGCTTGTACATGACGTGATGACATCTTTAGTTTTCATTATCGATCGCTAAAATATATATATATATATATATATATATATATATATATATATATATATATATATATATATATATATATATAATTGTGATATACAGTTACAAATGTGTAATTCAAACAAAAAGAAACTGTTAACGTAATACAGAGCAATCACTTTATTTATTGACTATCAAATAATTACCGTAATATATTAATTATACCGTTTATACCGTAGTATATATTTTTGAGTAAATATTAATATACTTTTCTATATATTTTTAAATGCAATCAGAAACAACAACTACTTACAAAATTCAATTTACTATTAATTCACACACCCCAATACTTTAGTAACATTGTGTTAAATAATACTAACTGGCGCGTTAACAAACAAAGCGTAAGGGTTTCCAACACGAAAACAGGCAATATACCATGGAAACATGGATTTTCAAGATTAATTCTGGAAAAACTCAATGATGATTCATGTATGATCATAGTAAAAGCAAGCCGCACTGGAAACTGCAGTCGTTTTGAACTAACCTTAATTGGAGACTGCGTGGCGGTAATAATGGCAAATTCAGCGAGTTCAAAAATTCAGTCAGAATCACCTCACCTCACTATCTTTATTTTGCCATTATCATATTGTAACCCTCCCCCCCTATTAGTAGTATAAATTAAATTATTTAAGTTAAGAACATAAAACGTCCCAATTCCACTTGTATCAGGTTTACATTATTAATTTATTATTAATTACACCTTCCCGCTTGTAAAAGGCTCACAATATATTTATACATATAATACCCGATACAAGGGATCCGCTCACCCACATTTGTTTGAAAAAATTTGGGGGAGGCAAACGGCTCACACGCCGTGCGCGGTGGGCACCAACCATTTTGGTGCACTGCCCCCGAAGGGAACGCTAATTCGGGAACTGGACCGTAGTCCACATCAAAATAATTGGCAAACCAGTAAAAGAGGGCTTGGCCCCTTGGTAGTGCGTAAGCACAAACATCGACCGAAGTCGCGCATGTCAATGCGTGCAAACGCCGTATAGAATGAGAACAAATCCAGCCAAAGTCAACACGGTTTAGGCAACCGAGCGGTGAGCGCCACCACCTGCCAGACTGCCGTTCCTGCAGACGTGATGTAAGTGTATGGCATCACCACCAATTGCATGATCAGCACGGATACTAGCCGCAGAGCGTGTCAAGAGTCTACCGCTCACCTCAAGAAAATGGGGTCCCACGTTGTGCTTCTTTCGTTGGTGTCTCACTCACTAACAAGTTGCCTTCAATCATTCAAAGGTGGGAAAGTTACAGATATATATTATTATGTTGTTATATAAAACATCATGGAGGTCAGACAGCCTGCAGCCCCGTAATAAAGGGAGCCGACTTGGGAAAAGCTACTTAGGTGTGAGTCAAACCAAGACGCAGAGAGCGTCATTAAGAATAGCATCCCACCAAACAACCACCGCAGAGATTCAATGCTGCAGAACGCAACAAGCATCAATACGACTATCGACGGGCTTACACCATCCCAAGGTCCCCCATACATCCCAGCAGACATCACCACCCGCATACCTCCATTGACCAGAACCACACGAGTGCGTCGAATTAGGCGCAGCATACTCACAGATCCATCACAAGACGCAATACCGCAAGAAGCAGTAAGCATCAATGCAACTATCATACGGATGGCGTTCTTTCATAACACGCCCACATAATCCCTATCGACTTTGGTAACAAAATTTGTATTGTTGTTAACTAAAAAATAACTATAACGTATCATAGTAGCACGCTTTAAAACGCTAGTGAACGTTGGTGAAACTTTACTTATTATAGCGGTAATGCACTAAGACATGAAGTTGAGTATGCCTGTTACACTTAAAAGTGCTACCAAACACACTCATCCCAATCCGAAAGATAGACAACGCATCGCTATACGCTACGACGTCGCCCACAAACGGTATGGGTGTGCGATATCCACGGGAAAGCCGTATTGCTACAACAAACCCGCTTACAACCGGCACTAAGATGATATGTCTAGGACACATCGGTTAGCGAGTCCAAGTTTACCTCGGACCAATTGCTCGTGAAGCAGCATACACACCACTATAATAATTCTTTTGAAGTCCCTTATATAGGACTAGTCATTGTGCTACAGTACTTCAAACAGTCGGGCACCCGACCACCCCATATATATATATGTACGACCTTGGTTATGCGTCTGCGACAGCTCCTCAATACAAGCCATCTATACATGAACACCCTCCATAATTTCGGAAAATTTTCCTTTACACACGATCTCTTTATAGGAAAGACAATTTTTTACCAATTTTCCAATTATCTTATAAATGTTATCTATCTTAATTTTTATAATATTTTCGACTTGTATTACTATTATTTATCATTGTTTTAATTTTTTTAAAATATATTTATATATTCTGAAAGACAATATTTTGCATTAAATTATCTATAATATTTGTCTAATGTCTGAAATGTATTTATCTTGACTTTATGCTTATTAATGTAATTTTATTGTTTAATATATATAATTTAAGATGATTGACGATTTTTGACAATATGAGGGATATTCAACTAAGTTGTTAATAACAATGGTGAGCCGTCACAATATTAACGGTGTGTTTTGTACACACGCTGTAATTAGTATAACTCCAGTGATGTAAAGCAAGGTGAACGTAGTGATTATACAGGGTTACAGGTTAAGTCGACCTACGTTGTTTAAGAGGGTGTAGTTTCCATCATGACTGATTCGACTATGAAACATATTTTACTTTATATATTGAAAATGGGCTAAATTAAGAGTAACCAACGAGCATGTATGCGTAGGTATATTGATGAGAGGGAGGCGAGAGAGGTGTGTCAGGATAGTGCCAAATCGAAGTCTGTAGTCTCTGCCTATCCCTCAGGGTGACACGCGTGAGTGTTTATGTTATGTTATGTTATTTTAGGTAGTGGAAGAGCCACGCTACAGCTATATTATGGTTGTAGCATTAATGGGTCGGCTCGACGGGGTAGGATCAGGCTCTAACAACGTAAAATAGCAGCTTATTGCTGCTGTGTTTCGTGTGGTGAGTGTAGAGAACAGTAGACGCTTTTTACTAGATAAAAGGCATTCCGTTCATTCCATCTTAGTCCTCAGGGGGACAACGCATCTGCATTTTGATTACCTTTTGAGAATAAATGTAGATATCCACGGGCCACAGTATTCACATACCATTAGGTAGAGTGTGTGCTCGTTTGTTATCCTATACTATAAAATTTTTTTTAAGAAAATTGCCAGTTTTTGCCTATTGGACTACTTGTTTGTAATATGTGTATGTTGTTTCAATTTAATGTTTTTGTGAAGTAGATAAGTCTTTATTATTTTTAATACCAAGATTTTAGATAAATAATTGATAGTTGAAATAAGAAATAAATTTGCACAGAGTATTTTTTGTTTGAAGAATATTTAAAAAATCTATGGCTGTTGTTTTGCATATGTATTTAGAAATATTTACGTTTCTTCAGCTATATGAATATTACCAGAACTTACAAAAAACATAGATGAAAGCCTCACAGGTAGTATTAAAACTAATAATGCTTATGCGTCAAATTTATCACTTGGCTGAACTTATTAAGCGTCAACTTAAGAAAAGATTTAAAAGTGGGAAGTTCCACCAACTAAGTAGTCACCACAACTACGATATATTGTTTACACTTTATATACTGTTACAAGAATTTGATTGAAAAGGAAAAAAGCGAACCGACAAAAATGTATTCGTTCCGTTTTATAAATCAGTGATAAACAAAACTCTTACTGATTTTTTAATTATATGTACATTAAGTTTATTTGTTAATTGTCAATCATTTATTACTACCATAATACCTATTATTATGGTAGTAATAAATGAAGTAATAAATCCTATCTTTATTATAATATCCACGTTTTCATCGATAATGCGTATCGCCAATAGAGCAACACAGGAGCAGACAGTTTGATATCGGAAAATAGCGATATGGCTTCTCCCCTCCTGTGTTGCTAGATGCAAAGAGCAGAAGATGAATATTTTAATCTCTATAGAAATTTGCATATTTTTATATATTATAACTTTAATAGCCTTGCGAACCATTCTTGGGAGGATTGATGAAATTTTGGTTTTTATTGAAAATCGACTGCCGCATTGGTCAAATCCTAAGTCAGGTCATAATTAGTTATCGAGTTGTCGAGGAGTTGTTTGTGTTTCACCGCCGTACCTCGGAAAGCACTTAAAACCGTTAAAAATAATCAAGTATTATTGAAAAGAGGAAATATGTATATAAATTATTATTATATGTATATAAATTATTATTATGACGGAAACTTCAAATAATACTCCTTATGTAATTTTCAAAACATATATACAGCCTACCCACGTCCAGAATTTCGATACTATGAAGCGGTTGCAAGTTGCTAGAAGAGCTTTATGTCTAACTTTTGTAAGGAACTCGGAAAAGGTTACTATTACCTTTAAGGTATGTTTTTCTGAAGTCTAGACCCTGTTATGAAGAACAAGATCCTTAAACTTCACTAATAGAGGCGTGGGATTTTCCTTAACTTTACCCAAATTTGTGGCAACGGTTTATATTTTACTGGGCTATGAACACTTTGGTCTGTTGTAGTGTTGTAGTGACTTAATGACAGTTTCGGTAACATCTTCATACTTACCTTCAGCTACACCATGGATCAACAAGATTTTGTGACGATTTTGCATTTCTAACCGATCACACAGTCCTTCGAGACGAATTGAACTTGTCGTTGCAAGTTTTTGAGCGCGGATATAAAAAGTCTTTAAATTCTGAAAAATGTAGCTAGTGGAGTTAATAACGGAGGAGAAAGAACACTAACTTTGTTAAGTTCTTGTTGTAAACATTCCAGGGCTTGACTAGAACGGTGCTGTCATCTCTTCCATTGACCATTTTATAATCTTCATGGTATAAGAGGGTAAGAACATATCAGTACCGTTGGTGAATGTGACTTAATTACTTTGTATTGTTATCGTAAGATTTTGCTTAAAAATATTTACTTTAAATTAAAATTTACAAAAGCACAAGAAATAGCTGTGTATTATTCTGCGCATATCTGCAAAAATCGTTAAATTCGCACATTTTTTTTCAGACTCTTCTTATCCATACGATATTTGAGGGACAACACAATTCCACGTAAAGAAATTGTATGCATAACATTAGCACCTGCAAGCAAACAATAAAGTATACTTTTCTACTTATTCCGGATGACGAATCTTTTACGACGGTCATCGCTTGTGCTACTTATATTTGCCTACACTAAATTTATTTGCCAGAGTTCAAGATGTGGTTGATGAAGGTGTTATTAAAATCGAACAGAAAACATGACTAGATGAGAATATTCATAATAACAAAATAAATGATCCTATTTCAGTTTGTTCTATTGCTTTGAATTGTTGAATAACATACTTTGAAAGAAATAACAACTGTCGGTCCAATTCCTTATGCTGAACTGAATAACTGGAGTTTGGCGCAAAGAAACTAGAACTAGAGTGTTCGTTTGTCTTGTTTGTTTTAAGCGTTGTTAGCGATAATAGTAGCTTAGTTTCTAAATACGAATACATTTAAATATCTTACCTTCTAAATAATTATAAAAAAATATAATGCTATAAATAGATTGAACGAGGAGCCATGGTAGTAATTTCCATAGCATTATATCGTATGGTATTTTGCTATGGGGACACGCGACTGACACTGAAATTTTATTTATTTTACAGAAGAGGGCCATTAGAGCAATATATAATTTAAAACTAAAAGAGTCACTGAGACAAAAATTTAAGAAAATTAATATATTAACTCTGGCCTCTCAATACATTTATGCAAAATGTAATGTACGTACACAAAAATAAACGTAGTTTTGCAAAAATAAGTGATATTCATTCTGTAAATACTAAGAACAGACACAAGCTAGCAGTACCAGTTACTCGACTCCACCGAGTCAGTAATTCATTATTGGGGCGATGTATACGCTTTTACAACAAAATCCCCAAAGTTCAAACATTTTATTAAACTATGTTTGTATAAAAAGGGTTATTATAATATTAAAGAATTTATGGATGATAATAACCCCTGGGAGGGGTGATCGCTACCAAGCTATTTCGAATTTGTCTTGTGTTGTTGATTGTAAACATGATTGTAAACTATTATTTGGAAAAAAAAGTCCCGCTCGGTTTCTTGGTGGTTCTTCCCAGGACAGAGGATTTTTTTTTTGCGAACCAGTGGTAAATAAAAAAAATGACTTTCAATAAGTATTGTTTATAATCTACGTTGAATAAAAAAGTTTCTGTTTCTGTAGCTCAGGTGGATAATGCTTGCTGTAAATTTTACAGTACGCGAGGCTCAGATGAATTAAAAAAAGGTAGATATCGCACCTAGAATAAGAAACTGTAACCCATTTTATAACTTTGTGTGAGTCAGAGAAGTGTTGCTACTCTTTTTTAAAAGTCCCTGTAAATTGAGATACAATACTACAAATATAAGAGTAACGTGTGATGTGAATGCGAAAGTAAGCTATTTAAAAATCTGTATGTTTTAATAAACTTCAACAATTTGACAATTCAAAATTAGATGATGAACACAGGAGGCGTCTGTGGATAATTTAAAAGTGTTCTTGATAGATCGTCCAGTGAGCGTGTAAGCGTCGAGAAAAAATACAACATATGTGATGTAGAACATGTTTTACTAAAAAAAAAATCGTAAAAAAATAGAATGAATAAAAGTAAATTTCCATGAAATTTAAAATATAGTTTTCTAGATAAAAAAAGTATATTTTAGCAAATTAATACAAAGTGGAACATTGACTTTTAACAGACATAAAATATAAATTGTTGACTTACTTTATATTAGAAAAAGGATTTTAGTTTGTACTTAGAATCCTTTATGTTGTATAAGTTTCCTGAATTTTTGGCGCTTAGATTCCAGAGTCATCTTTAGTGCATTAATTTTAGAAAATATGATGCAGTCGTATGTTCAAATGTTTTTCGATTACTAATCGTAATAAATTTACATTATGCCCACGACCAGAATAATCGTGGTCATTTTCTAAGTTATTAAAAGTTCTAGTGTTATCCGTAAAAAACCTAAAATTTGTGTTTTATGAGTGTGCTGGTTTCCCCCCACTTAACTTATATTCTCTACGGATAATTTTCTTAAAACGACTTCGCAAGTTACCCATATATGGAAAACGTCTTGGGAGGGAAAACACAATCCACCGTTGTTTCTTGCTATAATTAACTTGTGGAAATCATGTTTTTATTTAGATAGTGATCTATTGAGATACTTTTCACAATATTATATTTTAGAAATATAGTGTACGGTATCACCTGCCTATAACCAATTATTACTTTCTTAAATTATGGAATTCTGCAAATTGCAGAGTGCTAGCAAGTTCTGCCTTATCTTCTTGTATTTTACGGAAAAACTCTGGTACAGCTGATTCTTAATCTATTGGCGGCTTTTCCTATTCTTTATGTCTATAAGAGATTGTTTGAATTGATGGTTGAAATAGCGGTAGATGTAAAAGTTAAAATAACTACATCTTCTGGCAGGACACAGTTTCCACTGGATAAGCTAAATTTCAAGATGGCTGAGCAGTTTTCTATACATGCCTTTTAACTAGCGTAAATTTACATTATCATTAAACCCACCTTGCATCCCAATAGAAGAAAACATAATTTATAAGTGGTCCTGGCTAATGTTGTAGACTGGAACCATGGCTGAGATCTGCCTCCGATAGGCAACACAGAGGAAGAAATAAAAAGTTCCATACCCTGAAGTACCACATCAGCGATAGTGTCAGCAACACCGCTGGGATTGTCCGGCGTAAAACAAACCCGCCCCCAAGGGCAAAATGTAAAAAAAGACCGCATTATATCCCGACAGGCCGAACTTCATCACCAAATATGGCGGCAACCTACAGAATGCAACCGCGACGTTAGTGTAAGTGGCACCACACTCCGGACAAAACAATGGTTCGACGAGCCTGGAGGGGTATCAACGGAAATCCGATATCCGTCCGGATGAGAGTTCAGCATAAGGTCCAACAGGGAAAGTGCATGATCTTTCACATATGGAATCCACGTAGGCGAAGTAACCAGCTGTGTAAGATCATATGTTAAGATAATTTCATAAAAAGATCTTCCCGCATGAGCGGTTAGACGTTAACAGAGGAAATTGGCATGATGGGCGTTAAAACTACCAAGGATAACTATCTCCGCGGATGGAATTTGCTGTAGCATGAAGTCTGTACCCATTTGGACGTGGTAGATGAGTCGGTCTGTTGCGGCATTACTGATCGGATACGGATCTATGGAGGCAGACACGGGGATGGTCATCGCTGTCTACGCACAGCCATAGGATGGATAAGTCTGTCTTCAAGGCTGCCGAGACTTCGAAAACAGATGTCTTCTCTGACGTATACGCAAACTCCAGCCCAGAGCACAAAGGAGTGTTCTAATTTGTACCCCGGGTAGGCGAGATATGAAGTATAAACCAGAGAGGACACCTGAGTCTCGGTTAAAAAGAGCTGGGCCGGCTTCGCCATCCTCAGGTGGTAGTAGATAGCGTTGAAGTTGGAATGAAGTCCCCTGATATCCAAAACTTCACAGATTTTCAGTTCTCACCACCATCCATGTCAAGCAAGTTTTGCATGACAACAAGCTTCGGCTCCCGCGCCTACGTCACAGTGAACGAGTGAAGCCGGCCACCGTCGTGCGTGTACCTGCTGTACTGTATATATATCCATATGTTAGAGGAGTCACTGACAAGATTGGCTACATCTTGAAGCGCGCTTCCATCAAAACATACTTCAAGCCGTTGAAAAAGATTGGTCAGTTTTTACCATCAGTTAAGTGTAATGTCCCTCTGCAAGATGCAGGAGTGTACAAGCTTGATTGTGACATATTATTATGGGATATCACTACTTTTTGTACATAAATTATTAGTATTTATAACAAAATTTGTACCAAATGGTTTTTTTAAACTGCTGTATTTTCTACGTATACGGGGTATAATTGTCTTTTTGTGTTATTTTCTATATTATCTTATACCTTTGATATGTTTGAGTGAATTGCCCATTCAGTATCCGGAATGTTTTTCACGCATTTTCTGTTTATACTTAATTTGGCCAAGTCGGGACGGTATAACGCGCGCAGACGGTTGTACTCTACAATAGAGCTCTATTGTGACTTGATTTGACTGGGATCTAAATTGATAATATGTACTCCATGTAAGGTTTTAGCTCTAGAGAGTCCAACGTAAGCCTGCCCTCTACTAAATATAGAGGAGCCTATGTTGAGAAGAGCACTGTCAAGGCTAAGGCCTTGTGATTTGTGGATAGTAATAACATATGCTAAGCAAATAGGGAATTATTCCATGTGAACATGTGCATTATTTAATATCTGAAACGGCGAACGCATGGAATAGGCAGCTTCCATCGGAAGGCATTGGAATAATTTGGTGTAAGGTAAGTGTGTCACCCACCCGTAATTCTATTGTACGACGCATTGTACAGTATATGTAATAAAAAGATAATTATTTAAGACGATTACATAACAAATTACCTGTTATCTATTGAATTCTCAAGAAAATTTGTTGCCATACCAATAAAGTCTCATTCTCACTCATTCAGAGTTAGGTATACATACCTACTTATAACTATACTAAAATCACTGACCTCTATATATACAAGTATGCTGGACTGGCTATACTATACAAAAATACTGTGCCAATTTGAAGCGCCGCTAAGGATGTCTTGAAAAATAAAATTGAGGTTATATGCCGAAGTTTGTTGTCTTATTTATATTGATATGATACAGTCAGTAATCTATGATATAGTCTTATTTCATAAGTCTGTATTTCGAACTTTTAAACTAAAAAAACGAAAGTATTTTATTGTTTGATTGTGTATAATATTAGTAACACAATAAGAATTATTTTCATTAGTAATGAGAGTGTGCGTTATCTGTAAAACTCGTTACCAAAAGGAAAGTGGTATAACATTTCACAAGTAAGTGAATTTGCAGCAAATATTAAACAAATTAAAACTATTTGATAATATAAGTACTTAAAAATTTGTTACTAATCTTAATATCATATATACCAACATGTTTGGGTGTATATTACTGAGTTTTGATAAACAATAAAGTTAAATAGGGTTGTCGAGTTCCTTGTCTATAATACTTATCGATGTTCTTTCCTACCCATATGTGTTAACAAAAAAAGTCACCAACAACGGATGATTATCAAATGTTTATTAATTAACGGGTTTCCATCGGAACCTAGACTAAAAATATGGCTTAAAAGCATAAATATTGTGAATTGGCGTCCGAAACAAAATGATCATGTTTGGAAAAAATAGATTATTATTTCGAATGTTTTTTTATTTCTTCTTTCCTCATTTTCCACCAAACTCAAGAGCCATAGCCAAGTGTCGAAAAATCGCCTGATGATGTCGAGCCACATTGGATGTGTGTTAGTGGGCGGCTAGAGGAGATTCCTCTCCCTGGACCGCTGTAGTCGAGGTGGAGTCGTAGGGGAAGAGGAGTGTTGGTATGGCGATTGACGATGCGCCACTTGACTATCTTTCGCGACTTTGGTGAGGCTGCACCACTTGATGCTTCCAAGTGCTCGTTTTTCCCTGGCTACATTCACATATCGGGCTCGGGGAGTCCGTAGTGCAGCTCGTATCTCTATAAATGTTTCCTCGGTTTAAGATCTTTGTAGAATATTTAGAGACGATACCAGGAGAACCAACAGTATGGGTTTGGTTGCTTAAGAGAGAGAGAGAGAGAGATAAAGCTTTAGTGTGGGATACTACTTGCGAACACTTTGACAGCATCCCATCTCAGGGGTACCTCGTCTAAAGTAGGGGTGGCATTAGAGGCAACTGAACCAAGTAAATAGTCCAGGGTATCTGGAAGATAAGTACATATTTGTGCAATTTGCTGTAGAGGCTATTGGTCCGTAGGGTGCACGTGCGGTGTAGTTCCTAAAAAACTCTATCTGCGACTGATCATCGCTGCTGGTAATAAGAAGTTGTTTAGTTTGTTGTTTCCTCGCTTGAAGGCTAAGTATATCCATTCAGTGAGGACACGTAGCCAGCATTCTTGGGACGATACTACAGAAAGTAGGACTTTACGATAATTTCAGTAATTTTTTTTATATTGTAATTTCAATTTTGAAAATGACGTTGTTAATAACTGATAACTATGTAATTCAAAGTTTGTATTTTTTATATTATCCTGCTAGCTCGTACCCGGCTCCCGTAGCTGCCGCAGAAGAAATAATTGTGGAAATATCGTTAAAAATGCGGGACAGTTATATTGTATAATTAGGAATGAAAATAAAATCATTGAATTAGAATGATTCGAATGATGAAATGATTAGAATGATTCTATAACTTTCAAATAAATAGTCGGTATGATACGCACGCCACCTAGTGTCAGTTAATTGTACCATGCGTATAATCTTCGCACAAGTGCAACCAATAAGTTGACTAAGTTTGACCGCAATCCGATGAACGGTATGGCATCGTAGAAAGTACGAACAAACATAAATTTTTATATAGTAGAAAATATTTGACTGTCTATAGACAGACCTGTAGTTGATTATAATAGGCGTTATTATAGCAGCTGATTTGTTTTTTATAATATCAGAACTAAATAAACGGTTGATTAAAACTACTTTTACGGATTTTATATATATAAAGTAGTTTTAATCATGTGTAGTGTTCGCGTAAATATAAGAAATCATTAAATAAACGGTTGACAATAAATTATTTTAGAAATTATGTTTTTATTTTTATTTTGTGTAGTTAGTTTAATCTTAATAATTTTTAGTTGAGTGGTCTAAGGGCTACGACGGCTATCCGAGTACGGAACCAGAGTACGAAACTAGTCCAACTGTAGAGATGTGTAAGACAGGGTATCGTAATATCCCCGAAATACTTTACCGCTGCATTGGAAGACGTTTTCAAGATACTGGACTGAAAAGGATACGATATTCACGTCAATGGCGTGTACGTCACTCACCTTCGTTTTGCCGACAATATAGTTCTTAATGCAGAATCGCTGGAGGACCTACGCACTATGTTCAATGACCTCAATCGTGTCTCCCAACAGATAGATCTTAAGATGAACATGGACAAAACAAAAGTCACGTGTAATGTCCATGTCACACATATGCCGGTGGTTTTTGGGAACATTTAGCTGAAGTTGTTGACGAGTATTTTTACTTGGGATAAATAGTCCGACTAGGTAAGTTCAACTTCGACCGACAGGTCAATTAATGGATTCAACTCGGCTGGGCAGCGTTCGGGAGATTACAACATATCTTCTCGTCAGGAATACCTCAAAACTAGATTGTACAACCAGTGCGTGTTGCCAGTGATGACCTCGATGACGTATGAGGAAGCTCGAAGTCGCTCAGCGAGCTATGAAGGGGGCTATGCTCAGGGGTTTAAACTTAGGAATGAGGATATCTGCAGCAGAACCAGAGTGACGGACATCGCCCAATGGATTAGTAAGCTGAAGTGGCAAATGACCGGCCATATAGCTCGAAGAACCGAATACCGATGGGGAAAAAAGGTTCTCGAGTGGCAGCCTCGTACCGGCAGGTGAAGTATAGGACGTTCCCCCACTAGATAGAGTCAAAAACTCGTAAGACATGCAAGAAGTTGATGGATGCAGGTAGCTCAGGACCGTGCTTTGTGGCATTCCTTGGGGGAGGCCTATGTTCAGCAGGACTTGTGAAGGGTTTTAATGATGATGAATGATAATGGCGTTATATTAATATGATACATAAATGGAATGCACGTTACGGGTAGAGTCCATCTATCCATAGAGTCCATTCTATTTATTTAGGTATAGGTAGGGTATAGAATTTTTATCGATATAATGTGGTACACTGTCTTATCCCTATTATTAGTTCCGTGGACGTGCATTTCTGCTGTCAGCGCCAAAATGGCGGAAATCAAATCGCTTCAGCATGTCACGTGTATAGCCAGTTCAGCGTACTTATATATATAGAGGTCAGTGACTCAAATTATTATCAATTTTTGATTTAAACTATTTCCTATACCATCAAGACACGCGGTGCGTACATACTAAAAGAGTTGTAATAATAATATTATCACAAATATATAAGTATTTTTATGAAAACCTATTAATTTCGTAGCATACATCGCCACCTCATAGGTCAGATATCGAGGGACAACCGGACAGCAAAATGGCGCTCGCGTTTATGAGCGCTGCTGCCAGAGCCACCTGCCACTCGCTCGGACCTCGGACACGTTCGCGTCAAGGTTTTATCGCACCGCTCCTCCGGCGCGTACCGCGTGCTGTGTAAAATTATAATAAAATTTTAAAACTTATCAGTTTCTAAGTTATTCCTTAGTATTCACCTAATTACCTATCTTCATGCCAAATTTGATCAGTCAAACTTGATTGATTGGTCAGTCAGTAATAAAAATGACGATTTTTAGACGTTAATATCTAAATAACCGTTTGAGATATGTTAACGAAATTTGAAGTACATATATATCTTGCAAGTCTCAATATGTGTGCCACGCTGAAACCAATTTGAAACGTTTATGTGAAATATTTTTTGAGTTATGAGGGGGTCAAAAGTGGCTCCAAATGGTTCGTGTAATATTACACACGGTGCGGCTCGCCGTTCTGCTTGAACTTGGTTTGACACGCTACCGCGTGTCTAGATGATAAAGAAGACGATGTTAGTCTTATCAGACTACGAGAGTGAGAGAAAAGTCTTCCTTGAGATTTCCCGCCGTGTCCGAAATTTGGTCTGTATGACAATATTATTATATTTAATTCATTTCATTCATTTTCATTTATTATATGGACAACAAAATAGGTAGCAATAAAAACACAGCTTAATGTACCATCTCGGTATCCTGCGTAATATTTCGACACAATTTTTTTATATTAATTTGATTATAGGACAGATCTATTTTTCATCATATTTCTGGCATAATTAACGACATGGGTACTTAAAACTTAGTGATATGTGAATAAGTGCAAGCTGTTTTACTGCACTTTTACATATCCTAAATTTTGAGTCAAAAATATACAAGCCGATCCTTCTCAGGGCTACCTTGTAAAGTTGCCACATTATACATAAAAGGTAGTATAATACTTATGTCCCCAGGTAAAATGTCTTGTTAGAAAAAAAATGAAAAAGATGGTATTTTTTTAAAACGTTAATATTGAAACATACGGTACGGTTACTTCTTTTCACAGAGAGATGCCCCCTCCCACTGTCATTCGAAGCCAAGTTTATGTCGGGGAATTGTTTTTATGTAATATTGTACGATACACCAATGGTTCCACGGAGTGAGTTTCACAATGGTGTGAAGACACGACAGGGTCCAAGATGGTGGAAGTAAACAAAAAGCTTTAAATCGTGAAGGTTGGAAAATAGTTTGGGAGGTTTTATCCTACAGTGGGACGTAAGTTGAAAAAAGTAAAATAATGAAAAATGACCTTAAAACTTGTCTGTTGTTAACATCTCTTGAAACTCCTAATTGTGAAGGGATAGTTCCTTATAACTTGGTGACACTGGTAAAAGTAAAAATCATTCGAATTTATAACAAAAAATTACTTGTTTATAATCCACGCCGAAAGTCACTGGAAATTTAAGGCAGCGTTAGTATTTTCAGCCAATTACAAAGTAGATTTCTCAAGGTTTTACCATCTAGGGCTGCATTGATATGCAGCCCTAGTTGGTAAAACCTTGAGAAATCGTATCTAAAAACGTATCTTCAGGTGGGATTATAGTCAAGCGTTTAGTGGTTTATTGGAAAAAGTAAGTAACGTTTTGTAACTGAAATACCATAGTTTGCTCACACACAAAGATTATGAACAATGTGCAGACTCTTTGTTAGTAAAATCATTCAAACCTACAGTGTACATTGCAGACTTGCGTGTAGTTTAGTTTCAAACAGATTGAAATGCATTCTCGTTTCACTGAACTAGTAGCATCACTAGCCATTGTGTTCACTTGCGAAATCAACTACAGCTACAAACCAACTGTTCAACTTATTTAAAATCTAAACATATTATGTTATTTGGTGTTTTTATATTCAGATACCCGGAAAATTAAAATAAGACGTAATTATATCGTTTTAATTGCTGATCAAATCTAAGGTTCGAAATAGACGTTTTAATGCCTTATTACGTTCTTTTATATATTATATACCGGACATCCCAGACAACCCCGAAAAATGAAAAAAATGTTAGTAAGTGGAAAAATGTTAATTAAATTTTAACAAAGATATCTTTAAACAAAATATTCCATCAATTTAATAACACCATTGACTAAATTTAAATAGGATTGCTAAGAAATTTACAGTGAGAAACAAGATGTTAAATTGTATAAAGTTTTGTATTTTATAACCTATTTTAATAATTTGTACTGTCATTATTAGACTCTTGCTGTTCTGTTATACTTAATGTTTGAAATCAATGTATGTATCATTATTATTTTATAAGGTCATCATATAGTAAATATATTTTTATCATATTTTAAATGTAGGTAACTTAATTATTCTTCATCAAGGTTATATAGAAAAGTTCATGTGAAATTTTATGATTTTAATTATAAAGTAAAATGAACAACCGGTTAAAGATGATTAAAAACTAGAACTAGATTAAAAACTACTTTTTGCAGCTGCCCGATCATTGAACAGATTAAGGAACTTTCTACTTAGTGCCACTAAAATTCCGCTTGCTCAATCTCTTCTTCTCCCAATTGTGGACTATGCAGATGTCAGCTATCTTGATCTCACTGAGAAGCAACTTGATAAACTTGAGTGTCTTCAAAACTTTTGTATGAGATTCATATTTGGTTTGCGCAAATATGATCTGTATGTATCTTGTTTTCGTAATAAGCTTAAGTGGCTTCCTATCCGTCTTCGCCGGAATGCTCATATTCTGTCACTTCTTTACTTTGATCCTTCCTATCCTTGT
Organism: Parnassius smintheus behrii; assembly: GCA_036936625.1. Taxonomy (NCBI): domain Eukaryota; kingdom Metazoa; phylum Arthropoda; class Insecta; order Lepidoptera; family Papilionidae; genus Parnassius; species Parnassius smintheus. Next base: position 20,463,614 of record JAUPFT010000014.1, read on the forward strand.
TATCTTAAGGATCGTTTTGAATTCCTTCACTATTCCCATTCGAAAGTTTTGGGATCATCAGAGAATTTTACATGTAAATTTATGGACAGGTCGTTTAGTATGCAAGCAGTCCGTCTATGGAATGCCCTACCTCTGTCAGTGAGACGCGCCCAGTCTTTACCTGTTTTTCAGAAACTTGTACAGTATTTATTTGTTGTTTATTTCTAATTATATTACATAAAATATGTACATATTTATAAATATTATTTCTGCATCACCAAACCACACAATTTACTACTTTTTACAAAGGTTGTCTGGAAGAAATGGCTTTTAGCGATAAGGCCGCCCATGGTGACACTATTTTTTTTTCTTCTTCTTTTGTTTATGTATTGATTTGGTGTACAATAAAGAATTATCTATCTATCTAAAAACTAGATCCACTATTCGTTGGTTTAACCATTCAAATAGTTTGGTAAACAAATAAAACTAAACAATTCGATAAATATTTATCCTATTCTCTAACATAAGCCCCTTACGGCATGACATGTATATATTGGTAAAGTTTTATACAAGTGTGTCATATCAATGTTTGTTGCGCTAGAATATGCAAATAAAAGTACAAATATCAATGTATATTTTTTAAATTTTATGTAAATAGAATCAATCATAATCATTATCATCATAATAGCCCCATCATAAGTTCACTGCTGAACTTAGGGCTTCCCCAAGTAATGCCACAAAGCACGGTCCTAAACCACCTGCATCCATCGACTTACTTTATGTCTTATCAGTTCTTCAGTTCATCTAGTTGGGGGCTGCCCTTCACTTCGCCTATTAGGACGAATCTGCCACTCGAGAACCTTTCTTTTCATCGGTCGTCAGTTTTACGGGCTATATGGCCGTCCCATTGCCAATATATCTTAATAATCCATTGAGTTATGTCGGTTACTCTGGTTCTACTGCGAATATCCTCATTTCTTAGTTTATCACGCACAACCCCGAGAATATTGCTCTCGTAGCTCGTTGAGCGGCCTTAAGCTTTCTCATACGGTCAGCTTGAAGTTATCACTGGCAGCACGCATTGGTTGTACAATCTTGATTTCAAGTTTTGAGATACACCTGACGAGAAGTTGTGTCATAATCTCAAGAACGCTACCTAGCCGAGTTGAGTCCATCGATTGACCTCTTGGTCGAAGTTGGACTTACCTGAAAGACTATTTGTCCCAGGTAGTTTAGTTTACTTTAGTTTACGACGGGCTGTTTTCAGAAACTCCACGTCGAAATGCGTTTTTTGCGTGTGGGGGTAAATAATTAGATTGTTCGAGTCAAGAAATCTTCCCAAAGAAGTTCAATAGTCTTTTGATGTTGCAAGCAACTTTGGGAAGCGATCTCGGCGTACCGAAATGTTTAGCGCTATATGCAGCAACCTCCGTATATATCAGCAACACGTGAGCCACCGTTTCCTTCTCCTCCATAAATGCCCTGCACAGGGGGATATATGTAACACCTACGGTAAATCAATGTTTGTTAAAGTAGCTATGTCCTTTGGTAGCACTTGTTACTATCCCGATCTGTGGCTTGTTCAGTCTCATTAGACCCTTGATTAGACGACTGTTTATTTCAGGCAGGGTCTCCTAGCTTGTCTATAGTCTACTAGATTTTTTTCAAAGCTGAGCGTGTAGACTATTGAAGTTTCTAAGTACCAGTGAACGAACGTAACCAAAGGGGATTGGGATTATTGGTTCCAGCCAGTTTGTCTTCTGAATCGTTGCTTCTGGATCCACTGTGTCTCTTTATTCGTTGTAGAGTCACATTGATGTGCTTACTTATTTCATTTAATTGTTGATGGCATTCATATGTTAGTTATGAGTTCACGACACTACAACTCAGAGCTTGAAGTACCGCCGTACTGTCGGTCAGTATTCTGATAGAGAAGTCTTTTACCTTCCTAGCATCTATTACTACGACCGCTTTGATGATACCCATACATTCCGCCTGAAAGACTGTGTTATGGGTACTCAGCGGTGTACATATGTTAATATTGAGGTCTTCAGAGAAAGTTCCAGATCCTACACCTTCATTTGTTTTAGAACTATCCGTGAAAACTCTAAGCTCTTTTGGGTTTACTCCCTTTAGCTGGTCACTTTCATTTAATTGTATCTTATACTTCTTATCGAATACAAATGGTTTGGGATCTTATCGTACTTGGCTTGTAAGATAAGGATCTTTGAGAAAATTTTATCAATTATATCTGTATGAACCAAACTCTGCTTTTACTCAAAAGATTTAGGGTCTTTAGTTAATGGCAGCTAAAGTTGCTTCTTGTTGTAAGTGTAGATGAAGGGGGGTTAGCTTCAGTATAGCCTCTAAGCCTGCTGTTGGTGTAGTTTTTATGCAGCCTGTGGCAGCCTTATATGCCAATCTCTTGCAAACTCTGAAGCTTTTTATAGTGGTAGTTTCATTAGTTTTGGTCCACCATACTAGAATGCCGTATATGATCATGGGCCAAATTACGGTTTTGTACAGCCACAGTATAATTTTTGGCGTCAAAACCCATCGTTTGCTAATCATGTTTCTGCATTGCCAGAAAGTTATATTAGCTTTGTTGATTTTGTTTTCTATGTGTTATTCCAGTTGAGTTTAGTTTCCAAGGTAAGACATATTAAGTATTTAACCTCAGAGGATAGTTGAAGTTTTGTGCCGAAAAGACTTGGGAGATGATAGTTATTCAGCATTCGATTTTGTGTAAACATTACTAGAACCGTTTTGTTTGGATCAACGGTTAGGTCATATTCCCCGCACCATCTCTCTACTATGCGGAGAGTTGCTTGAATCAGGTCGCACACCATGCTTGCTGTCCTTCCAGAGACCAGTATTGTCAGGTCATATGCATAACGTACTGTGTATAAATGATAGGCATTTAATTTGCTGATGAGTTCTATAATAACCATATTCCGCAGTTGAGTCTAATTAGTGCACCCTTTATACTGGATAAGTTCGTTCTGTCAAAAGCGCCTTCAACGTCTACGAGGGAGCCAAAACATATTACTTTGTTTTGGATGGCCTCTTCCATCTTTGTTATTACGTGGTGAAGTGCTAATTCTGTCTATTTACCTAAGCGTAATTGGCGTGTTGTTTTTCATGTAGTGGTAAGTTAATTAGGGTTACCCCCTCAATTCTCTTTCACATATCCTCTTTATTGTCTTTAGGGGAAAGGATGTAAGGCTAATGGGTCTGTAGGATTTCGGGTCTTTATAGTCGCTCTTACCTGGTTTGGGTATGAACGTGACTATCACTTCCCTCCATCCCCTAGAAATATATCTAAGAGCCAGACATGCTCTAATTATGGCAACAAGTCTGAACATAGCTTATGCAGGCTTTTAGCAGGGCCTAACCCCAACGTAAGAGTGCCGGGAATATACCGTCAGATCTAGCCGCCTTATAGGGGAGGAAACCATGAATGGCCCAATGGATTTTATTCATCGTCACCACTCCCTGTGCCAAATTCCAGTCTTTTTCTATTGCTGTCAATGTATGTTCAAACCGGTTTTGCCTTTCAACTACACAGCAACCTTTTTTTTTATAGGATAGGGTGACAAACGAGCACACAGTCCACCTGATGGTAAGTGGTTGCTGTGACCCATAGACATCTACATCTATCCTTGATTACGAATCAAAATGCAGATGCGTTGTCACCCGTGAGGACTAAGATGGAATGCTTCGTTTCCAGTAAAAAGGGTCTCCGGTTCTCTACACTCACCATACGAAATACAGCAGCATTAAGTTACTATTTCACGCTGGTATTCTGTGAGAGCGTGGTCCTTCCCCGGTCGAGCCGACCCATTCGTGCTACAACTATACTACTAATATAACTGCAGCATGGCTCTACCAAACTGTATCTGTATCCCAATTGAAACCAACCTGGGAGGTGGGTTTCAATTGGGATACATTGGGTTTCATCCGGCAATCTTGAGTAACTTCAGTCGGGTTTCTTTCGAGAGATGGATCCCGGCGTGTTCTGTTTAGCTAAGATTTTCCTTATAGGTTTCTAAGTTTGCGTCACTCTGTTGAGCGTCGATACTTGGTACATTTATTGTATTCAGTCTACATCCACTGATGTATTCACGGCCCTTTTAGGGTTTTTATTACCTTCTTACGTATCCTTTTTTAGTACAGTTGCTTTACTTCAGCATGTTTTGGTGAAGTGATTTCCAGACATTACATTTCTAGACATTCACACGGTAGCTATTTATCATGGCTTTAGTAACAGTTGCAACCTGTTCTTCTATGAGTGATTGATCTGCTATAGTATTTGTCCCCGCAACACCCGCGAGTGAAGACGTCAGCCGATTAAGGTATTTGGTTTTATCCGTCTTGCGGGGGATTCACCACGGTGGTATAGCGAATATATCAACCTGCAGTATGCAGCAGATCCATCTATGGTCTGAGCATGAGGCCTCTTTCGACACATGCCATCCCGTTATTATCTTAGATGCTCCTCCTGTTGGTTGCAAGTATGGGTAGATTATTGTGCGACAACGGTTATTTTTGAAAGTTGGTTAAGAACCTGTGTTTAAACTGGTTATGTTAGTGGTAAATAATTATTCAACTAACACATTACCTCGTTAGTTGGGTTGTCGCAGCTAAACAAACTCGTCAATAAATTCGAGCTTAGCGCTCTGCTGCCGTTTGTAATATTTAGGTCCCTTATTTACGTTGTGCTTGTTTATTAACTTAGTTCTGTTAGGTGTCTTTTTGAAGAATGAATATTCAATAGCGCAATTGAAAGCCGATAGTAGTGACTTATAGGATATGTGAACTCTGTTCACGAATACAGGGCTCGAGAAAGGTTAAGAACCTTAAAACGTCACTATTCCACTTGTATCAGGTTTACATAATTAATGTATTATTATTTATCCCTTCCAGCTCGGAAAAGGTTTCCAATATATTTAAACATAAAATACCCGACACATTCTAAAAAAAAATGTGGCGGAGGCACACGACTCCACACATGCCGTGAGCAGTGAGTGCCAACCAACTAACGCACTCCCCCCGAAGGGGATGTTAAGTTGGGAATTGGACCGTATTCCACAGAAAAATACCTTGTGAACCAGTAAAAAAGGGTTTGGCCCCTTGGTAGTACGTAAGCACAAATATCAATCGAAGTTGCGCATGTCAATGCGTGAAAGCGCCATATAGAATACGATCAAATTCAGCCACAGTGAATGTACGTCAAACGGTTTAGGCAAAAAGACACACTGGCCATAAAACCCTCCGTGAGCGCCACCCCCTGCCAAACTGCCGTTCTCGCAGACGTGACGTTAGTGTATGGCATCACCACCGACTGCATGATCAGCACGGCTACAGGCTACAGAGCATGTAGTGTGTCTACCGCTCACCTCAATAGCATTGGATCCCACATTTTGCGGCTTTCAGCCATAGTATTGAGGGTCTCCTCAGATCCTCTCTCCTGCTACCACCTGCATGAGGTCGACACATATGCCCCGCCAACCAATACAACGGCATATGTAACCAAAAGGCAGTTATAAGATGTTAGTAATAACCACCATCCAGACCACCACCATCAGAAAGGGTTTGTGTCACTGAATGTTGTGTTGAGTATATGCATTTTCGATTTTCATGTTTGTATCACCCACCAACAAGTTTCCTTCAATCATTCAAAGGTGAGAAAGTTACAGAGACATATTATTATGTTGTTATATAAAATCCTTTGAAGGTCAGTAAATCTGCAGCTCCGAAATGAAGGGACCCAACTTGAACAAAGCTATTTAGGTGTGAGTCAAACTAAGATGCAGAGAGCTTCATTGAGAATAGCAACCCGCTAAACAACCATCGCAGAGACGCAACGCTGCAAAACGCAACAATCATCAATACGAAGACAAGGTCGCCCATACAATCTCAGCAAGATCCCCCATACAAAACCAGAACGATAAGATGCGATTCTATGCAACTATCATACGGATGGCGCCCCCTCACAACACAACCACATGATCCTTATTGACATTGATAACAAAACTGGTATTGTTGTTAACTAAAAATAACAAAAACGTACCATGCTAATCAAACGCCAGTAGTCAAAAATCCACGTATCTTAGTACCTAATTACTGAGATATGGAGTTGAGTATGCTTGTTACACTTAAAAATGCTAACAAACACACTCATCTCAATTCGAAAGATAGCCAACCTATCATCAAGCTATGTGCTAAGAAGCCGTCCACAAACGGTATGAATGTGCGAGCCGTATTGCTAAAACAAACCCTTTTACCACCGGCACTAAGATAATATGTCTAGGACAGATCGTTTAGCGAGTCCAAGTTTACCTAGGCCTCGGACGCTGTGATGCAGTCAACTCGCCACTATGATAATCATTTTCAACCCATTTCTGTTGATATAATGCTTTTACATATTAAAGACCTTCCACATAATTGCTTTATTTCACAGACCTTATTATTATATGTCTTTAATACATAAGACTTCAGCCCACAACTCTACAATTGTAATATTTATGCATCATAGAGGCCATCTATAATAATGCTTAAGTGTCATAGACCTTGCTAATATAAGTCTTTCATATATGGGCCTTCAACCCACAACTCTCTCTCTCGTCCATTTCGCAAAACAGTCTTGGGAGCCAATTCACGGGTTTCCAGAATTTCCCAACTATATAATAAGTGCGGAGGGTCAATAGATGTTAATGTTATGTCTCTAGCTGAGTTTAAGGCCACAGTAAACGATACATCATTTAAGTAACTAGGTGTAAGTCATTGTTTCATTTACTTTCATAAAATTATTTTGTTCTATTCTAAGGTTTTGTATTTTGTTTTTGTTTTTTTACTTGGTAACTTTTTAGTATCTTGAAGCATGTGGTGTATACCTTTAATTGATTGTACAATTAGTATATAAGTGATGTGTGTTTACTATTTCTGCATTGTTGTAACAATCGTTGGTGTACTTAAATAAATAAATAAATAAACTCCTTTATTGTAATGCTTATGCATCATAGAAACCTTCTATAATTAAATGATTAAACGAACTTACTTTAAGTAAAGTTCAATCATAATTATACGAAGCTCCTTGCCCTAGACATTCTTAACAATTGTAGTACGCCGAATTCCATGCCAGCATCACAATTTATCAAAGCTCGCTAAAATTTTTTTAAGGATCAGTATATATGGCAACACTGTATCAACCCGTCCGTCAATGCAATTTCGTTATGTTTAAAGCAAGGAATTAGATGAGCAACCCTAACCCAGGGAGGGTTGGGCCGAGAGTACCGTCTAGGACAAGGAGCTTCGTATAATTATGGTTGAACTTTACTTAAGGTAAGTTCGTTTAACCATTTAATTATACTCTCTCCTTGTCCTAGACATTCTTAACAATTGTAGATGTTTAAAGACAGGATTGCGAATTTATAATAACAATAAATGGAAATTTGCAATTTTTCTTATTTTATAAAAAATCTTGTAGATATTGTCTGTATATCATAAATTTATATTAATAACATAAAATAAATTATCTTTATTTTATAACATTTCCTTATACACATAAGGCAAGCTTGATTGCAGCAGAAGTGCCCCTGTAGAAGAATTATGACTGAAAAAGAAAACAATCTGGAATATCTATTCCGGTTTAATTTATAATAAATTTTAATTTAACATCTCATAACTTACTAACTTACTTAAGAAATACTATTCGAAGTGGGTTAAATTTATCGCTATCTTGTGTTCTGTTTTCTGTTGAAATATTCACAGGAAAGGCTCAACCCCTTCTCATTTATTTTTCCCATACAAATCCTGTTGAAGTGAAATTCTACCTATATCTTAACTATTCATCTGAGCTCCCCTTTGAATAAATGTAATATTTGTTGAAGGACAATGTACACATATTATAACCTGTAACTCATCACACTGATTTTTGTAAATTTATGTATTCTCAATATTTATTGTAACATTCTGTTGTTAATTAATCTGAAGGTAACTTATTATTAAGTCTATTTTTATAACTCAAACGTAAGTAAAGGACACAAAAGCCCAGTAAGGAATTTCATTACACTTACTACAATTTGGTACGATAGAGAATTAATTATTTTATTATTTTATAATTTATAGTATTTGACATAGGAGAGTTCACTATAATTCTTAGTATGAATTTTGGAGTGCCATATTTTACAAAATGCTTCACTAATAGTAACCTACGATGTGTATGAGATGTCTATGAGATGACTGTAACATACACAGTAGTATGATTATCATTATATAGACAGTGTTATTAATAATTTGTTATTTTATTCAAAATAAATAATTCAATTTTCACATTTACTTCCCATGTCAAAAAAAAAACCTATGGTTTTTTGACTCGATTGTTTTTTTTGACATCATAGATATTAGAGGAAACACATAAAAAAAGATAAACAAAGGGGGTCATTGTAGAAGCGTGCTCGTCGCGACCCCTGCCAGCCCTTTTCAGGGCTGCAATTCTACACAGCTGCGCACCCATGCGAACGAGGGTTAGGGCGTCCCCCCAAGGCGACGCACACCAGCTCGTCCCCGTTGGTGTGGAATGCAGCGCGCAAAGCGGCGATGGGGACCGCCACCCGTCACGCACAGCCCGACACGGCGGAAGGTGGAGGACGGAGTGCAGAGTTGGCACGTGGAATGTTAGAGGAGGCATGAGAGATAAGACGAATGAGTTGATCGAAATAATGAAAGAAAGAGAATTAGATGTCGTGTGTATGTCGGAGACCAAACGGAAAGGCAGTGGTATTGAAGAGCTCCCTGGCGGGACGTTAGCTATATGGTCCGGAGTCCCGGAAAGCGAGAACGCCTGCCAAGGAGTGGGAGTGCTGTTGTCGTCCCGGTTGGTCGATCTTATGACTGAATACAAGGTTGTGAACTCAAGACTTCTCTGGGTTCGCTTCAAAATGGGACTGACGAAGTTATTCCTTTTGGCTGTTTATGCGCCGGTAGCTTCGTCGTCCAGGGCTGAGCTGGAGGAGTTTTGGGAGAATGTAAGAGAAGTTCTAGATTTGGTTAAGGGAAACGAAAGAACTGTTGTATGTGGTGATTTGAATGGATGGGTAGGCATCGCTCGACCAGGATACGAGTCGGTGCTTGGAAAGTTTGGAGATAAAAGGGTTAATGATGCTGGCAAGCTTATACTGGCTGTATGCAAGGAAAAGGGTCTTCTTGTGACAAACACTATGTTTAATCACAGGAAGATCCATATGTACACTAGAGAAAGAAAGAATGAGAGAAGTATGATTGATTTGTTCCTGGTGGATGACCGACTGCGAAAACAGGTGATGGATACACGAGTGTTCAGGGGTGCTGACCTGGGAACGGATCATTATCTAGTAATTACTAGATTTAGGGGTTTGTTCGCGGGTTGGCGCCACCGGACGACAGTAACAGAACCACAGTCGGTCTGTCGCATCCGAAGCTGGAAGCTTCAGGAAGCGGATACTAGGGACAAATATCACACGAGGGTAGCCGAAAAGCTTGACACCATCGATGGCAGGAAAGAATGTGTGGAGAGAATATGGCAGAACCTTAGGGATGGAATGGTAAGTGCAGCGGAAGAAGTATGTGGTACGACAAAAAGAGGTAGTAGTAAAAGAAGAGATGCATGGTGGAATGACGAAGTGAAAGAAGCTGTAAAAAAGAAGAAAAAAGCATGGTTAGACTACTTAGCCTCTAGTAACGATGAGCATATGAGAGAGAAGATGAAAGAAAGATATAAGCTGCAGAAAGTTCATGCGAAAACATTGATTGAGGAAGTACGTGAAAGGTGTAGAATAGAAGCGGACGAGAGGTTGTCGCACAACTTTAGGGAAAACTCCAAACTCTTCTGGAAAGAGGTTGGAAGGTCCCGGAGTGGTGCGACAGCTTTAAGAATGAACAAAGTGCTTTCGAGAACCAATGACGTCCTCTCAGAAAAATCGGACGTCATGCAGCGATGGAGTGAATTTTATAGAGAATTGTATGCGTGTCATGATCTTAGTGAAGGATCCGGGGGTGACGCCGTGACTGGCACGCCAGACACGGACCTCGATGACACTGAGGTCATCAGCATGAAAGAGATTGAACGTGCGATTCGAAGTTTGAAATGTGGTAAGGCTGCGGGACTAGACAGAGTTACTGCTGAAATGGTCAAGTACGGTGGGCCTCGCGTCTGGGACAGCTTTCATCTGCTGTGCAATTTGTTCTGGCGGACGGGAGATGTCCCGGATGATTGGCGATCCGCGGTCATTGTGCCTTTATATAAAGGTAAAGGTTCACATTTTGACTGCGGGAGCTATCGGGCGATCAGCTTGACCAGTTTAGCAAGTAAAGTTTATTCGAAGGTTTTGACACGCAGGATGCAAGAGAAATCGGAAAGATTCTTATGGGAGGCACAATGCGGATTTAGACCTGGAAGAGGATGCACGGATCAAATGTTTTCTCTCCGCATGATCACGGAGAAGCTTCTGAGTGTTAACCAGAGGATTTTCTGTGCTTTTGTGGATCTGGAGAAAGCATTTGATAAGGTTATAAGGAAGAAAATGTGGGAACTGTTGCCGGGATATGGTGTGGATGGTCGATTGTTAAGGGCTGTGCAGTCACTCTACTATGACTGTAAAGCCTGTGTGCGGGTAGGGCATGACCTGTCCAAGCGGGCGTAAAACAGGGTTGTGTCATGTCTTCCTGGCTGTTCATACTGTATCTCGACAGCTGTTTACAGAAGCTGAAAGATAGCTGTTTGGGTGTGAAATTGGGTGACATAAAAGTTAATTGTCTGCTGTATGCTGATGATGCAGTGCTTATTGCACCATCAGAAGCAGAACTGCAGGCATTAGTCACGTGTATGAAAGAGGAATGTGAAATTAAAGGTCTCCGTTTGAATGCTAATAAAACTAAGGTTCTGGTATTTGAAAAGGACGAAGAGAGAACGAAATGTGAAATATGGGTAAATCAGGAATGTCTAGAACAGGTAAATGAAATTGTATACTTGGGGAGTGCTTTCAGCCGGGATGGAAGATGTGATTTAGATGTGGATAGGCGTGTCGCTGCCGGAAACAAAGTCAATGGTGCCCTGAATGCATTAATAAAAAGGCAAGGCGTGGTGAAGAGTGCACGCCTTGCAATACATAACGCAGTGTTGGTACCGACTTTGTTATATGGCAGCGAAACCTGGGTATGCCAGAAGAAGCATAAAAGCAAGTTGAATGCAGTGGAGATGCGATCTCTTCGTAAAATGTGTGGCGTTACCATAGCCGACCGAAAGCGAAACGAAGAGATTCGCAATATGGCAGGATTGAAAGATGACCTTATCACAAAAATTGATAGGGGCGTACTCCAATGGTTTGGACACGTTGAACGAATGAGTGAAGACCGAATGGTGAAGAAAATATATAGAGCGAAAGTAAATATTAAAAGGTGTCGAGGTAGACCGAGACTAACTTTCGAAGACCATGTGAGCAAATTGCTCGAAGAGGGGAGGGTCAAGAGTACTCGGATACCTAGACGTGCATGTATGAAGAAGTTAATGAACCTGAAAGAAGCGAAAGAGGTATGTAAGGATCGTGACACTTGGCGATCTGTTCTCTCTGGCTACCCCGTTAGGGATTGTGCGTGACGATAAGTAAGTAAGTAAGTAAGTACATAAAGAAAGAATCGTCCCCCCATCTAATATAACTGCCATGGTGTTTGGGTCATGTCTACAGAACCCCATTGTTAGGTATATTGGTGGATTTGGCATTTGGCCTTCAACCACCAAACTGCTGGTTCAAATGTATTAAATAATGTTATGTGGTGCGGTTATTAATTTAAATAGAATAGTGGACTGTATATGAGCGCGGTGCGAGCGGTGAATGGAATTTAATTTATTCGTGATACTGCAAATCCCCTAAATTCGGGATATAGGAAGGACGTGAAGGAATGCATGTGCACCCACCTGGACTTCCGCTGATCTGCCTCGTGTCTCGATGGCTGCCGGCTGTCTTCATACTTATCAACTTCACAGATAATCACGAAATATAGCGTTATTGCAAATGTCTATACTTTTTACTATATGCTTGTGTAATTCAATGTCCAAATTACACAAGGGCGGGAGCGATGATGCGAGATATAAGCGATGCGGTTGATTGCGTGTCTTCTCAACTTGTGTGAGCCCGTTAACACATGAATGCACATGCTGGGCATAAAGCGGTAGATAGGAAACCGGAAATGGGCTTTGCAGTAATCTTATTGGATAATAATTAACGAATCCCTTATAAGTGTTAAGCGATAGTGCAAAGTGGCGCGAACATATATAATAATTATATTATTTCTCGTTAATAATTTGATCAATTTTTAGCTTTTGACACTGCTTTATGATTTTGTTGAATAGACTTGAAAGAATTCCTACGATTGTTCTTTGTTTACTTGGCTCAATTTTAGATTGCACGTTTAATTTCCATGTTTTTATTTAATTTAAAGTATTGTATCTTCAATAATTAATGAATAGAATCCTCTCTAACTTTTTAATATACGAAGCAGTGGCTTTATTTCATTTATTTGTTTACGTATTTCTGTTTTTCTCTTATATCACGTATACTTTATTATTTGTTTTTTATTAATACGTTTTATTTCTTCTAGCCAATTTGTAATTGTCTTATTTGCGTATTTTACAATGTGGAAAAAGTAAGACATATTGAACTTTAATCAACGGAATAATTGATCACCATTTTTATCCTTTGTTTTCTATTTTAAAGTGTAGCAAAACACAAATCCTAATGCTATCACTTGAAAAGAAGCGTTTATATGACTCATAAGTATTTCAAAAACAAGATGAGGCTTATGTTTGCTAAGTTAGTTGTCACTTCTTATCTAATTTTCGAAGTTAATGCTCATATTTTGTACATATTCATTAAAAATAAAATGTAACCGGTTAAATAATAACTTTATTTTTTCAAGATCTATTTACGTCGGAAATGGGTTGTCCATTTAACTAGTTTACTTTGAACGTTCACTTCAAGTATTTTTAATTCATGCTTTGCCACAGTACAAAAGAAATTAAAGGGAATTTGCCAACCAATTAAAATTCCACGAACTACGGTTCTCGCTTTGCAGCCGCACCGTTTGTTTAACTCCTTTAGCAAATTTGATTTCCGAGCTCAGAGCTGTTTCTTTCCGTAGGATAGGACACATATTTTACTCTGCTTTAAATCCGCCGCAAGTTTGTAATTATGTTATTTAAAATACAATACAATACACATTATTGTACACCAAGAAAAGTAAATATAAGAAAAAACCAAATATTGACAAAAACAAAAGGTGGTCTTATTGTTATATAGCAATCTCTTCCACACAACCTACGAAAGGAATTAAATATACATAAGAGAAAGATTACCAGGAATAGTTCACATAAGAAATGTTACGAACTTGTACACTAAAAAGACAATGTACTTTAGGTAGATTAATGACCATAAGTAAAAGCAAGCAAAAGTAAAAGAAAGTATAGGGTTTGAGAAAAAGTAATAATTGAGCACTTTAATCGACTGGGGTAAGGAGTGCAGTTTCGTGGTGACGTGGTCGTGAAGTTTCGTGGTCACTTGGAAGAGAAGGCCAAATTGGCCTCTAAAAAGCTTGGCGTGCTCAGCAGAGCGGGACAGTATTTCATGCTGGCACACCGCCTGCAATTTTACAAGGTGCAGGTTCGGCCGCACATGGAATACTGTTCCCATCTCTGGGCTGGGACTCACCAGTACCAGCTCCTTCCACTTGACCGCATCCAGCGCAGAGCGGCTCAAATCGTCGACGACCGAGTGCTTTCCGATCGGCTCGATTCACAGGCGCTGCGAAGAGATGTTGCAACTCTTTGAATTTTCTTTCGCATATACCATGGGGAGTGATCTGAGGAATGGTTCGGATTAATCCCAGCCGCCAAACTTCATGAACGCACTACGCGGCAAACGTCCCGATACCATCCACACCATCTGTATGCTTGGAGGTCTACCATTGTACGTTTCAAAATTAATTTTCTTCCGCGTATAACCTCTCTGTGGAATAGTTTACCACCGGCGATTTTTCCGGACCGATACGACCTGGGGACCTTCAAGAAAAGAGCTTACTCTTTTCTAAAGGGCCGGCAACGCACCTGCAATTCTCCTGGTGTTTCGGTTGATCATGGGCGGCGGTAGTCACTTAACATCAGGTGAACCGCATACTCGTATGCCTCCTCTTCTATAACAAAAATTTTCAAAGTCTTGTCACGAACGGAGAATGATTTATCATAAAATGAAAAGGAGTGTACAGGGCATTGGAGAGAAAGATTTTCCTTGGACCCCATGACAGAAGCTGAGCAATTTAAAACATAATTTTATATAGGGAGGACTATATTAAATAAGACTCAGTAGAAGCAGAAATAATAAGCGTATTCCGACAAAGACAGATTGGGAGTCACTTTAGTTTAGTGCGGTATTCCAAGCCATGGTCATATTTCCGAAGCCCACATATGAACTGTTTACAGAGATTTTGGAGTAGCTCAAGTTTGTTAAGTTTCTCCTCTTTTATATCAAGGTATAAAATGTCAGCATAGTCAAGGATTCCTATACGTAGTTAAAATTGTGCAAGCGTAATTTCGGTGAAAATGCGTGAAAGTAGTTAAACCTCAGGAGTGAAGTGAGTCATATGCTGCAAAAGTTTAACGGCTCATTGCATTAATTTGAGAAGTCCAAGAAAGACGAATCCAAAAGTATACCAAAATTTTTAACAAAGACCTTATAAGCGATATATTATTTATTATATATTACAATACAATACAATACAATACCCTTTATTGAACACTAAAAAATACAGCATAACAAGAAACAAGGAGAAAAACAAAAGGCGGTCTTATTACTATGCAGCAATTTCTTCCAGACAACCTAAATAGGAAATAAAAATAAGTGAATAGTTAAGTAATGGGTAGAGTGCATTATAAATAATATTGTAATCTATAAATATAAAAGAAATTTAATAAACATGCCGGAATTTACTTAATTGACAGACTAGTGATCATAAAACGACAGGAATAGATAAAAGGAGGAGGGATGATTTAGAAGGAAAGATAATGTCTTTTAATTTGGTTTTTAAAGGAGTCTATTGTTTGAGCACGTTTTATAGTTGATGGTAAGGAATTCCAAAGCTTAAACTTCAAGGACTGAAAAAGATTTACCGTAAAATGTAGAAGAGTGCAAGGGACATAGAAGGGAAAGGTTTTCTAAGGATCGAAGGGAAAGTTTGTGAGAGGAGCTGAGAAATTGGAAACGTTCTTAAGGGTGGGGAGGACTTGATATATCAAATAAAATGCAGTAGAGAGCAGAAAGGATATGAGTATTCCGACGAAGACGGATTGGAAGCCACTTGAGCTTAGTGCGGTATTCTGATTGAAAAAGAACCAAGCGGAACTCGACTTTCGATTAAGAAACAGAAGGGAGGAATCGAGGCTTCTCTCGATCCGGCCTCCTATAACGCCTACGTTGGGTTCGGGAACAACGTATGTGATCTCCGCAACGGAGTAACACACTAGGGCGATAACCTCTTTCTTTTTCAGCAAGTAGGTTCAGACGGGGATTACGGGTCTTCCGAAGTCGTCCCGGTCCCGACGCCTTAATTCTTCGATGTGGACTGTATAACTTTAGGGATGAATTACTTGGGAATAAAACAGCAATTATCTTCAAACCGTTCCGTGAGAGAGTAATCACTTTTCCCTATCACTTCCCTACACTTATTCTTGACTGCTGGTTTTTCCCTTTTCCCGAAGGATTTTCTTATTTTTCCGAACTATTTCCCCGAACGAATTGCAATAAAACCCGTTCACTAAGCTACCCCCAGAGCTATACGCGAAAGTGAGCCGCGCCATTCGCGTGCCTGCGCAACTTAATTACATGAATTTGTACTATTACTCTCTCACGTTTCACTTAATTTCTTTATTCACATAAGTCATACATAAATACAAGTTATCTATTTAGATAGCACAAAACAATATCTACACCATGATATATATTATTTTTTCGTATCACAAAAATCCTTTAATTTATAAAACAAAACATGCCTATTTTAATCACAAATCCAAAATCCAAACTTCTTAAATATTTAACACAGAAAGTTAAAACAATGTTTCCCACTTGAATTTATACATATGTTAACTAATACAATAGTTTAATTTACATTTTCTCTATTTATTTCACTATTTAAAACACTTTTAAATTTCTTATACAAAACTATCATTATTTCACTTATACACAGGAATTTTCACATAAAAATAACACAGAATTCACCTTTTTAGCACGTACAATCAACCTGAAATGTTTTACAAGTCATTTTTACATAAATTGCTGAAATTACAAATATTTTAAATTTTTACATATTCGGCCTCCTAAGGGCGTGGCCAGCGTGCTTCCGTGAACTCACACTATTTGAACAACTAACTTTGCACGGCTCTCGGCTATCAGAAAAAATGAAAGTCTGAAATACACTTAATTTTAACAATATTAGATAAATAAGTGCTTCTACACAATTTTCAAACTGTAGGAAACTATCTCTGATAAGATTCTTATCAGTTATCATGTTTCTTATCAGATAACAATACAAGTGAATGTTTTCATTAATCAATCATAACAAATAGGCATTTGTTTTCGTACAAAACATATCATACTTATACAAGACAATACTTATGCAATTAATTTCCGTTAATTCTGTTTATGCACAGAGTGATCATCTCGACCGGGGAACCAATCCGATCTCTAACTTCACTTTAATATTCCTTTGAATTTACATCGTTGGAAAGACGATTTCAACCGGGGAACAAATCCGGTAACAAAATTTATAACATAAAATTCCCTATATGAATTTATTGAAAGATATTACTTAGAAAACAGTAAACTAGTCCGGCCTGGGAGTCGAACCCAAGACCTTCATATCATTAATTCGACATTTCTTTAAGATTTAACTAAGCATTTTCTTATCAGAACATTTGTATTGGACAATGAGTCTTTGAAAAGTTATTCGTCGTCGGTTGACTTAATAAACTGAAATATTCTTATAGGCGCGTCGCCAACAATCTCCCCCCCGTGCGTTAGCACCATCATTTGGGAGGCGTCGCGGGTACCAGGACTATTATTCTGGATGTAGGTCTCCTCAAGATACCTGTGCTAGTAATGACGTCAACCACTCTGGTGTGACCGTCTGGTCCCGGTAACGTTCTACTAATTTTGCCTTTCGGCCACGTATTTCGCGGCAACGAATGATCTATTATCAAAACAATATCGCCTTCTTTAGGTTCCATGAACTTTCCGTTATTACCTGTTCGCGATATTAAGGTAGGCATGTATTCCTTCAGCCACCTTGTCCAAAAATGGTCGGCTAACCTCTGTGCAGCTTTCCAATTGAGTTGACCCGTCAGATGCTGCTCTAGAAATAATCCAGGTGGTCGATCACCACATGAGCGTCCCAGAAGAAAATGATTGGGTGTCAAACCCTCTTCAGGACTATCCATACTGAATGTTACCAGAGGCCTGGAATTTACTGTGTGCTCTGCTTCTAAAATCAACGTATGTAGAATTTCCTCTCGTGGGCTCCTTTCTCTGAGCGTAGCGGTCAACGCAATTTTAATCGATCTTACTAACCTCTCCCAGGCGCCACCCATGTGCGGTGCTCCCGGAGGTATAAATTTCCATTTAATGCATTTCTTAAATGACTCATTTTTCATGCCCTCATGGCATTCTTCGTATGCTTTCAATAATTCTTTATTCGCAGCTTTGAAATTTGTCCCGTTATCGCTGTATATAACGGCTGGTTTTCCTCTTCTGGCGATAAATCGCCTCAACGCCATTATCATTGACGCTGGTGTCAACGAGGCTGCTAATTCCAGATGTACTGCTCTGGTAGTCAGACACGTGAATAAAACACCCCAACGTTTTTCGTGTCGCCTTCCTATAGTCACACTCATAGGACCGAAATAATCCACAGCTGAGCATGTAAAAGGTGGTTCATGATGAGTTATTCTCTCCAGATGAATATTTCCTTGTGGCACGTTCTGCGGTTTTGATCTGTATGTCCTGCACCACTGACAATGATGTGACACACTTCGTACTACATTACGTAAGTTCAAGACATAAAATTTCTGGTTCACCTCATTCATCACCGTCTGGTGATTGGCATGTCCAAAATGATGATGAACTTCTCTAATCATCATTTTAACGATTTCGTGTTTACCGTCCAATAAGACAGGTTTTCTACTTTCCTCGGTCAAATTAGACTTGAAAGGTAAACGTCCATTTAAACGGAGTAAGTTATCTTCTCCTATTTCCATAGATAATTTACTTAAGCGTGAACTTCTTTCAACACTTTTGCCTGCTTTCAAGCATTTTATTTCCGAATAAAAACACTCGTCTTGAACGAACTTCCAAATTAATAACTCCGCTTTTTTCAAGAGCGCTATGTCCAACGCGCCATCGGGTCCTTTAACCGACTTTGCTAAAACTTTGTTGGAACACATAACCGACTTTTCGGTTGCGTCGTCGGGTCCTTTAACCGACTTTCTTAAACTCTTGAATTTTTCTACCGCTTGTAAGGTGCGTGTAGTTGCCCCAAGGAATTTCTTAAAGCTGCTAAATCGTC
The DNA here is from genome assembly GCA_036936625.1 of Parnassius smintheus behrii. NCBI lineage: Eukaryota > Metazoa > Arthropoda > Insecta > Lepidoptera > Papilionidae > Parnassius > Parnassius smintheus. The sequence goes on from JAUPFT010000014.1 coordinate 20,482,235, forward strand.
CGTAGTCGGGGAGACTTAACGGTTCTTGCTTTCTTAACGCATTTACGCCCTTTGGCGATTTTTCTTCACCTGTTTCTAAGCTTTTTATGGTGTCCACTTGTTTGGGCCATAAATCAGGACTCTTCCTGAGGAATTCAGGTCCTTGAAACCAGCGATGACTTACATCGAAGGTGAAAGGAAAATTTCTAGTGGCGTCGTCTGCCACATTTTGTGACGTTGGAACCCATCGCCATTCACATGGTTTACTGTGATCTTCGATCTCAGCCAATCGATGAGCAACGAATGGTTTAAAGGCGCGAGGATCTGACTTAATCCACGCTAACACTGTACGTGAGTCTGTCCAAAATACTCTCTCGGACATCTCGTACTTGCTCTCTTCACTAACCGAGGCAGCCAGCCTACTGCCCATAAGAGCTGCTTGTAATTCAAGCCTTGGAATCGAAATTGGTTTCAATGGCGCTACTCTTGCCTTTGCGGCGATCAGCGTAATCCGCCTTATTCCTAGCTCGTCCGTGGTGACGTAATACACCGCGGCAGCGTATGCTTTTTCGCTAGCATCCGTGAAAGTGTGTAATTCTCCCTTGCCGACGCCTTCAGCAACGGGTCTAGGTACCTCTAAATGACCTAATTTCTTCACTTCCGATATCCATTTACAAAATAACACGTGTAATTCGTGTGAAACTTCTTCATCCCAAGAGATGCTTGTCCTCCATACTTGCTGGATCAGCGACTTCCCTTGAATCGTTATGGGTGATGCGAGTCCCAAAGGATCGAAGACTGACATCACAGCGCTAGTTATCTCCCTCTTCGTAGGCGGTCGTAAACCTTCCATCACCTCTTCCGGTGTGTTACGAAGACTTGTGGAGAAACTTATTATATCTCGTTTGATATTCCAAATCAAACCTAACGTGCGTTCTGTGTGCTCTTTATCTCCCAGCGAAGCACTGTCGCTCTTATATTTATTTTCCATTTTACTTAAAACTTCGGGTCGGTTGCTAGCCCATCCCCTCAGTTGGAAAGAAGCATGTTTATGTAATTCATACATATCGTTTACTATCCTTTCGGCCGTCGTCACGTCGGGAAATGCCTGTAGATAGTCATCCATATAAAAATTGCTTTCCGTAGCGGAAGCTGCTTCTGGATATATATGTGCGTTGTCCTGCGCATTCCTATTCTTTACATATATAGCGATGCATGGTGATGATGCCGCTCCAAATATGAGTGACGTCATTCTATACTCTTCCGGTGGCGCGTCACGATTGTGCCGCCATAAGAATCGAAGGCTATCCCTGTCTTCATCCCGGATTGTCACTTGCAGGAACATTTCTTTAATGTCTGCCATTACTGCCACGTTTCCTTCTCTGAATCGTAGCAGAAATCCGAACAACGACTTCAATAAGTCCGGTCCGGTTAACAATGCATCATTGAGACAACGTCCGCCCGTCTTTGCGGCGGTGTCGAAAACTATCCTTATTTTCCTTTTTTGTGGGTGAGTCACTGCGAAGTGAGGAAGGTACCACGTACGTGGGGAAATGGGAATATGGTTCGCTTTCTCTGCGTAACCATTAACGATGAGATTTTCAATTTGCTTCTCATATTCCTTTTTCAACTCGCTATTTTTGTCGAGCTTTTTTTCAATATTCAACAGGCGACTTTCAACCTGCGCTCTATTCGACGGCATGCACTCATTGTCTGTGCGCCATAACAAAGCAGTCTCGTATCTATTATTAGGTATACGACGTACCGTTTTGTTCAAAATACTTAAAGCTCGTTCTTCTGGGTCGTTCGCGGGTTTTCTAGCCGACACTCCCAGAGATTCCAAACTAAAATAATCCTTGATCAATTTATCCATATCTTCCTCCTTCTTGGTGGAAATGTGGTTAACGATCTTGATCGGTTTAATACCACCCGATATGTGGCCATGTAAAACCCATCCAAGTTTGGTGAGCGATGCTACAGGTAGGTTCTTACCTCCTGAAATTAATTCACGAGTAACTATGAGATGCCAATTGTCCTGACCAATTAATATGGTAGGTTTGGACCTCTCATACATCAACTCATCCTTAATCGGTGTCAAATGAGAACACCGTTGCAATAATTCTCGGCTTACCGACTGAGGAGAAAGGTTAAGTGACTTAATTGTTTGTACACTTATCTCTTCCAAGTCGCTCGAGTAAATGCCTTTTATCTTAACGTTTAAGCGATACGAACTGTCGTCGTTAATTCGCTTACCTCCCACGGCTTCGATACGTAATCCCTCTTTACGTCCGCGAGGCGCTAATTTCTGAGCCATCCACTCCTCTATGAGTGTCATGGTCGATCCCTCATCCAGAAGAGCTGTTGTCTTGACCTTTCCTCTAGGTCCATACAACTCGACCGGTATAATCTTTAAGTATGCACATGCCAGTGCATTCACTGTACTAACAGTTGTGATCTGAGCATCTTTACCCCCCTCGTCCCCTTGTGGCGAGGTTTTTTCATTGGAGTATCGGTGTAGCATTCGATGATGTGACATTCTACATCCCTCTACACCACATTTTTTCGCTTTGCACTCTAACCTCCTATGGTTAGGTGACAAACATTGGAAACATACTTTCGCTTTTTTGACCGCTTCCCATTTCTCGCGAATATTCATGTCCTTAAACTTGTAACAGCTCACTATAGAGTGCTCCTTGTTGCATATAACACACTTATGTGTTACCCGACTTGCAGGCTTATCCTGGGTTGTCATAACCACCTGTCGGTTGTGCCCTTTACTATTTCGGCGTTCTAGACGCTCGCTCGAATTACTTCGGCGCATATAGCGCTCACTCACGGCACAGCTGCGTATACCTCCCTTTGCAGTGTGTACAGTTTGCTTCCTGAATTCAGGACGCTTCCTTTTTTCAGGCGCATTTTCATTGTTTAAGGACGCTCCAAATTGTTCACTCAATAAATTTAAAAACTTGGCCATCTTCTGTAACTCTGGCTCCAAAGGATACTGAGCTCGATATTCAAACCATTTAAATTTAATCATAGTTCCGAGTTTCTCCACTATGCGGCTCACTAACTCCGGTGAGTACAAATACTGTGGTTGATTCAACGCTTGTATCGTGGCAACCACGTTCGTAATACGACTTGCAAAAGATCCTATATTCCGGCAATCTTCTGCCAATCTTGGCATACGCTTTACATTCTCGATTTCGGCTAGAATGAGCATCTCAACCCTACCGAATCTTCTTTCGAGAGCGTTCATTATTTCTTCCGGTTCACACAAAGTAAATAACAGCGACTTTACCGCCTCTTTAGCGGTGCCCTTTAATGCCCTCCTAAGGCGTGCAACATTTTGCACCCCTGAAAATTGGCTTCTCGTGTCTTCAAACACCGTTTTGAAAATTATCCATTCACCCGGGTCTCCATCGAACACCGGTAATTCCTGGAGGAAATGAAGCTGGGAAGACTTATCTTTACCAGCTATTTTTATTGCACTCACAATCGCTTCGGTCAATTCTGACACCTCACTCGCGTGTGTTTTCTGTGCATTTCCTTGGTTGCGCTTGATCTCCGCCCCTTTGCGGCGTGATCCTTTACACGCTTCCTTATCAGCAATATCGGGTTGTGCTACACTAACCGGCGCGCTCATTATGGTCTGCTGAACCCTACTCCTTACGAAAGGTTCCACCTGAGTATTCCGCTCTTCATCATCCTCACTCGAGTCGATCTCCTCTTCTCGGTTGAGTCGTGCCAACTCCAATTGAGACTTGGCTAAGGCGCCTCTAATTCGGCTTTCAGCCTCGCCGATCGCGATGACCTACTACCTCTCTGTGACCCTTTATCACTAGTGTGCCCGATTACTGTCCTTGACGATGCCGCTTCTTCGGTCCTTTGACCTACTTTTTCGACCACCGTTTCACTCCTGGATATAACGGATTATTGTGCGGTGCTGGCCTGCGTACCACTGGTGTCCGTCCTGTTGCTTGTCGTTGCCATGGACGTCCCTGAGTCCCACGTGCATGTGGACGTGTCGGTGGTGGCTCCACTTGAAGGAGTTGCTCCATTTGACGCAGTAGCTGTGGTCGCTCCAGATGGTTCCGCTTCTTTAGCTTTTCTTGAGAGCCCTGTCCTTGTCCTGCTCCCTTCGCTTCTCCCTGTCTGGTCTTGTGCCTTCTTCATCTTGCAGGAAGGTGATTGTTGGCCTACGGTCCCTAACTGTCCCTACGGTCCCTACAACCCCTTACCTACAACCCTTCTACACCCCAACCTAACACCACTACCCCTCCCCCCTTTATCTCCCAACCCTACAACCCTACTACCACCCTAACAGCCCTATCAGCCCTATCAATCCTGGACGGGGCCTACCGAGGTGAGCCGTCCAGGGATGGAGTCGTGCAGGAATGGAATGGAGGAAAGGTTTAGGAACTGTCCCGCCAAGGAATATGACGAAACAGTCGAGCGGTAGTGCTAGCGCAGTCTCGCTCGAGAGAACTGCTCCACCCGAAGGTGTTGTGCCAGAGCCCAACCGTTTGGCACCGTTAGGTGGTCGGGATGTATGCTGTGCTCGCCGCCCAGTTGCCGGTGACGCCTCGTCCGAGCGCCCTCCTCCGGCCGCGATGCAGTCAGGTGCCCACGCGCACCCTCGCCTGGCAGCAGCAGCGGTGGATGCTTCTTCTTGCACCCTCTGATGACCTGACAGAAAATGCCGGACACGGTCGTCCGACAGGAAAATGCCAGACACGGTCGTCCGACAGGAAATGCCGAGCACGCTTGCCCGACAGGAAAAATGCCAAGCCCTGCTTGGCCACGATGAGTGCCTTCACAAGACACCTGCGCCCGGCTGCGATACGTGCCCCATGCGAGCACACGCCCCAGGCCGCAATCCCGGTTTTCTTTCTTCCGGTAGTTCCAGGTCCAGTCCTTCAGCGCTGACGTCCTGGTCTTCTGGCCTTTGGTCCTATTGCTTCAGCTCAAACCTCCGGCTTCCTTCGGTTGCTGATCTTCACTCGGCTCCGAAGGTCTTCTTTTTCCACAACCAGCAGTCCACAGCTGGTTCCTTGATCCAGCTGGCGGGATTCGGGTGGTCCTTTTAATCCGGCTCGAAGGACCAATTGAAAAAGAACCAAGCGGAACTCGACTTTCGATTTAGAAACAGAAGGGAGGAATCGAGGCTTCTCTCGATCCGGCCTCCTATAACACCTACGTTGGGTTCGGGAACAACGTATGTGATCTCCGCAACGGAGTAACACACTAGGGCGATAACCTCTTTCTATTTCAGCAAGTAGGTTCAGACGGGGATTACGGGTCTTCCGAAGTCGTCCCGGTCCCGACGCCTTAATTCTTCGATGTGGACTGTATATTTTTAGGGATGAATTACTTGGGAATAAAACAGCAATTATCTTCAAACCGTTCCGTGAGAGAGTAATCACTTTTCCCTATCACTTCCCTACACTTATTCTTGACTGCTGGTTTTTCCCTTTTCCCGAAGGATTTTCTTATTTTTCCGAACTATTTCCCCGAACGAATTGCAATAAAACCCGTTCACTAAGCTACCCCCAGAGCTATACGCGAAAGTGAGCCGCGCCATTCGCGTGCCTGCGCAACTTAATTACATGAATTTGTACTATTACTCTCTCACGTTTCACTTAATTTCTTTATTCACATAAGTCATACATAAATACAAGTTATCTATTTAGATAGCACAAAACAATATCTACACCATGATATATATTATTTTTTCGTATCACAAAAATCCTTTAATTTATAAAACAAAACATGCCTATTTTAATCACAAATCCAAAATCCAAACTTCTTAAATATTTAACACAGAAAGTTAAAACAATGTTTCCCACTTGAATTTATACATATGTTAACTAATACAATAGTTTAATTTACATTTTCTCTATTTATTTCACTATTTAAAACACTTTTAAATTTCTTATACAAAACTATCATTATTTCACTTATACACAGGAATTTTCACATAAAAATAACACAGAATTCACCTTTTTAGCACGTACAATCAACCTGAAATGTTTTACAAGTCATTTTTACATAAATTGCTGAAATTACAAACATTTAAAATTTTTACATATTCGGCCTCCTAAGGGCGTGGCCAGCGTGCTTCCGTGAACTCACACTATTTGAACAACTAACTTTGCACGGCTCTCGGCTATCAGAAAAAATGAAAGTCTGAAATACACTTAATTTTAACAATATTAGATAAATAAGTGCTTCTACACAATTTTCAAACTGTAGGAAACTATCTCTGATAAGATTCTTATCAGTTATCATGTTTCTTATCAGATAACAATACAAGTGAATGTTTTCATTAATCAATCATAACAAATAGGCATTTGTTTTCGTACAAAACATATCATACTTATACAAGACAATACTTATGCAATTAATTTCCGTTAATTCTGTTTATGCACAGAGTGATCATCTCGACCGGGGAACCAATCCGATCTCTAACTTCACTTTAATATTCCTTTGAATTTACATCGTTGGAAAGACGATTTCAACCGGGGAACAAATCCGGTAACATAATTTATAACATAAAATTCCCTATATGAATTTATTGAAAGATATTACTTAGAAAACAGTAAACTAGTCCGGCCTGGGAGTCGAACCCAAGACCTTCATATCATTAATTCGACATTTCTTTAAGATTTAACTAAGCATTTTCTTATCAGAACATTTGTATTGGACAATGAGTCTTTGAAAAGTTATTCGTCGTCGGTTGACTTAATAAACTGAAATATTCTTATAGGCGCGTCGCCAACACTGATACATGGTCATATTTACGAAGTCCAAATATGAACCTTATATATAGATTTTGGAGTCGCTCAAGTTTGTTAATCTGCTCTTCGGTAACGTCTAGATAGCTTATGTCAGCATAATCGAGAATAAGGAGCAGTAAAGATTGGGTAAGCATAATTTTGGTGGAGATGGGTAAGATGTAATTTATTCTTCGGAGTAAACCATAAGCTGCAAACATTTTACGAGACACTGCGTTGATTTGAAGAGACCAAGAAAGGTTAGAATCTTTCAAGATTCGCAAGTTTTTCACTACATCCTTATAAGAAATTTGAACACCCTTATATGTTATAGGGTTTAACCGAGTTTTATTTAATTTGGAGATTATTCTTGAACTTCCAATAATAATAGCTTGGGATTTTATCGGATTAACAGCTAACCCATAAGATCGACTCCAGTCAAGAATACACGCTAAGTTCTTGTTTATATCACAAATTGCTTTTGGCAGATCCTCTACGGTTGTTTGTAGATATATCTGAAGATCATCAGCATACAAGTGGTAGAGAGAAGGTATTCTGGAGGTAATAGAATTTATGATGAGATAACACGCCACCTTGTGGAACGCTAGCAACGGTATCAAGCCACGAAGACATTCTGTCTTGTACCCGAACACGTTGGCGACATCCATATAGGTAACTACGAAACCAGGTAATTGCAGTTGGAGATATGTTAAGAGAACGCAGTACACCAATTAGTATATCATGATTTACATCATTGAAGGCATTGCTGAAATCCAGCAACATCATCAGTGTGACTTGGCGGTTATCCATTCCGAAACGCATGTCGTCAGTGATTTTTAATAATGCTGTGGTTGTACTGTGTCCCGGCCTAAATCCGGATTGATATGAATTGAGGATATCATTTCTTGTGCAAAATGAATTTAATTGTTGTTAGACAAGACGTTCTTGGACTTTGGACAGAAAAGGAGGAATTAAAATGGGACGATACTCGGAATAACTCGAAGGGTAAGCCTTTTTGAACAAAGGAATGATTTGAGCATATTTGCATTGGGAAGGGAAGGAGGATGTGGATATAGAAAAATTTAGGTAAAGGTAATAATAGGTGTTAATATATCAAGTAAGGGAATAATCATTTTACGACTGATATCATCACTTCCGACAGCGTCAGAATAGATAGAGAGTATGTGTTGATGATGTAGGCCGCTGGTGTCGTCTGGGAGAAAAATATACAAAAAAAATTTGGTGAGCGCGTGTACATCCGCGGGGAGGGAGACATAGGTGTCACCTCGTATGATGTTCTAGTGCAACTAACTCGAAACGCGGGATCATGTACTCAGCGGTGCAACACCGTTGTTGCAAATATACCTTCACCCTACTGATAAAAATCGCGGTAAGTGCCGCCGTCCCCGTATGCACACGTACTTATTTATTATAGAAAAACAGCAAGTACATAAGGTAAGTAACAATGTTTTATGAGTATATATTTTACATATTTTATTTTTTATTGATTAATATTACTTATTTATATTTCAGGTGTTCGAGAAGCAACGTGAGCGTCGTCAACATCCTCCCCCCAAGTGTCGGTTCGCCGACACTCATCATCAAGCTGGAGAAAGGCCACGCGAGCAGCTGATCGCTTCATCACTCCTGACTTAGTCCTAACGTCAACTACTCTGACTCTGCCGTCTGAACCTGGATAAACCTTTTCAATAATACCTATTGGCCAACAGTTTCGAAATAATGATGGATCGACTACTACTACAAGATCTCCTACTTTTAATTGCGGACCTTCCCTATCCCATTTACGACGAGGAATTAGCTCTGGCAAAAACTCTTTTACCCATCTGCTCCAAAATAAGTCTGTCAACCGTTGGGCAATACGCCACTGTCGTCTAACATACATGTCGCCATCATCAAAGACCCCAGGTACAGGTAAGTTCGACGAAGATCCTAGTAAAAAATGATTTGGAGTTAATGCCTCTTTACTTTGAGGGTCCACCGAAACATGGGTAAGCGGTCTACTATTAATTATATTTTCGACTTCAGCGAGAAGCGTTAATAAAACTTCTTCTCGAGGAGCCCTCTCTCTAAGAACGACTTTCAGTGCCGTTTTCACACTTCTAATCAGACGCTCCCAAGCTCCCCCCATATGAGGACTGGCTGGTGGTATAAACTGCCAGGAAACTCCTTTGTTTAATGCTTCGGCTATATTTAAATTTGTCGGCACATAATGCCACTCATCAATTTTACTTAACTCATCAATTTCACCTAACCTATTTGCAATAAAAACTTTGTAATTTCTATGCTCGTTACGTATCCAATAAATAACAATCATTGAATCAGTCGAATAAAAAACACGTGACGGTTTAATTCTATGCTCCTTTTTTATAGTCTCTGCCAAGCGACATGCTAATAGCGCGCCTTGAAGTTCGAGTTTAGGCATAGTTAACGGTTTTAACGGCGCAACGCGACTTTTACTCGCAATGAATGACACCTGCACGCCGTTGCTGTCTTGTTTACGCCAATAAGCAACACATGCGTATGCGCATGGATATGCATCACAAAAAATATGCAATTGCAACGACGTCTCATCGTCGTTTACGGTGTGGCCGCTCTTCTCATTCACACCGACAGAATCGTTGCTATAGAAATACCACCGCGGGATTCGAACGTAACTCATTTCTTGTAACTGCGAAATCCAATCTTTAAATAAAACAAATAAACTATCTGTTATTTCCTGATCCCACTTTATACCTACATTCCATATTTCGCGCATTAAAATTTTGGATTTTATCGTAAAAGGTGCTAAAAAACCATGAATATCAATATCATATACAGACATTACAATACGAAGAACTTCACGCTTAGTCGGTTTTTGTGATAGTTGTAAAATATCACTCGGTATACGCTTTAACGAAAGATCGAACCCGAACATATCACTCGCGGGAAACCACAAAAGCCCAAGCGTTCGTTCCGGCTGGGATTCAACATTAAACCGTATCGCCATGTCATTTAAAGTCTCTTTTGGCATATCACTAAGAACATCTGACTTGTTACTTAACCAGTTACGCATCACGAAACCACCTTGCTGATTAATATATGAAACATCTTTTATCATTTTTGTAGCAGTAGCGACGTCTGGTAAACTATCGATAAAATCGTCCATATATTGATTTTTCCTAATTGCATTAACTGCATCCGGCATTTTATTCTGAAAACGCAATGTGTTTTTATTTTGGTTAATATATTGTGCTATAAATGGGGAGCAGTTAGCGCCAAAAATTAATGACGTCATAACATATTTCTTAACAGGATGTTGTATAGGTAATTTTGAACCTTTGTTACTACTTCCGAAGCCTAATTGTTCATTTTCATTGCTTAAATAGATATCTTTCCACAAAAAACGCAAAGAATTAACATCTTCTTTTCGTACATTAATCCTTAAAAACATATCTTTTATGTCCCCTATGATACCTACGCGGTTTTCTCTAAATCGTAACATTATTCCTAATAACGATTGTAACAAATCAGGGCCTTGTAAAAGAAAATCATTTAAAGAATAACCGTTCGACTTTGCTGCCGCGTCATAAACTAAACGCAGTTTTTTCTTATTTGGATTATCTACACCAAAGTGCGGCAAATACCATATTATACGTTTATTAGAGTTTTCATCGGTCTCATTAAGTTCTCTAGCATAACCATTAGAAAATAAGTATCTCATTCTTTCACAATAACGAGTTGCATACTCTTTGTTGAGCAAAAATTTTCTTTCTATTGACTTTAGACGATTAAAAGCGTTAGGGTAAGAGTCGGGTAAATGTAATTCATCGTATTTCCACGGTAAGCCGACATTCCATTGACCATTTACTAATTCTGCAGTGTAATCTAAAATTTGTAAAGCGCGTATTTCGTCTGGGTTGCGGCGCGGCTTCGAACCTACACCAATAGACTCTAACGCGAAGGATCTACGAACCGCATCGTGCAATTGCGCGCAGGTGCATTCACCGTTATCGTTATCGAGAGAGAAATCGCTAGCAATCGATTCTACCGTGTGTAAGTGAAAGATACACTGCGACTGTCCCGCCTTTTCGCTGCAACTATTAATGAAAGAGACAAAGCGATCAGTGCAATTAACATCACTTACCATATGTCCGTGCACACACCATCCAAGCGCAGTTTGAGTTATGTACGGCTCACGCTGCTTACCACGAACACAACGAATGGGAGAAATTAAATGATGGTTGTCCTGACCTATTAATAATTTTGGCTTAGCGTTACAATTACATAACATAAGATCTTCACTTAACAATCCATAATTATTAAAGTCCATATTCGGCACTTTTTGTGTTGGTAAATTTAATTCTTTAATTTTACGCGCACGGAAAGTAAACATTTCGTTATACGAATTAGTAACACTAACACTCACTACTTGAGATTCACACACAAGCTCGCCCGAGTCCCATGCGCTGCGCGCGCGCAATATCACGTTTGCACCGTGTAATCCGAGCTCATCTGCGATATCAGAGGATATCACCGTCACGGTAGCTCCATCATCCAGTAGTGCATGCGTATGCAAACTGCCATTCGGTCCGTGAAGAGTGAGCGGCACCACTTTCAAAAGCACCTTGTGACAGTGGGATGCCACCGTATGAGTCACTGTTTCATTGGTGCTGGGATGCTCATCCTCACTTCGCTCCACAGTTTTTAAGCTTTCTTCCAATGGTTTTATCCAGTGCAGTAAACGATGATGCGGTTGATTGCAGCCGTCAATGTCGCAATTACTGCCAATACAAGACATACCATTCGTATGGCGGGGGGCAAGACATTTGAAGCAAAGTTTATTTACGCGTACAAATCGCCAGCGATCTTTGCGTAAGGCGCGCTTAAACTGTGAACAATCTGCGACACCATGAGCCCATTTTCGGCAAAATTTACACTTTTCCGCGTTTTGTAATTGATTACTATTTGTGTAGAACAACGAGTGTGAACGGTGTTTACGTTCATCGGGCTTCTTTAAATTATATTGAGCGTGAATATGACTTACTCCTGATGCAGCTGTTTTAGTGGCTTCCTCATATAAAAATTCACTAAGCAATTCTAGCTTCGGTAAATTACACTCTCGCTGTTCATAAACGTAGTCGGTCCATTTTGCGACAAGCAAAGTTGGAAGCTTAGATACGACAATCGATACTAACTCCGGGCTGCGAAGATAATCACTTTGTTGCATTGCTTTGGCAGCAGCCACATAGTTCTTTATTTTTATTGCAAAATTAATGATATCATTATGATAAGTTAACGGCAACGGACATAGTTTTTTAAGCTGTAAAACTATTTTACTCATAATTGTTTCTGGTTTGCCAAATCGAAGTTCTAAGGTGTCAATTATTAAATCGGGTGTAGTTCCACCAATCAAGAGTGAAGTCACTGCTTCTTTAGCATCGCCACGAAGACACTTACGTAGCCGCCATAAATTCTCTGTGTCACTATATTTGCATAATTGGGTAGATTCTTGGTACGCCTGTTTAAACTGCAACCACTCCATTGGATCTCCAAAAAATAAAGGCAGGTCTTTAGACGTTGCTAATCTTGTTAAGAGCTCCTGGTTCTGTATTTTATATGATGAGGCAGCCACTGCATCATTCAAGGCATGTGCTAGCTTTTCTAGGCCGATTTTTTCACAAGAGTACTCTTCTCGGTTCTCCTCATGCTGGTTTCCTGGAGCATTCAGCCAATTTTCAACTTTGCTGGTCGAAGATTTCATAGCCGACTTGTGGGAAGAGCGTGAATGAGACTCCAATTCTGCCATCTCAGCTGCAAGCTGTTTGTTTAGCAGCTTCGACTGAATATTTGCCTTAAGCTTGGCAGCTTCTGCCTGAGCACTCTTAACTTTGGCTTCTGCTTCAGCTTCAGCTGCTTGCACTTCAGCTTCCGCTGCTTGTATTTCCACGAGAGCCATAGCTTTAGCGGTTTCGTATTCCAATTGCCGTTTGCGTGCCGTACTTGACGACGTGCCTGCGGTCTTTGATGACTTTTTACTCTTACTAGAGGCACTTAGCGCATTTCCAGGTTTTTCCAGCACTTCATCCTTTAAGCTGAACGATGGTAACACATCTTGGTTGTTCGTGCACTCCGATTTTGCAGCGGTGCCACGTGGTCGTCGCTTTTTTTTGCGGCGTAGCCGGCGCGTGGAACATAACTGGTACTTATTATTATTATATTTTTTGCAGACGACGTAAGGATTCGGCCGAAGGACCACTATGTTGATGATGTAGGCCGCTGGTGTCGTCTGGGAGGAAAATATACAAAAAAAATTTGGTGAGCGCGTGTACATCCGCGGGGAGGGAGACATAGGTGTCACCTCGTATGATGTTCTAGTGCAACTAACTCGAAACGCGGGATCATGTACTCAGCGGTGCAACACCGTTGTTGCAAATATACCTTCACCCTACTGATAAAAATCGCGGTAAGTGCCGCCGTCCCCGTATGCACACGTACTTATTTATTATAGAAAAACAGCAAGTACATAAGGTAAGTAACAATGTTTTATGAGTATATATTTTACATATTTTATTTTTTATTGATTAATATTACTTATTTATATTTCAGGTGTTCGAGAAGCAACGTGAGCGTCGTCAACAGTATGTTTCTCCTAACATCACAATCTGCAAATTGCCTAAACACAAATGGAATATAGTCAGGAGTGGGTAACGTTGAAAGTTGAGTTGTAGTTGACTTTGCAACATTAACGGTGCAAGAAGCAGAAGAAAAGTGCTGATTAAAAATTTAAATCTATATCATTTTGAATCGAGCTTGAGTGTAATTTCCCAACTCCAAGAGACCTTAAGAATTTCCAAACATGGCTTGGATCTTCGTTTTGAACAGATTTATGGATGTGGCGTCGTCGTAAGTCTCTACACAACTTGTTGCATTGATTACGTAGGATCCTGTACTTTTCTCGAATCATGTCATTTGTAGGATCTGACTTGTGTCTGGTCTTTGCAGCACTCTTTTTCGCTATAAGTTTCTTAAGGTCTTCGGTTAACCATGGGGATGTATGATGGCGTACACAAACTGGACGAACAGGAACATGTACATCGTAAATCTTAATAAGGAGCGAGTTAAATACTGCTACCTGCTCGTCAACAGTACAAGCGTTTGTTACAGCCCTCCAATCCGTATTCACAGTATCTTCTCGTAATTTGTCCAAATCCATTTCCACAAAATTACGCTGCAGAAGTATTCTTGATTTGGCTTTAGGTGGTCTTATTTTATAAGAAAGAAATAAAAGATCGTGATATGAGAAGGCATTAGCAGCACCTTGACCATATTTTTCAACATGGTCGAGAGAAGAAACACTAACCAAATCAAGGAGAGAAGGGATGCAGTTAGGAAAAAAATGAGTTTCAGAAAAGGGAAGAATATTTAAATTAGCTGCTTCAACCAGAGATTTAAGCCGACGGGAGCGGGCATTTTCTTTAAGTAGGCAGGTATTAAAATCACCCATTAACACAGTGTGTGTGTAAAGTGGAGTAAGCTCTTCTATAATTATTATTATTATTATTAAATAGCCACCCATCCATCACAGCTCTTATTAGTCCACTGCTTAACATTGACCTCCCCCATAGATTATCTCATAGGATAATTTTGCCATTGTTGCCCTGCTTGACAGGCGCGTTGGCAACCGAATTTTTTTATGTTAAATTGTTAATAAGAAGAAGCTGCTGGTGATTTCCTGTGTTAGTTTACTTCTGTCGCCTCTTACGACACCAACGGGACGATATGGTAGTGAATATTCTTACAACGCTACTACACGGGTTGGGTTGTAATCGACTTTTTTAATTTTGTAAATCCTTCTTGAACTCCTAATAATTATGACTTGGACGTAACTAATGTTGTTGTAAGTATGTAGTAATGTCCTTTCTGTTGACGAGTTAGTTAGATCTGTCTAGATCGGTTAGATCAAGGCCCAAATGTAGAAGGTGGTGCTCTTTAATACGGGCGGCATCTTATGGTGCTTTCTTTTCCTTTCCTGTGAAGAGTTTCGGGGATATAACGTCACCCTGTCTTACACCCCTCTGCAGTTAAATAGGTTTCGAACTCTGGCTCTGTACTCGGATAGCCATCGCAGCCCAACTGAACAAACACTTTAGCACCTCGATATCCGACAGTCAACTTGGCATCGCTGAAGAGACTGTAGCACCACCCAAATTTCGATGGCATCAAAGGCTTTCTCATAGTCGACATATGCCAGGCATAGTAGCAGATTGTACTCTTCGGTCTTCTGTACAATATGCCGCAGGGTATGTATGAGGTCTATGGTACTGAAGCCTTTTCAGAAACCGGCTTGTTCAGGAGGCTGGAAGTCGTCGAGTCTGCGTACGAGACGATTCGTAATGACTCTCGAGAACAGCACATAGACGCGGCTCAGAAGGGATATTGGTCTGTAGTTCTTCAAGAGAGCGTTGTCGCCTTTCTTAAAGAACAAGACAACCGCACTTCTGCTGCATGCTTCCGGAGTTGTGCCACCATGGAGGACGGAATTGTAGAGCTTCTGAAGGACTTTAAGTACCGGTGTTCCACCCCCTTTCAGAAGCTCCGCTGTAATTCCATCCTCGCCTGGGGCCCTGTCGTATTTAAGATGATGGAGAGCCATTCTAATCTCGCTCAGACTGACATCTAAGATATCATCAGAATAGTTTTGTATAAGACTTGCTCTTGGATCGTTACTCACACTTGCGTGTGGCTCCAACGATGATGTGTACAGCTGCCCACAGAACCTTTCAATCTCACACCAAATCTCAAGTGTCCCGGAAATGATGCTGCCACACTCAGTCTTCAGCTTTATCAGTTGGCTCTTTCTGGCAGGTAGATCTCTGGCAAAGCAAACTTTGGAGTCCTGGTTCCGCTCGATCGCTTCTTTAATACGAGCATAGTAAAGTTGCGTAGGTCTCGCCGCATGTATTTGGAGATCTATCTGTTCACTTGCCTGTATGCCGTCAAATCTGTTGACGATTGCAGCCTCATCTCCCGTCTAACAGCCATGAAGTTAAGAGTGTGATCGGAGAGTTTTTGTGTTCTTCTACGGCGGGTCTTGCAGAACTTAGCTCCAACCGCATATACGGTTCCACGAGCTTGTCGTTCATATCGTCCACTGCATTGCAATCTTCTAGGCACTGAAAGCGATTACGTAACTCGAGCTGAAAGGTTTCGGGATTCTGGATTAGAGCACGCGAGTGACGGAGCCTTGACTTCATTAGACGAGACCTCTCCAACTTCTTGCATTTAATTCCGTCTTGCATTTAATTCCGCTACCATGTTGATGGGGGGGGGGGCGGATTTGGCCTCCAGCCAACTGCACTCACCAGACGAAACACAGAAGCAAAGCCTCTACTTCACGCATGGTCTTCTGTGAGGTCGTGGTACCACCCTGGTTTGAGCTGGCCCATGCGTGCAACAGCAAAGGCTGCCGCGTGGCTTTACCACTGCTCTGTAAATATAAAATATCTTCACGCTACTAAATAACGACGAACTTCTGTATTTCGTTTTGAACTAAAAATGAAATAAGGATATGAAATAATAGGGGTTATTAGAACATTTATATTACAATTATCTACTACAATAGTAACCTTGTTTAAAGAATATTGATGTGATTGTGTGAGGATAAAAAATAATAAAACTGGAAAATAAAATAAATCATATTTTTCGGAAAATATTGTCGCCTGCCGGAATTCAAAGTACCTACACGATATAAGAGGTTAAATTACCAACTCTACCTATGTCCATAAGTACAATATATAAAATATCGTAATGACAAGTGTGTTAAATTGTGATTGACGCTGAAAACTAAATTAACCACACGCGTTTAACGCGATTCCATAGTAAAACCATGTAAAACGTACAATATCAAATAAAATAGAACAGTTCAATTGCTCTCGGCCGCCCCAAAGAGTGCCCACGCATAATTTGAGTGTATTATCTATCTGGTGTCCGCCCAGACATTTTTGGGGTTGGACAATCGTTGTTTTTTCTAAAATTATCCTCAGTTAGTACTGATTCCCTCGTTAACGAGATGGCCCAGCCTTGTCAACAAGTATTAGGAAATACAGAGAACAAAACAAGCATTTAATTATCAAAAGATAAAAGCTTTTCATTAATATACCTTTTCAATATTTATATGTTTTAAATAGCATACATGTAAAACGAACAGATTTCTAACGAAGATCGATGTATAAACATCAGTGAAAATTTCTAGACAATAGAATAATACACTTAGCGGCCCGGGATGTGGCCCAAACATAAACAAACCGATACATAAACAGTCGACTTTGGTGCCGTGAATGAGATTTTCAAGTGGTAGATCAACACGTTTGTTTTTGTTGATTTAAGAGGGTAAGCACGAACAAAAGTTAATTTGTTCAATTTCTGTGACATTTAGCGTTAGTTTGTCGCAAGAAAGTACGAAACGTGGGTTCAAGTTTAATGTTAGGATGGTGCATTTTATTGTTGGTGAATCTGTTTTTTTGGGTTTGTTTATCAAATTAATGTATAGTCTTGTTTTCTTTCAGAATCGGAACACAATGACTGTAACTCCAGCTCAAGATACTGAAGCTGTGTTGCTTTGGAGTCTAGGGCAAATGCTGCGAGAGATTGCTGAATTTTAAAATTTACCACGTACAACGCTTAAATATGCCTTAAAAAGGCACGATCAGACCGGCTTGTATACGAAGAGACCAGGAAGTGGAAGAATCATGTGTATATCAGCGCAAGATGGCCGATTTATAACTCTCGCAATTTTGAGAAATCGGTTCTCTACTATAGTTCAAATAAGGCATTGTCTGCAAGCCGCAAGAGACGTCATGTCAACGCTAATCAACGGACGATAAGTAAGAAAATGGAGGAACGGGACCTGCGTTCTCGTAAAGGTCGCGACGTCTGGAATTTCTCCGGCAATATCACTTCACTCAACTTCAGTTCGCTCGCGAGCATGCAAATTGGACTCACGAGCAGTGAAGTAAAGTTCTGTGGACCGATGAATGCAGAGTAGCTTTCAAAGCTCCATATATGTAGAGAAAGCGTGGAGAGAGGTTTCTGATAATCGCCACCAGGCAAACCGTAAGTTTTCATGGTGGATCCGTAATGGTTGGGAATGGACCAGTACAGATGCACGTATAGATTTAGGGGTAGATGAAGGTCGGTTAACGGCAGTGCGGTACTTTGAAGACATCCTACAAGTTCATGTTTTATCCTACGTGGAATTCATTCGAGTCAAAGAATTCAAGTTAATGCAAGATAATGCTCGACTACACAATGCACGAAGCGTTCATGATTGTCTTTCGGAGGTGAAAAGTTCTAAATTAGAGTGGCAGCGAAGCCCGGATTACAAGAGGCAATCCTCGCGTTATTGGGAAATTCTGTTCTTTCATCTTCGATTAATTGTTTGATAGTGCGCATAGCAAGATAAGGGCTGCATTTAAGTCCAAAACAAACACGATTAAATTCGTTAAGCTTAGGATCTTCCTCATTAGAGAACCTATAAAGAATGCATAAATAGCGGCGAAACTCAGGGGCGACTAGTATTCTCACAAACATTTGTCTTATGTTAGCTGTAATTTCAATAGGAAATAAGCAAGAGTGTGATATTATTTTAATTAAATCTGCCTGCAAGTTCGGCTCTGCATACAAACAATCATTAAGCGATATGTTTGAAGTAGAAGACTCGCTTGCGTCAGTGACATTGCAAATTTTAGTGGATAACATATCACTACGTTCATCTGGATGATGCGGTATAATGCAGAACTTAGCATCCGAAGATTAATTTTAAACCTAAAGTACGTAACCAACGCGAAGTAAGGAAATGGTTCTGTAACCCCACATCAATCAGTATACGAATATCGCGGCGCTCACCAAATACATTAGTGACCTATGCAATATCTGTACCTAATATAACACTTTTATGAGTATTTTTGTCCGAGGGGACAACACTATACAAAGATGGAGTGTTATTATTATTTTGGTATGAGCACTTAACGATGCGGGTTCGAATGACGTATCAAGACGAGAACGCGAGTGAGACTCATGTGAATGATTATGCGGCTTGGTTTATCAGTAGAAAGATCCCGGTGTAATAACGTATGATGTCTTTTGTGGCAATGTTTACAATGGGTTTACGATTTACACGACATTAAATTATGTCGTACGCTCAGACAATTAAAAAACCGTGTAAGCATTTAAGAGTATTAAATTTATCAATAGCACTTAATTGAACAAATTTGAAACATTCATATAACAAGTTGTTCTTATCTATATTAGTGATAAAAAATTATTTCGTTATTCTTAACGAAAATTGATAATTATATGATAAAAATGAGTCGCAGTAGATCTACTATAGAGAATCTGACAACCAAATTAAAGTGAAATGTACTAATGTAATATACTGTTTCTTTGTTTGATTCCAAAAACATTTTATCAATCATTCTATTTGATATAATTGGAAATAAATCTAAAGTGCCTTAAAAACATTTTCCTATACATATAGCATGCTATACATAAGTGAATTTAACACTAAAATATAATTTCAACGGTAAAAATATGAGACATGGCATTACTCAATTCCACCGATTCAATACAATTTGAGTACCACTTTAACGAATGCTCGGTGATTTAGTCGAATATTCGGCCGAATACGAATATTCGGTAAAGCTGTTGAATACCGAATATGAAACGAATATTCGGTCCATCTCTTATATTTATAATAAATAAATAAATTAACAATTACTTAAATAGAATTAAAAATAATAAACGAGTGAAAATATACCTGATATAGAAGAAACGCATATCCTATTTATTACTTGACTCCGTAAAGAATGCTGTAAAACATAAACACCTTAAAAATATACCTTCGCATTTTATAAAAATCTTACGGTAATATTTGTTTTTTTAATTAATTAAAAATAAAAAATGAATGTGATAAAATCTCAGAAACTAGTTGGGAAACTACCAAACTGTAAAATTTTATAATAAAAAAATATAAAATTTTTCCACCTGCTGGTCCTGCCACCTACCACCTGCACTAACAAACACAAACAGTCGAACATCTAGGATAAATAGTATACTAGAACTATACATTCTGCAGGAAATGTTGTGTCATTTGCTGCACTACCTAACATTGTTGAATAGTTCGTTGAGGTTGATTAAACAACATACTGTGCTAAATTGCTCCGTAACGAAACAGTCATACTCGTAATAATTAGTTTAAGTTCGCGCTTAGAGTTGTGTTAACATTCATTTTAAAGCTAATAAATCCATGATTCCAGTGGTTACATTAAAATTTCAGTGTGAGTGGAATCACTTATATTACAAGCAAAGATATTTTAAAAAACTTTATCCAACGGTTTTGTAACTGACCTACGACAACTGGCGGATCGCTCGCTGCTGTGAGTCACCGCACCTGCTGGCCGATCGCCGCCATCGCCGCTCGCTACGTATTGCTGTGTTAAGTACTGTCAACACAGCGCTAAGATGACACCAAACAAAGCGTCCTGCGCGGGATGTCGCAACGTTGAGACTAAAGACGGCGCTTATATGAAGTGTACTCAGTTTAAGCAAATTTTTGACATATTTTGTGCTAATTGTAGTCCTAAAAAGTTTGCTACTTTTTCGGTGGAATTGAAGAGGTCCTGGATATGCGTTGAATTACGCAGTAGAATACCTAAGTGCAATAATTCGTAAACCACTGTACGCACGCATCAAATCTTAGACCAAAGTATGTCTATTCCGAATGAAAATGTCAATATGCTTGTTGGCGGAACCCGGTTTACGAAATCTCCTAACCAGAACCTGACATCAAACTATGTTCTGAAAGAAATGAAGGAAACTGTCATACTGGAACTGAAAATGCAAGCCAATTTTGAAGAGCAGCTTATTGAAAAAAATTAACAAATTACTTGCTGAGCAATTTTTAGCGCTAAAAAATTAATCTAGTATACATTAATATGTTTCTTTTCTTTTTACAATAATGTATAATTATTAAAGAACTTAAAATACCTACTTGCATTATTTCTTGGCTTCGGAAATAAGAAGTATCAGGTATTTCTCATGATATCTTAATAACTTTAATTACCTCCTCGATTTTATAAGACTATTATTTCCTCTGGAAATCTTTCATGAGACCCTTTTAAAGTGGCAGCAATTGACATAAAATACGATTGGTAGTTTTAAGCGTTGGTAGGTTTCTATGGAGTCTGCTAATTCTTTCGTCTGGACTAACGAAACAGAGAAAACTTCAAGTAATTATGGCCCCGTTTCGCACAGGTAATTTAGATAACAGCGCCATCTACCAGATTCAATTGTTAATCTAAACCATCTATGGACTCATTCAAACACACACAAAAAATTTCGTCAAAATCGATCGAGCAGTTTTTGACTTTTAGCGAGACTATCGGACAGCAGTTTATTTTTATATAAAGAAATTAAAAGTTATCTCTGTGCATGACTATTTCCGTTGTAAATGTATGAATACCATACTTTTGTAGCGTTACGAGTAGTTGACCCTTCGATTCTGACCTCCATAATGAAAATTACGCAGAACCGAGGTTGGTAGTTAAATTGACTGAAGATGTTAAACAAACGACGCGGTTAGGGAGTGGAAACTCTCCTCCGCTGAATATTAATCGGTTACTGAATACGCTTTTATTTCCTCTTGTATTTATCTGTGGAGTGTTGATCCCTCAGAATGAACCAAGATTTGGATTGTGTAAACGATATGGTTATTTAATATTAGTCGTATTAGTTTGTAAAATATGTTTTATTAGGTAGCGGTATTAAGTAAAAAATAATCCATTTTAGATTTGGTGTATTTTAGACCTAAGCAAATTTTTTTTACTATTGTGACTACTACATAAGAATGTAATCATTTCATAGGAAAAAGATGGATCGGCAACGCACCTGCGATTCCCCTGGTATTGCAGTTGTTCATGGGCGGCGTTAGTCACTTACCATCAGGTGAGCCGCATGATCGTTTGCCCCCGACTTTAAAAAAAAGGTATATATAAAATAGGCAAAACATATAATAATAAAGAAAGGCAATAATAAAAATAAAATATATAATAATAAAAAGGGATTTATTTCTATTATTAGGTGAAAGCTTGTCAGGAGGAAAATTCAGTGAGAAAAGTAAATCGAATATTTATTAATTTATTTAATTAATCAAGCGCTTTAAAAAATATTTAAATATAAATATAAAAATATTGTGCTTAACTTAATAATATACAATCCCAGTTGGCATTCCCTTCCAGTCAACCCATGGTGTGGTGAAATATATGGCATACCTGCATCAAATAAGTTTTAAGAATATAAATATTTATATTATAATAAAATTTATATATTAGCATAAATAGATACATACTGGCACACATAAATATTACTACATACTAATTTGATGAATAAGTTTTTGAAAACGCTATGAAACTTTAGGATAAGTATTATATGTAAATTGTATTAATTTTTCAACGTTACTATTGTGACTACTACATAAGAATGTAATCATTTCATACCTTTAACACACACATCACCTCATAGTCGGCATCGGATTCTATACAACATAAGTGCTTTTTCAGGCGAGTTAAAAGGTGAAAATCACTGGTCATAGTTTCCCTCTGTCGCCTCTTATGAAAGTCACGTGATGACATGGGGTAGTGGATATTATTACTCCGCCACTACACGGCAATGTATAAATTAAATTGAATAAAATAAAAAATACATTGTTTACGTCCATACTGCCATGGTCGTCACATAATTGTTGCTTGGCCAAATTACGAGTATGTCGTTTTTAACGTTCATACCGTTCATACCGTTACAATTATGTCGTAGAAGTTCCTAGTTTATTACTTGGACGTTTGTTCAAGGTTCATACCGCGTATGTCTGAGGTAAGTACTATGAATTCTATCACTCTAAGGGTAATGCTAAATACTGACATTCCTCGGCAAGGTCTATGTTCAGCAATGGACTTCTGAAGAGCTCTAATGATGATAAATGCTGAATACGTAATATTCTGTGGTCAAACAGTTGCACAGAGTAGAGAATGTCCCAAAATAATTTTAACCTCTCAACCCCCTAGCGATTTCATGAGACCGCGGCCATATTTCGTCAAATCCCTAGCGGTCTCATGAGGTTGCAACCACCCACAGCACTTTAATCCATAAAACTTATATATAGAGACTACTTTTCTATGAAAAATTTTGGCATTATATAATTAATATGAAATAATCTATCCTCTAGTACAGGGGTCGGCAACCTGCGGCTCTTTGAATGTAAAGCTGCGGCTCTTTAATTGCATTCGCAAATGTTATTTATTTTATAAAATAAAAGATTTGTTAAAAATACTGAATCGATTAACGAGTATTAGGCACCTCTCAGCCACTTGTACTCGTTTTTCATCGCACCCGTCCCCCGTGACATGCGTTGTCTTAAAATATGTATATATTTAATAAATTACCTATTTTGTTATTTATCTATTTTATAGCTTTTTTATAAAAAAATTAGCGTTAAAATACTAATTATAAGTGTAAGTAAGTAAATATAAATTATTATTTAATAAAGCTATTTTCGAAATCTGAGGATCAAAGTAGGTAGGTATTTGCAGTTTTATATTGTTTATATGTTTGGCAATTTTTATTGATTTCTGTATAGCTGAGCATAACAACTTTCTTCAAAACTTAACTGTGCAGACTGCGCCGTGATAAACACGATCTGACAAGTCCGTTCGTGCCAGTCAGCGATCTTTGCACACGGGAGGCGACCACAGGTGCGACGAAACTACGAGTATGTACTTATAGTCAGTACGTGAGAGAGTGAGACAAACAGTGTTTCGTGTCTAAATGATTTACTTTAGTAATTAAATTGTTTAAAAATTATTTGTTTTATTTAAATAAGTATTTTTAATTGGGAAATATCGTTGTAAAATGTTTTTTGATAAATTATATTTTATCATGCTCAACTTCTCGTATGTAAATACATACGAGAAGTCAGTCTGAACTGTTTCGTGATTCCAAAAATAACTCAGAAATTTTGAAAAAAATCAAATATTTGCCACTATCCGCTCTTACAGTGCAAGATAGGATATAGCTAAAATGTCTTTAATGTAACATATTTGCAGGTGAAATACATTCAACTTGCATCTGCCTTATTGCTTAAGATGAGTCTTGCGACATAAAAGAAACGGCACAAGTTGTCTTTTTTGTCAAGTATATGTCTTCCCAAGATCCAAAAGATGAACTTCTAGGATGGTTACCGCTCTCGGGACAAACTAGAGGGGAAGATATAGCGAAATCCGTGCAAAAATGCTTCGAAGATAATAAGATCGATTTAATTAAAATCATTTCAATAGCAGCTGTTGGAGCCAGACAGGAAAAAAATAAAAGGACAACAACGATCCTTCAGATTTCTTATATTTACGCGAACACTATACATTTATTAAAACTAATTTTACGGATTTTATCGCATTTTATTTATTTTATTTTTAATACCCGACGTTTCGGGTGCTTTCCAGCACCCATGGTCACGGGGGACTGAGGTGACTGACGTCCCGATGTCAAAGTTAACCCGGAGTACCCTCAGCTTTTTAATTATTGACTTTGGTCCGATCTACGCAGAATGAACTAACTGTGTTTTGAAGTCTTGCAGTGGTTTGCTTGGGTTTAGTTTTAATTTTATTAATTATAGGATTCCAAGCAGGTGGTAGTACCCAGCCTCCTTCTTTATTGAAAGGATGTTTTTTAATTTCAATAGCCTCACGTATCATCCTTGGTAGGAATCGATGTTTTTTCGCGAAGATTTGTGGTCTATCAAATCTCATGTAATGGTTGGGGCCATCTAGGTCGTAGGTCGCAAACTGCAGACTTCCCGGAACGTTGATGCTTCACGTCAGCTATGTGTTCTTTTATGCGGGTTCTAATTGATCTAATTTGTTTGCCCTATATATGAGAGACCACAATCACAATCAAGCTTGTATACTCCTGCATCTTGTACGTTTTCGTCTCGTACGTTTATTACGTCCAATAGTGAGTCAAATCGATTCGCTAACTTACAGATTGGCTCAACACTTAGCCAAAATAGTATCACTACTCAGAGGACACACAAGAGCATATACTAAGGATTCATATCATTTTGTCAGTGAGATAAAGGACCTACGTCTTGCTGACAATGAAACCATGGTCAGTTTTGATGTTCAGCCTGTATTTATATGCCTACCTGTTGAAGACTGCATCTCAATTATAACTAGGAAACTAGATGAAAATAACATGTCACCAAAATATGCAGTTTGCCGGGCGGATTTTTATGGCGCTTGAAGGGTTAAAATGTTACCAACAAATAATTAACTACAGATCGACTGAATGAGCTGTGAATTTTGTGTGATTTCAAGTAATATTTTTTATGTGCGGAAGGTAAGTCGAGGCAAAAAAGCATTATTAGCTATAATTTGTATATTTGATATTTGTGTTTTATATATAATTAATATGCAGTTGAAATCATATAATAGAAAGGGCTTAATATACAAGCCTAACAAGTTAATAAATTACGGTTGAATTTCGACTACTAGTTTGTTAACCTATATTTCAATGAAGGAGCTAGAAATAATTATTATTATAAGTAGGTTGGTGATGGTGTTTTCAAAAACCATTTTTGAACAAGTTTTTTGAATACTATTACGACCTTTCCTGGTGTCATCGGGCAAGAAATTTCAAAGAAGTGCAACCTTAACCGTAAAGGAGTAATACGACCTGTGCAAATCTTATAGGGTTTTCTACCATTTATGTAAGCTCTTTCTTTCTCTAACCACTAAACTTAAGAACGAGTTGAGTAGATCAAACAACTAACCATGCCTTTAATTTACATTTACAACGCTTAGGATAAATTTTCTTTGTGTTGGTTTGTGATTTATGGACTTTCCAAGACTTGTGAAAATTGTTCCTTGTGATACATATATTTTATTAGCTTCATAGAATTTTAGAAAATAGTACCAATAAATTCTATGACACGAAATTATAATCTATTAACATAGTTGTTATTAATAAAATAAGGATGATGAACGATGTCTGCTTGTTGCTGAAATTGCCTCAAGGTTTTGTGGCCTACAAATATCTACATTTATTCTCGAGTAGACTAAAATTTGAGATGCGTTGTTATCTGCGATCGTTGTTATCGTATTCTGTGAGATTTTCGTCCTTCCCCGGTCGAGCCGATTCCTACGTGCTACAAATGTAGCACATAGTATATTCAGGCAGTTTTAATTTTGCATTAGCATTTTTATATTTGCTTAATAGGAATCATTAGTGAAACATTTAAATTTTTAATTAGTAAGTTAATAATTTCTAGTAAATTAATAAGTGAAGTTTTAGAAGAATTATATTGGTATATATGTATATGTAAGTCCCACTTGTGAAAATAGGCATTCTTTTATTTCACAGAGGTTAAAAATTAGGATACAGCATTTAAGTTTGCTGCTTATAAAAACAATTTGAGCAATGTTATAGCTTGTTAAAAAGATTTTTTTCAATACAACGTGAGGGAAATATCGAATTCGGTGCGTAAGTAGACCGCTAATCCCTCCCATATTGAAAGATCTGCGACAGTGTTTGCGAGGAATGGATGATCTGTTTTTATTGAAACATCGTCTTGTATGAAGATTGGTAGAAAAAGCGATGTCACTGGAACGATCCATATAGTAGTGTTTACTTACACCCTTTTTACAGCCAAAGGGTAAACGAGTGTTATTCAAACATTTATTACAAGAAGTTATTCGACTCAGATCTTCATTCAAATTAGACACAATCGGATGAATTCAAGATTATATATAAAGAGATATAATATATAGAGATGAATCATTTTTGAAACGGTGTTGTCGGTGGTTTTAAGAAATGTTGAAGATAATAAAAGTTATGACTTCTAATTAAAAGAATTTATTTATGATAGAGAATATAAAAATTATTACGACTTCAAAGTGTACCTAATGTTATTTGACAAGAGAAAACTTTAAAGCGTAAGATGAAGCCAATATTTGTATTTGTATATGGTTATTTAATAGATCTAAGTATTGCTCAAATTAATTTAATGTAGTTTTGAAGAGTAGTTGTACATGATGATATTTAAGTTGATGTTGTTTTTATAGACGAATCTTACATTTTAGTCCATTCTGTGTGATTTATTGATATTTTGCCAGTGAGCAAAAGCACACCCATTTATTAATCTAAACTTACATTTAGCCACACAGGACGAATGGAGACGAACATGAAGACATGATTTCAAACATTATGTATAGTTGAACAGGGCACCGTGCGTTTTAATGAAAACTTGATGTTCATTATGTTGGATTATAGAATAGAATAGAATAAAATCATTTCATTTTCAACATAGAGTATAATATGTAATTCTTAATTAAAGTAATTTTTTACTTTTATTACTGGTTCTGAAAAATGTTCTGTCCTGGAGAGAATCAAGAAGAAACCCAGCGTAATTTGTCGCAAAATAAAGTTAATATACAACATGGTAGCGATCGCCTCACTCAGAGATTATCATCAATTATGTACTCTTTAGTAATATTATAACCCCTATTAAACAATTCTTGCTTAATACAAATAAAAACTGTGTCTGGTCTGCAACACTTGATGTTCATTTTATTGGATTATAGAATAGAAAAGAACAAAATCAGTTTATTTTCAATATAGATTACATATAAACCTTATTGAAAGTCATTTTTACATTTACTTTATTAGATCGGAAAAAACCTTTGTTCTGGGAAGAACCAACAAAAAACCAATATAACCCCTTATTAAACAATTTTGCTTAATACAAATTTAAAATAATTGTTTTGATAGATAGGGATATTTCTGGGATTTTGTAAAAGCGTATAAGTATATATAGTCTTGTTTCAGGATAAATAGGAATGTGTATTATAACAACAAAAAAGTTGTATTTTTCTACCTACTTCAAAAAGGAGGAGTTATTTGTTCAATTCGAATGTATGTTTTTTTTATGAAAAACTTATCACAGAACTTTTTTCTGGGTCTGGGTATTAAGAATAAGTTTAAAATAAGTTAATTAAACGTGATAAAATCCGTATACGTGGTTCTACTAAATGTGTAGTGTTTGCGTAAATTTAAGAAATCATAATGCGTATTTAATTGACTTCGAATACATTGATGATCTTCTTATTTTATCTACCGACTTGAAAAGGGAGGAGGTGTTCAATTCGACTGTATGTTTTATGTGTGTTACTTTAGAAGTTTTCTCTGGGTGAACCGATTTGGCGATTACTATTTTGTCTGAAAGCTGGTGCTTCTCCATAGATTGCTATAAAGTACGGTCACTTGGATTTTCGCAGCTGAAATATACCAATACCTCGGTATATCACAAAACATCAGTATCGATGAGGTGGGTATGAAACAGTCGGTTTGGGATGTGTTTTTTGCATGCTTGACCAAAGTGATTAACAGCCTTTTGTCCAGTGTAAATAAGACACAAGTATATAGCGGTTGGGTCATCCCCGTACTCGTGTACCTTTTGTATCATGTATCATGTACCTTTGGCATACTTAGGTGGACTCAAACTGTACTAAACACCCTGTATAGTGTGTACAAAAGTCTACATTGCTATAACGTTCCATAGGATGCACCATCCGCGATCGTCGGTAATGAGGCTGTAATTTCTGCGGAAACATGTTGGACGTGGCTATTTAAGCGCGCTTACCATGCATAATGAAGAAGTGTGCAGCCTTCGTAATTAATTTCTTACGAGATTGGATGATCCAGTGACAGTCAGTCTTTACAGTGACGTCATTTCTTGTGATAAAGGTCTTACCCCTCTATCTTTAGCCAACGAGCAATAGCAAGACCTGGCAGTACAGAGCATTTCAGACCGGAAGACTGTATGGAAGGAGAAGGAGCTCCACGGAAGTTCTATAAGTCTCTACATAAGCCTTTCGTGGACACAGTCGCCTCCCTCCACTAACTACGTTTTGGTGACCTCTTCGTCTGTGCGATACAAGATCAGGTTATTAAGACGAACAACTACCCGAAATACATCCTAAGGGATGGCACCGTTGACATGTGTCGAGCTTGCCACTATCGGGGTGAGTCAATTAAGCATGTCATCTCTGTTTGTTCGGCTCTTTCCAACACTGAGTACTTTTTTTACTTATTATAAGCTATTGCTTGATCACAACCTCACCTGGTGGTAAGTGGTAATTAAGCCTTAGATTGTAAATCGCACTGTCTCAGCGTAACAAAAGCCTTTTCATTCATGCTTTGAAGATGCCCAGATTGTATTCGCACGGAAAGAAAAACGCCTACAAATTATTCCACTACTTTGCTATACGCATTAAAAAGTTAAACCAATTGATTCTAATGCGTGGAATATCGACACCCAAGGGGTGAGAACCCACCGACCGTTTGGTCATTCGATGGTGAAGGGAGATGGAGGAATTAAATTGTGCAATTCCTACACACACTCACTGAAATGTATCCTATAGAATACCGAGAGACTGGCTAATATGTGCCTCTGCTCGAGGCTGACAAAGTTGATTTCAACCAAATCAAGGTCACCAATGAGCCTCTTAGCACGTCTTTCCATTGATTCTAACGCTGCCGGGTGGCATTTTGCGGCAACAGACCATATTTGACAGCAGTACTCCATGCATGACCGGACTTGCGCTTTATATAATGTAAGAAGCTGCTCCGGCGTGAAGCACCGCCGCACCCTTGCAAGAACACCAAGTTTCCTTGCGGCTGCTTTTCCTCTGGACTCAATGAACCGCTCATAGTTGAGGTTCGAAGAAAATTCAACCCCTAACAACTGAAGGCGGTCAGTGTACTCCAAGGATACATTCCGGAAAATAGGAGCCAGAGTAAGCGAGTTCCTTTTAGCGGTGAAAAGACATGCTTGTGTTTTGAAGGCGTTGAGTCTCACGAGATTGTAATCAGCCCATTCGGATGGTGCCTGTATTGTGAGATTCAGATGCTCAATCTTAGCCTCTCTTTCGAACTGAATTTGATCTCGACTGACCCAGGCACTTGGTTGGTATCTCTCCAAAATTGTGCTATCGTCTACATACTCGTAGGTACCGGGCATAAGCAGATCATTAATATGGCAATACTGAATTTACTGTATTACAAGTATTTTCCGGAAGCCAGGCTCAAAAATGATCGACCCAGCTCTATTGGGACCGGGCCATCGTCAGACAGCACTATTCTTGCGAATAAGCTTGATATTGTGTTGACGGACCGGGCACAGTCAAGGATAGTTTTGGTCGATATTACCATTCCGTATGACGAGAACTTCGTGAAAGCCGAAACACATAAACGAACAAAATATCTAGACCTGGCTCACGAGATGAGAGACATGTGGGATGGACTGCTAACCAAAATTGTACCCGTAGTCGTTTCTGCGAATGGTTTATTCCCAGTTAGCTTCTGAGGACATCTGATGCGACTGGAACTCCGTGATAGACCGTTCCCAGCTCAAATGCATAAGCCGGTGCTCCTCGATACTGCCTGCATCACCCACCGGTTTCTTTCCCTTTCCCCTAATTCTCGGCCCTTTAGTCACCCCTGTTGAGGATTTTTTTAATAAGCTAAGATACTCCAAATTAACATTGATATCAGGACGTCAGTCACATCAGTCCCCCGTGATTATCGGTGCTGCAACGCACCCGTAACGTCGGGAATAAATGATAATTTAAAATTAAACGCGATATAATCCTTAAAAGTAGTTTTAATCAATGTATCGTTTCGCGTAAATATGAGAAATGATTAAAATTATCTTTTCAAAACTTTTACTGCGAGTTGGTGGTACAGAAATAGGTGTCCAATGTACTACCACATTTAAATATAGGTATTACTTTACTTTGTTTCATTAAATCAGGAAATACACCAGATTCGATACTAGTATTAAAAATATTAGCAAGATAGGTTGCAATCAAATATATTATGGGCGCAATAACTGTAACGGAAATCCCCATAAAGCTGAGTTTTTCTTTGCATTTAGGCTTCTGCCTTTGCTATTTTATTTTACCGGTCATTAGAGGGGGCGCTCTCACCCTTGCATAAATACGTTCACAGGTGAAGGTTCCTCTACTTCATTAAATATATAACAAAATTTTATTTTCAAAAATATTCCTTTTACTTTTGTCGTGGTAGTATAATTATTTTACCTTTTTATCTATACATATAATAAAACAGTAACGAAAGAAAAACTGTACATTGCGAATTTTCGAGAAAAAATAAGTGGCTTTTGTTAAAAAAGCAAAACTGATAACAAAAAGTGACTTTTTAGAATTTTTGTCTGTTTGTCGTTTGTCTGTGTGTATTGTACGGCTTCACACCAAAACTACTAGATAGATTTAAGTGGCTTTTGTTAAAAAAGCAAAACTGATAACAAAAAGTGACTTTTTAGAATTTTTGTCTGTTTGTCGTTTGTCTGTGTGTATTGTACGGCTTCACACCAAAACTACTAGATAGATTTAATTTAAATTAAGCAAAAAAGGAAGGCTTTAGGCTACATATTATTACGCTGTATGTTACAGAAGGTAAGCAATATTGATTTTAAAGGGTTTTTCTTCGTAATCGAATGCACAAAATAATTGAATGCACAAAATGACATGTTATTAGTTAAAATAAAAATAAAAATTTAACCATGGGAACATAATAATCACGCCATTTTTATAAAGGAGCGGGGCAGTAATATTATAAATTGGAAGGGAACAGCTGTTTATAAATATGTCAACGGGGAATTTAGCGGTAAGGTCAGCGACTGACAGATTGATTGGTGGTACAACAAGTTACACTATCATGAAGTCAAGTCAAACTTTTAGTTCTAAGTTATATCTTACCATGCACATTTGTTGCAGGTAATTGATTTAAGTATGTAGTTCTTAGTTTTGTTTCTTGCTGCTGTTACCATATTTTTTTAACGCAAAAATTGTACTTGTCTGTTAAATTAACGACAATTTAGTTTTAATTCATAATTTAATTAATTAATTTGGGTAGATAATATGTAGTTTCCGTTTTCTAACTAGATAGCGTTGGCGTCAAGTTAAATCACGCCATGGTTTCGTTCTCAAAAATAGATGTTATAGGTGTCGATGGGCCGCTCTCATCCTGTAGAAACGGGGGTTACCTTTGTTGTCTGTGTTGGTTGATGTGTTTAATTTTCCTGCGAATAATAATTACTTTTCTACTTACTAGCAATTCTTACGTACTTATTCGATTTTTTTTTATTGTTATGAATATCGTTAGTTCGTTAGTATCGGATTAAGAAGGAATTTTAGCTATGTCTTTTAGAAAAAAATCAAATCTGTCTTGAAACTCAAGGGTTTCTAAGATGCGCAGGTTCATTCGATCTCTCGAACCCACGCAGAGCGTGAACAACGGCTAGGTGCTAACAGTGAGCGTAATGCACTAAGTTTGTCCGCACGCAGCACCAATAACGACTAGAATTTAAACGAGTCCGCACTACTGCTTCCCGATCTCAGGAAAGTTGTGGAACAACGAGAAATGCGTTTAACTATCGACCGGGATCGTCATTCTTTATCTCGCGCATCCAAAACAGTTACACAGAAGGATCAGAGGTTGAGTCTTCAGAATATCCGCTCTGAGACTGCTCGATCACTTGAGAGCAGTCAGGAGCGTGAGATACGACTTGCGCGTGACTAATAACGTGGGAAAAGCCAAGGGTATAGCTATAGTTTATAAAGATTTCTTTAAAGTGATTTGCAATATTATTGTTAATTCAGTGTACCCTTGGGATCCGGTGCATTCCGCACCGGATCGGTGAAATATACGGGATGAAAAGTTTTTTGCTGTGTAGGTGTTAAGTCTAGGCGACATATAGGTTTTAATTTGTTTTGGAAAATGGAACACCTGATGCAGAACCGCAACAGACCAGCTAAAGTATAAGAGATATAAAAATGGTGCCATAGCAAAAAAAATTCCACGTGAAGAGAATTATCTGCTGTGAGAATAAATTTGAAGATCTGGAACATCTGTTGTAGAACTCCACGGCCCAGCGACATTATAAAATATATAGGATTGACGTCTTAGCAAAAGTTGTTTTGTCTGATGGGCATTTCCTGTTGACTTACACATACAAATTGAATTAACCAAATATAAAAGTCCAAGTTAATTAATCTAATACACTAATATACTAAAAACTAGAACTAATATGACAATTAAATAAAAATAAAATATATTTAAGTACAGCAACTTTCCCGATATGCTCCGCTCAGTCCATAAGAGATGCGCGAGAGAAAGAGATCAACCGTGCGAACGAGAGGTAAAGTAACTTTGAGCGACACTGCACACGTCTGAACGCCTAGAAATCCCAGCGGAACTGAAAGAATTTTCAGGCGTTTCTGGTTTATAAATGGCATATAGGTAAAAAGTACGAAAAATTATTTTTATTTTATTTTATTTATTTCTAATTCACTTGAAAATAGTTCTTTTTTATGTGGATTTAAGTACTATTTTTATACTTCTAATAGAAAAAATAGATATTGGCAGTAAAAATAATCACGAAATTACAACTTTTTAAGCCCTTCAAATAAGAAAATTAAAGCATTTCTAAAAAATAGTGACCAGATCAGATTATTATAGACAATATGTTAAAAATGTGCTGAATACTTTTCTTGATATTATTACAGTTTGTACATAGCAGAGGCTTTATTATGACCTTTAACACATGTAACTTAAACAATTATAATTTCAATTGATAATTTATGTTACGAGGTTTGTCTTTACCAGTTTCGCTATTAAATATACTCGGTCTCTCTATCTCTTAATTTCTTCTTAATTTTGTTGCTAATATATAAGATTAATATGTAGGATTTGGCTGTTGAGCATACTCTTTTAACCATTTTAGAATAATTTTGACATATTCTCTAAAAGTTTTGGAAAAATTATATGATCTTTCATTGTAAAGTTCATATAATATTCGCTTGCTCTTATGTATTTCTACTGTCCCACTCATTAAATGCCTCGCAACTGTTACTGGAGCAATTTTTAGAAGTGAATTTAGAAATGTTTTATTAAATTCATTGCTTATAAGGGTAAATATTACTCCATATAAACAGCCCGAATTTCTCTTGTAAGATAGCGATTGAGGTTTTTTTTACCATATTACTTGTAAGTCTCTCCAGGCGTCTGTTTAATATATTAATCGGAATAAACACAATTTTCTCAAATTCCTGTTTTTTGTGCATATATTAAGTTAATGAAACAAGTTGTCCACAGTGATCTGAACTTAGTTTTGGAATTATGAATTTCTTGATTGGTACAACATTTGTAAAAATATTATCAATACGAGTTGCACTACGCCCTGCAATACGTGTAGCTTCTAAGATTAAATTATCAAGATTGAATGATTTGAACAATGAGCAAAATTTAATACTGATCGAAAAAGCTTCTGGGAGATTGATTTTTGATTTGCTTCACAGAATTTTAGAAAATAGTACCAAGAATTACTACGATATGAAATTATAATCTATTAACATAGTGTTTTATCAATAAAATAAGGATGACTAACGATGTGTGCTTGTTGCTGAATTGCCTGATGGTAAGTGGTTTTATGGGCTATAAATATCTACAATTATTCTCGACTGGGATTATACTAAGATGGTATGCTTTATTTACATTAAAAGAGTTTCCATTCGCCGTTCAAAGCATTAAGCAGCCTACGCTGGTATTCTGTTAGAGCGTGGTCCTTCCCCGTTCGAGCCGACCACTATGTTCTACAAATACCTCCAGCGAGGCTCTACCACGTATATTGACTGAGTCAGTTTTAATTTTGCATTGGAATTTTTATGTTAGCTTAATGAAAAAAAATAGTAACCAGCAGATCAGGTGAAAGATTTAAATTTTTATAAGTTAATAATTGCTAGTGAATTAATAAGTTAAGTTAAATTCTATAGGTACCTATACTATGTAACTCCCACTGTGAAAGTAGGCATCCTCATATTTCTGAGAGGTTTATAATTAGGATACAGGTTTTGCTTATACTGGATTTATGAAATAAAATATTGAGCAATGTATATATATATATATATATATATATATATATATATATATATATATATATATATATATATATATATATATATATATACATAAATTTTATCAAGATCTGACAAGTTTTTGAGTTATCCTTAATAACGCGTACTTAATTGGGTTTCGAATACATTGATGATGTCCTAATTTTGTCTTTCTACTTCAAAAAGGAGGAGGTATTCAATTCGACTACGTTCTTTTTGTGTTAATACAGAAGCTCTCTCAGATATTTTCTCTTGGTGAACGGGTTTTCATGATTTTATATTAATATACATTCTATTAATATAAATTTGATCAAGATCTGAGAAGAAGTTTTTTAGTTATCCTTATTAATGCGTATTTAATTGATTCCGAACAAGTTTACGATGTTCTCATTTTATTATATTTATATTGAAGTCGGTTGTACAAAATTTAAAATTTTACCACTTGCTATAAAGTCGAAATTAGACTATAAATAAAAAAATGCTTGACTTATTCTGATATAAATTTATGTGTGCCTTTCATAATCATAATATGTGTACCGGTGTGTATATAAGACGCTCAAATGAAAATATTAAATTGACTTATACGCTATTTGATACAAAATATTGAACTACAATTACGCTGCAATATTATGTTGCATCAGCGATTTAAATCTTATAGAAATAAGAATTTATTAAGATAAAATGAAATTTATGTGGCTTTATTAAATTTTGTAAAAAATACATAAATGTACATATGTATATCATTAGATTCTCAAACCTATTCAAGCCTACTGTTACGAGCTTGAGGTTCGTGACAATAAAAATTGCCGATAAAATTACCTAAATTAACACTTTAATTTACTTTACACAAATTAAAGTTAAAAACACTAATAACTAAACACACTAATTCACTTAATTCCGCTCCGAAGCTTCGCTTGTGTCGCCGAGTTCATCTCTGCCCCGATCGCATCTTGCAGCGCCTATTTATTTAAATTAGCAAAGAAGCATCCCGAATATTCAATAAATGCGCGCAAAGGGACGAGTGTGCGAGTATAGATTTTCTAGAAACTTAGTTCTTTGGATGGCGCTGTTGGTTGAGAGATTTGTGATGTCATTTTCTGCAAAGCTCCCCTCGCTCTCGTTCCTGACACTAGATGGCGCTAGTTGCAACACTGCCCCCTCCTAAGACATGCTCGTCCCGAGCATTATCGGTTCCACAATAACGCGCCAAGCGATCCACATGGACGATCTTAGGAGTCCCTCTTGCGTCTTTCTGTATCCGGTAGGTCACATCGTTGATCCTGGTTACAATCCGGTACGGGCCGTCCCATTTAGCTTGAAGCTTAGGAGATTTCCCTTTGCTGCGGACTGGATTGTGCAACCACACTAATGAACCTACGTTGAACCCTTTATTGTTCATTTTGCGGTCGTACCGGGTTTTCTTTTTCTCAGACATTTGCTGGCCCGATTGTCTGACGTGCTCATAAATGTCATTCATTTTGTTCTGCAAGTCGTTTGCATAATCGGTTATACTGCGTGGGGCATCAGGTGGTATCCCGGTGATCAGGTCTGCAGGCAGCCGTAATTCTCTTCCAAAGTTTGCGAAAGCTGGTGTCACTGCTGTATTTTCGTGAACAGAACTTCGATATGACAACAAAAACGGTTGTATGTGCTTGTCCCAATCTCGTTGCCGATTGTCTACAACTTTTGCTAGGTACCTCTCCAATGTCTGATTAAATCGTTCCACCATTCCATCAGATTGCGGGTGATAAGAAGTCGTTCTTGTTTTATGAGTACCCATAACTCGGCAAGTTTCCTGGAATATTTGAGACTCAAAATTCCTTCCTTGATCGCTGTGAATCTCTAAAGGTACTCCAAAACGACAGAAGACTTCATGAACTAGTTTATCTGCAACTGTTGAAGCTTCTTGGAATTTGGAATGGCGAAGACTTCTGGCCACTTAGTGAAGTAATCCATCACAACCATGAAATACTTGTTACCGCTTTCACTCTTCGGAAACGGCCCCGCCACGTCAATGGCTATTCTCTCCCATGGTGCACCAACATTGTACAACTTTAATGCACCTCTACTACGAGTCTGAGGTCCCTTTACAGCCGCTCAACTTGTACATTTACGACACCAGTCCTCGACATCGTTTCGACAGTGGACCTAATAAAACCGTTCTCGGATCTTCAGTAGAGTTCGTTTAACTCCCAGATGGCCTCCGGAACAATGATTATGGTACAGCTGTAGAACATCCGGTACTTTAGCTTTAGGGACAACCATTATCAAATGACAGCTGTCTCCCCTAACATTTTCCCATTTACGGCACAGAACTCCATCCTGAAGCAGCAAACTGTCCCACTGGGCCCAATAGCTTTTAGTGGTCGAACTCATTGCTGAGGCGTCGCTCCACTTAGGCTTGGGAGCACTGGCCTTTATCCATTCGAGAATCGGCTTGATGTCCGGATCTTCCTGCTGTGCATGTTGTAAGCTGTCCTTACATTCGTTGCCGAGGAGGTCCGTCCTGAGCAACCTCACGGATACCTCTTCCTTACTCTCTTGCCTAGTACAATGGTTGCAATCTTCAGGACAAGGTCTTCTTGACAATGCATCTGCGTTGCCGTGAGATTTTCCGCTGCGATGTTCAATCTCAAAGTTGTATTCCTGCAGTAGTTCAATCCACCTCGCAACTTGTCCTTCTGGATTTTTAAACTGCAATAGGCATTTTAGTGCAGCATGGTCAGTTCTTAAGTGAAATTTTCGTCCCAGAAGATATTTGCTAAAATGCTGCAACGACTTTACCACAGCGAGCAATTCGCGTCTTGTGACACAATAGTTCCTTTGCGGTTTTGACAACGACTTGCTGAAGTACGCTATCACGACCTCTTGGTCACCATTCCGTTGAGACAACACACCGCCAAGTCCTATATCACTTGCGTCTGTGTCAACTATAAATTTTTTGCTTGCATCAGGGTATCCCAAAATAGGTGTTTTGCACAGACGGTCCTTGAGCTCCTGGAATGCGATATTGCAACTTTCATCCCAGCAGAAATGTCGCTTCTCCTCGGTTAGCTTATGCAGAGGTTTGGCTATATCTGCAAAGTTCTTCACAAATCGCCGGTAATAGGAGCACAAACCCAAAAATGCTCTAACCTGCGTCTTGTCTTTTGGAACCGGCCAATCCTTTACAGCTGCAATTTTCTCTGGATCCGTGCGGATACCTTCTTCCGACACTACATACCCCAAAAACTTGACTTGCCGTTTGAACAGTGAACATTTCTTCGAACTCAGCTTGAGATTGGCACTCTGAATCTTCATGAGCACGCGTTCCAGGTTCTGAAGGTGTTCCTCAAACGTACGGCCCACGATGATGATGTCATCCAAGTAGACCAGACAGGCATCGCCAATTAGCCCAGTAAGTACAAGCTCCATCAGCCTTTCAAACGTTGCTGGAGCATTGCACAACCCAAACGGCATTACTTTAAATTGCCACAGACCCTTTCCCGTCGAGAACGCAGTTTTCTCCTTGTTCTTAGGGTCAATTTCAACTTGCCAGTAGCCACTTTTTAGATCCAGCGTGTAAACCTGTACCTTACCTATACCTTTACTCCTGTAAGCATGTCCAGCGTGTCATCAATTCTTGGCAAGGGATAGCTGTCCTACTTCGTAACGTCGTTCAGACGGCGGTAGTCTTTTTTTTTTTATAGAAGAGGGGGCAAACGAGCATGCGGCTCACCTGATGTTAAGTGACTACCGCCGCCCATGATCAACCGCAACACCAGGAGAATTGCGGGTGCGTTGCCGGCCCTTTACAAAGGAGTAAGCTCTTTTCTTGAAGGTCCCCAGGTCGTATCGGTCCAGAAAAATCGCCGGTAATAAACTATTCCACAGAGAGGTTGTACGTGGAAGAAAACTCCTTGTGAAACATACAGTGGTGGACCGCCAAGCATCCAGATGGTGTGGATGGTATCGGGACGTTTGCCGTGTCGTGCGTTCACGAAATTTGGCGGCTGGGATTAATCCGAACAATTCCTCAGAGCACTCCCCGTGATAGATGCGATAAAACACGCAAAGAGATGCAACATCTCTTCGCAACGCCAGTGAATCGAGCCGATCGGAAAGCACTCGGTCGTCGACGATTCGAGCCGCTCTGCGCTGGATGCGGTCAAGTGGAAGGAGCTGGTTCAGCAAAGACTCGACTTCAGACACAAGTTTGTCCCGGCACTTGGAGACGTTTTCCCGAGAAATATTGGCTCGGCCGGTGTAAAGAGCATCACCAGTGCTGTCATCTGTATAGCAATGAATGTTACGGGTATGCAACATATCATTGATATGCAGAAGAAACAGCGTTGGCGATAGCACGCAGCCCTGTGGAACACCAGCATTAATAGGCTTGCAATCGGAGCTTGCACCGTCTACAACGACCTTGATGCTCCGATCTGCAAGAAAGCTGGTGATCCAATCGCACAATTTCTCGGGAAGCCCATAGGAAGGGAGCTTCGAAAGAAGCGCTTTGTGCCAAACCCGATCGAAGGCCTTCGCAATGTCCAAACTAACGGCCAATGCCTCCCCCTTGAACTCTACTGCCTTCGCCCATCTGTGAGTGAGGTAGACCAGAAGATCACCAGCTGACCGACCACGGCGAAAACCGTATTGGCGGTCACTAATCAGCTGGTGATCCTCAAGGTACCTCATGAGCTGGCAGTTTACAATGGACTCCATTGTTTTGGAGAACAAGGAGGTGATGGCGATTGGCCGGTAGTTGGACGGGTCTGGGCGGTCGCCTTTTTTAGGGATCGGGTGGACGAAAGCCGTCTTCCATGATTTTGGGACTACGCCTAGGGAGTAGGAGTACCGGAAAAGACGCGTTAAAACCGGTGCCAACTCTGGAGCACACGTCCTCAGCACAATTGGGGGGATTCCGTCAGGCCCACTCGACTTGTGGATGTCCAGGGAGAGGAGTGCTTTGCGAACCGAGCGCTGTTTGAACTGCACTTCCGGCATGGAGCACTCACACCGCGGGATGGTCGGCGGCGTACTCCCCTCGTCATCGAGAGTCGAGTTAGACGCAAAGAAGGAGCCTAGAAGATCGGCTTTCTCCTTTGCAGTATGGGCCAGTGAGTCGTCCTCCCTGTCCAGAGATGGAAGAGATGGCTGACAGAAATTCCCCTGGACAGCCTTAGCGAGAGACCAGAACGCACGGGTTCCAGAAGGAAGGCGAACTAGTTTCTCGCCAATTCTGCCTATGTGCTCTGACTTTGCCTTGGCAATGACTCTTTTGAAGGACCTAGAGGCGGAATTATACTTTTTTTTTAGAGCGCTGGTGTTCACATCCCGGGACGCTGATGCATCAACCCAGTCAACACAAAACCGCATGCTGCCATCCTTCTTCTTCACCAGCACCACTGGTGAACACCATGGACTAGAGGTAGGTTCAATAACACCATCCTTCACCATTCCTTCAATCATGGTTTCCACTTCCTTTTCACGTGCTACCGGCAATCTTCTTGGCCGCTGACGGATAGGCAATTCTTCTTCTGTGTTTATTTTGTGTTGAACTAAGCCAGTCTTTCCTATGTCAGCATCGTTTTATGAGAATACATCGGCGTACTTGAGTAACAACTTCTTCGCCTTGACCAATTCGTTTGGGGAGAGAACACTGCGACAGTCTTCCAAAAGTGTGGTCACTCTCGTTTCTGCATCCTTGCTGGGGGTCCCAGTCGATAGATATTGGCACCGACGTAACCAATCCACTTCCTCACAAGTACCAATCAGTGTGCCTTTTTCCATAATCTGTTCCCGGTCGCAAAGGTTCAGCACACGTACTCCTGAGATGTCAGTGGTCCTGACCAAGGTTCGAGCTACTTTCCATGGAAGGTCATTGTTTACCCTTTCCACAAGTACACAACGGTGAGCTTGCCCAGCGTTTCGAGGAAGACTAACCGGAACAATCGTTTCCGATCTAGGCGGAAGAACAATCTTCCTAATGCTGTACACCTTCCCTGGTAACGCACCTTCCATAAAAAGTTCCTCCTGTCCACATTTCAAAACACCTTGCTTAACGTCGATCTCACAACAATTA
Source organism: Parnassius smintheus behrii (assembly GCA_036936625.1). Classification (NCBI taxonomy): domain Eukaryota; kingdom Metazoa; phylum Arthropoda; class Insecta; order Lepidoptera; family Papilionidae; genus Parnassius; species Parnassius smintheus. The sequence goes on from JAUPFT010000014.1 coordinate 20,523,127, forward strand.
TTCCTCATAAAGTCTAGGCCTAGGATGCAGTCGTCCATTATATCAGCCACGATGACATTATGCAGGTAGATCACGTTGCCTAGCTTCAACTCCATCTCCTTCTCTCCACGGACGGGTATACGCTGACCGGTGGCTGTTACCACATTAATGCGTTCTAGGTTGTATGCGGAGTCCCCAAGGAACTGACTTATAAGTTGGGAACTAACAACCGTACGAGAGGCTCCAGTGTCTATGGTCAGTTTACACGGCATTCCGTTGACCTCGCCCTTGATGATTAGACTGTTCCCATCATGAGTTTGTGAGATCGAGATCCTTGGGGCTCTTTTAACATCAGCCAGCACCCGCCCCGCAGTTCTGGCTTTTACTCGTTTCCCTGCTGCTGCTGGGCGGTGCTGTTGGCCGCACTACCCTCCTGAGATCGTTCACCGTCCCTTTCTAGGGTTCGCTTAGGGCAGCTGGATCGAAGATGGCCCTTTTCCCCACAGCCATAGCACCTAGGGTTGTATCCTCTGTTGCGGTCGCGAACTGTAGCTGCTGCAACCTCCCTGACGCGATGGGAACGATGATCCTGCCGCACGGCTTCTACCTCCAGTGCATGGGCCAAGGCGTCCTTAAGCGTCTCGTGGTGCCCGAGCCGCACAGCAGCTCTGACTTCCAGGTCACGGATGCCGTCGATGAATGTCAGCACCAGGTTCCCTTCAATGAGCGCAGGTACAGACCGGTATGCTTTTCGCACCAGCTTCTCCACCTCTAGAGCCCACTGCTGCAGGTTTTCGTTGATGCGCTGCACGCGATCTTTAAGCTGCGCACGAAAGAAGTGTTCCAGCTGAGCGTCGCCATATCTCGCCTCCAATGCCTCAAGGAGTTGCTCATAAGTCACTTCCTCACCGAGAGCTTCCAGAACCGTTAAGGCCTGGTCGCGTAGGCCTAGTGTGAGAGCGGTCATGGCCTGACTTTTATTCCAGCCGTTCGCTTTCATAACAGCCTCGAACTAGATTTTGTAGGCTGACCAGGAAGAAGTCCCGTCGAACGGTGGCACCTTGAACCCACGTAGCGAAGGTGCTGAAGCTACTACGGGAGCTGTAGTTCCATCCCCAAGTTTGAGTTCATCCAGCGTTTTCTTAACTTGGTTGATTTGGGTTTCAGCTTCCGACAGGCGGTTATCATGTTGAGCAACCTTATCCTTCACCTCCCTTATCTCTTTCCCGAAGGTAGCGTGAAGGTCCTTCATGAGAAGCATCTCTTCCTCCTGTCGGCGGGCCTGTTCTGCCTGTCCACCCCGTAGCTGCTCTTCCAACCGACGGACCTGTTCCTCCTGTCGGCGAGCCTGTTCCGCCTGCTGATCTACTAACCGACGGGCCTGTTCATCCTGTCCGCTCTGCAGCTGCTCTTTCAACTGACGGACTTGTTCCTCCTGTCGGCGAGCCTGCTCCTGCAGCATCACCATCAGAGCACCTAAGTCAGGTGCGGTGGTCACACGAGACAGCTAGGTTGGTTTATTTCAGTTATTCCCATAGCATAATATCTTATGAGATTTTGCTATGAGGAAATCCGACTGATTTTGAAACTATTTTTGTTTTAAAGAAGCTGATCATTATATATACAACGTGCTCTTACAATGGTGACTTTATTTTAACACACATATACGTTTTCACATTTTCATTTCATGAAGATATTATATTAACATTAAACGTTATTATTTACGGATTTATTTGAAATTTTAGAAAGTAGCATCTTAGCGCAACCTGTACGTAGAGAACTGTCACGCAGCGGTCATTTGGCGGCTTCACGGATCATAGCATTGCATCATTGAAATTAAAACGAATAAGCAATACTATTGAAGGAAAGAAACTTTGTCAGCAAGTGGGCGGCGCAAGCGTCGTATGCCCCTCACCCCGCCGCACCGAAACCGAATTATTTTTTTTTTGCACTTCTAGTGGTCGCCGAATCTCTTGTGATACGGACACTTTTATTTGTGTTATTAGTGCTTGTATAAACTTGTGATCGTAATGGCAAATACACATCTGAACCACACAGCAGCTGAATATGGGGACATTTAAAGCGCAATAAATGGTACCCATTCAAAGTTTTAAAAGTACATACGCGTGATAAGTTAATCAGAGTGAATTATTGTCAGTGGTTACTGAGTAAAATTGAAGAGGACTGTGACTTTTTTTCCTAAATTTGTTGGACTGACGAAAGCACGTTCACCAACCAGCACAATCTACACTATTGGCACCCAAACAACAAAATCATCAATCAGTAGATACGGACAATTACGAGTACAAGGTTGTAGGTGCCAGACGCATAGCGTAGTTGCCAGCTCCCATAACGACGCGTTGCCGGTCCGACTTAACTAGGTAATTTTATAAATGAATTTTGTCAAGGGTGATCCTAATTTTAGTTATATTTTTGTTATTTAGTTTGTTTGAAAAAAAAATATTTTCAGTTTAATAGTAATTTTAATCAAATTTCATATGATTAATGGGCACTAGCCCTACCCGTGTGTAAAATTAAAGTCACCATTGAAGTTGCACGTTATATATATATATATATATATATATATATATATATATATATATATATATATATATATATATATATATATATATATACATAATACATACATAAACACTCACGCCTGTCACCCAGAGGGGTAGGCAGAGACTACGGACTTCCATTTGGCACGATCCTGACATACCTCTTTCGCCTCCTTTACATCCTATATATATATATATATATATATATATATATATATATATATATATATATATATATATATATATATATATATATATATATATATATTGGTGGAGCCACGTGTTTAAGGCTGCCGAAGTCTAATTCCCCGGTCGAACCTTAAACCTATTACGCGAGATATTAACTAAAGTGGACTGTATATGCGGTTGCTTCTACGCTTACGTAAAGGCGACTACTATAGCATGCGGTATAATGCACTCGCTCTTCCCTAAAACTAAACTATTATTGTGCCAAATCGCTGAAAAGGAATCCTGCCTTATTAGGAGAACAAAAAAAATTGGAGTGGGTTAAAACTATGTAAGGCAGGAGCTAAATTAAGGAATGTTGACTCACCGGGGTTTCTTCTATCCTGTTGAGCACTATAGCTGCAACTTCTGGAACACTCCGGAGAGAGGCGGTGCGCTACTATATCTCACACGAGGTGAGGGAACTTCTTCTAGACAGACACTCTGGGGAGAGGCGGTGCGCGACTATATCTCACACGAGGTGAGGCGGTTCTCCTGGAGCTCGACTGCTTCCAGGCTAAAGCGGTTTCTACTAGCGGTGTGGTTTCAACGACGACTGCGGTGGAAAGAGGACGCGCAACGGTCGCGCGTGCCTTATATGTCCTCGGCCCCGATGATTACGTGACATTCTAGAATCATCTTCTTGCCCCTCCCACCCCACCACCCCGATGTGTCGATGGAGGATCGAGGAGGGTATGAATGATATCGTTTTTCGGAAAGGAACAAGCGGCTTGGCACCTCTACCGTCAAATATAGTAATACGAATGGTTTTCCGCGCAACCATCTCCCCCGCCCTTGAAGGATTTCCTTCAAAATTAACTAATACAACTAGAGCTAAGATCAACTAACAAAGTAACTAACTAACGCTAAGATTACTTAAATTCAACTACAATTTAATCTAGAAAGCTAATTTAAATTATGGAAGAGGCAGGGGGCACAAACGGACAACCGGACGCAAGTAAGACCCAACCGTGGTCTTAACGTGAGCTATCCTAACTACTCCGTCGGAACCGGGAAAGACCTCTTCGACAATTCCTAACGGCCAGTGGTTAGGCGGTGTATTCTCTTTGGTGAGCACAACTACAGTTCCTACAGCTAAAGGCTCAGTTGCTGTGTTCCATTTTTGCCGAGACTGCAAAGTATGCAAGTATTCCATCCTCCATCGTTTCCAAAACGATTGCACTAACCGATCTAATAATTTGTGGCGTGCGGAAATGCTAAGTCTGTTCTCATCCATACCTGCGGCTGGCAAATACTTTAAAGGCGTTAAATTCAAAAAATGTGCTGGAGTTAGAGCCAGCGGTTCCGAGGGGTCACTAGACAACGTACGACAAAGTGAGCGACTATTCATTACGCATTCAATTTGAGCGAGCACCGTACTTAGCTCTTCGAAGGACAAAATTTGATCTCCTATTACTCGGTATAAATGACTCTTTAGACTCTTGATATTAGGCTCCCAATTGCCCCCAAAATGGCTCGCGGCTGGGACGTTCAGAGACCACTCAATGCGGTTCTCGGCTAGAATTTGAGCGAACTCCGAATTATAATATTTGCTAACTAAGAGCTCATGTAGTTCCGATAAAATACGTTTTGCACCGACGTAGTTCGTACCGTTATCCGAATACAATCTACTTACAGGGCCACGGCGGGAAAGAAATCTTTTAAATGCACCCATAAAGCCTGCTGTGCTTAGATCACCAACGAGTTCTATATGCACCGCTCGAGTAGTTAGACATACGAAAATGCAGACGTAAGCCTTTGTGGATCTTATACCACGCCCGCGAGTGAGCGTGACCTTAAACGGGCCAGCGAAATCAGACCCGGTGTGCGTGAAGGGCTTTACTGATTGTATTACTCTACAAGATCTAAGTTCCGCCATTTCCGGAAATGACGGCTTGGGGCGTGCCCGAAAGCAAGCTATACATCTGTGCACCCGATTGCGTATTAAACTACGTGCAGAAAGAATCCAATAATTCTGACGCAAAATCGACATCAACAAGTCGGGGCCAGCGTGCGAGTTCAATTTATGATGGTAGTCGACCAATAAGTTCATGATATGGTCTTTACGCTTTAAAACAATAGGGTGCCGTTGGTCGAAACTCAATTGCGAGTTGGACAAGCGTCCACCTACCCTTACAATCCCATCCTGTAAAAATGGCTTAAGGCGTTGAAAGGCGCGACTACAAGCTCTTTTCGATTGTAATCTTCTAATTTCTTCAGAGAAGTGCGCACGTTGAAGTTTACGTAATACTAGCGACTCAGCATAGTTGTAATCGGACGTAACGATATACGAACAAACACTACTTATCGACTTTTAAAATACAAAGGCTACACTGTAACGACAAAAATGATTTAAATATAACACAGCGTATTGCTGTGGCGCGGCCAAACTATACTATTTTATTTTTAATTTTACGGAACACCAACAAGCTAAACAAACACTAAGGAAATACCAATATATAATTCTATCAACGACAAACTAATATTTAAATAATAAAACTATCCAATCACAAGTATGCAATTTCTAAGCGACTAAGCTATAATTATTAATAAGCGGTGAAACTATGCGATGAACGCTTCGGAACAACACTGCATATGGCTTGTTGCTCGCGAAGTCTCACTTCCTTCCGCCAATCAAGATTGGCCTCAGCAGGTCTATTCCGTAGCCTCCAGTGAGGCACGCTTTCTATCGCAGCGGCTCGGTGTCTCCATGCGCCGCGACCGTGACCTCGATCCGCGCCGCGCGCGCCTCCGCTAACTAGATCGATTCGAGCACTGAATATGTCACCTGACGGGTTGCGGGGCGATCTAATCTTGCTAATATGGGCCTTGTTCGCGGTGTCGGTAAACCTAGCTCCAGGGCTATCCCTACTCGGCGTTCCCTTCGGCTGCGACGAGACTACAACAGGTTTACTAACAACAGACTCTAACGTCTGGCTTCTCGACCCTTCGCATAATTTATTACCCGAGCTAAGTAAAAGCGGGATGTTCCCCTCCCCTATTTCCCGAAAATTGCGAGTCAATAATTCGGGAGGTTCTACAGCGACGGTGCAACAACAGGATGTTGCCGAAATGCTATCTATGATGGGGGCGGAGCCAAGGATCACATAGCCCAATACGGTTTCCAGTGCGTAAGGCGCGGTGTGCGAGGAGTTGCCCCTGACCTTATTGTTTAACAAAAGATAAGGGAAAAGCGATGCTCCAATGAGCATGTCTATGTTTCCAAGAACGGCGTAAGTGTCGTCCGCCAGAGTCAAATTCTTAAATTCAATCATTGCCGAGGTGTCAACCGAAACGGTTGGCAACCGTTCAGTGACCCTATCTACTACTAGTGCATTTATATCAAAGTTAACATTACGATCTATCCGAGAATAAATTTTTAAATTTATATATCCCTGTGTCGATTTACTAGTGCCTCCGATGCCTTTAATTACAGGACATGAAAGTGACCTATTTATTACTAAGCCTAAGCGCTGACAACATTGTCGCGTTATAAAGCTATTTTGGGCTCCGCTGTCCAGCAGTGCACGGACGCTTTGTTCGTTTCCACGCGAATCCCTAACCAAAATATGTGCCGTACCCAGTAACACGGTTGAAGGAGGTTGTGCTCCCATATTTGCCAATGAGCACAGAGCGACATCACCAGGTCGACCGCTAGAATCGTTGACCTTAGTAGGGGCGAATTCCTTATCCGCTTTACTTGACGCCGCTATGTTGCTATTTTCAAAATGTAATAGCGTGTGATGTTTCCTGGCGCACTTGCTACATACGGAACTCGAATTGCATTTTGCAACTAAATGCTTATCGCTTAAGCAGTTCAAACATAGGTTGTTTGTCTTTACTAATTTATAACGCTCGCTTGGTGAATATTTACGAAAAGTCGCACAATTATATAAATTACCGTGTCTATCTTTACATACTAAACAAGTATGCTGGAGTGATGTTGGCGTAGCGGTTACGTAAGTTAACGACCCTGCTATTTTAGATGGTTGAGTCTGTCTACGGTCGACGCACCTTTTAATCTCCTGTTTAACGTTCGGAGAGCGCTGCATCACCTTTATTTGATCTCGCACGAACGAATGAAAGGAAGGCATCTCCGAGCTACGATGCTCCATTTCAAACGCACGCACGGTGTCGGGGTCCAACTTCTTCAGTGCAATATGGAGAAACACCACGTCCATAAGATCATTAAATTTCAAATTCTTAAGTGCAGCCACCGATGCCACAAATTTATCTAGAAATTGCTCTAAGCCGTTGATGTTCGCGGATGATATAGATTTAAGATCGAATATCTGGTTCAAATATTCGGAAGCTAACATTCTCCTATCTTCATATTTAGTTTTAAGCGTTTCGAATATTAATAAGTAATTGTTTGCTGTAGGTGTAAAACCAGAGCAGATCGACTGTGCCCTGCCACTAAGTTTACTGATTAAGTAATATAATTTTTCGGCGTCCGATAACGATGGGTTATTGTGTATATTGTTTTGAAAACTACTGAAGAAGAAGGGCCACGTCTTAATATCACCATTGAATACCGGAATATCTATTGGCGGCAACCTAATCGAGTCGCTTGGACGTACCTGTTTTTCCGGCTTTGCTTCGTTTTGAGATAGGGATCTCGCAATTCTTTTCACGCGACACAACATATCTTCGAATGCCAGCAGCGGTTGGTAGTTCACTATGTATTTCGGGTCGATTTGTAATTCCAAATGATTAATTTGGTCTAATATTTTTTCGTAATCTATTCGTAAAGAATCTATCGTTTCGATTTCGGTCAAAAAAGTTTCCCGCACTGCTTCTATATGGATGTTCTTTATATAATCACTTATATTCTGCATACGCGAAAAGAGTATGTCCCTCTTAGCATAAAGCGTTTTAATTTTGATTTCACTTCCACTAACTGCCATTTTAAACTATTATAATAAAGTTATATCAATCACAATTAATCTCACAACGCACAAACAATAAAGGATGGACACTCGGTATGCCGTATTACGTAATTAAATCGAACACCTGCGCAGCGAGTCGAGGTGACGCGTCATTTGCTAGACTCAATAATTTTATCAAGATTGTGGGTAAGCGTATCAAACGGTTCCTATTACACTGTTTCAATTATTTAATAGGCTTTAAATTTAATCAAATACGAGCGCTATAAAACGAATAATTCTGTTTGCGAGTACCTAATCAAAATTTAAATTTAAACGAACACTATTTAAGTCTATTCTATAAATTGGAGTGCATTATCTAATTAATTAATTCAACAATTCGACCAAAATCCTGCTCGAAGTGACCATAAAATGTTGGAGCCACGTGTTTAAGGCTGCCGAAGTCTAGTTCCCCGGTCGAACCTTAAACCTATTACGCGAGATATTAACTAAAGTGGACTGTATATGCGGTTGCTTCTACGCTTACGTAAAGGCGACTACTATAGCATGCGGTATAATGCACTCGCTCTTCCCTAAAACTAAACTATTATTGTGCCAAATCGCTGAAAAGGAATCCTGCCTTATTAGGAGAACAAAAAAAATTGGAGCGGGTTAAAACTATGTAAGGCAGGAGCTAAATTAAGGAATGTTGACTCACCGGGGTTTCTTCTATCCTGTTGAGCACTATAGCTGCAACTTCTGGAACACTCCGGAGAGAGGCGGTGCGCTACTATATCTCACACGAGGTGAGGGAACTTCTTCTAGACAGACACTCTGGGGAGAGGCGGTGCGCGACTATATCTCACACGAGGTGAGGCGGTTCTCCTGGAGCTCGACTGCTTCCAGGCTAAAGCGGTTTCTACTAGCGGTGTGGTTTCAACGACGACTGCGGTGGAAAGAGGACGCGCAACGGTCGCGCGTGCCTTATATGTCCTCGGCCCCGATGATTACGTGACATTCTAGAATCATCTTCTTGCCCCTCCCACCCCACCACCCCGATGTGTCGATGGAGGATCGAGGAGGGTATGAATGATATCGTTTTTCGGAAAGGAACAAGCGGCTTGGCACCTCTACTGTCAAATATAGTAATACGAATGGTTTTCCGCGCAACCATATATATATATATATATATATATATATATATATATATATATATATATATATATATATATATATATATATATATATATATTTACGAATAGGCTGATTAATTAATTAACATACTTTTATCAATGTTTTATAAAATATTTATTTTTAAAATAGCTAGCTATTGTGGAACACGAGGAAGTTTCTCTGCTTGCAACGGCGGCGGTGGCTGATTTCCTCGGCTAATACGAGTTTAAACTTCGTAATATTTTATTAAGATACGATACGATGTCGTCTTCGCGCACTAATGTACGTGCAGGTATCGGGCCTCGGGGTGTCCCCCATTGCCCGGGTGTCCTCATATCCCATTATTATGGGACAGTCATTAGGCCTATTTTAGGCTTGATAGCATACACGGGTTTTTCCGTGGTATAATGGTTATAATTTCCGCAGTTATCCAACTGCGGAAAAAGAGGTTATCTGGTTGAGTCAAAGTTGGCCTTTCAGCGGCATTGTGGGTTGTTACTCAACTCTCTAATCACATATAGAGAGGAGTTCTCTTGGAAGAGGTCGCCCGTCCGGTGGCCGGGTATGCAACGGCGCAAAGCCGTTGAGGTGTTCGTGTGGCCCGTTATCGGCACGGTCAAACATGCCGCGCGCTAATCGGGCCACAAAGTCGTGGATACTCTCGACCTTCAAGTCGGCCGCTATCACGTCATTCCGGATGTAGCGACCTGCTCCGACGATCGTTCTTAGAGTCAGATTCTGCTGGGCCTGTAGTCGCCGCCTCAGAGGGTCACTGAGGAGTGCGTACCAGGCCGGTGCAGCGTAGGTGATGATGGTCCGGATATACATCTTGTATATCCGGAGCTTGGTTCTTGTTGGCAGCTTGGATGCCAGGACCGGCAAGAGCGTCGCCCGCGCACATCGGGCCCGGCGGACGACGAAGTCGACGTGCGCGGTCATGCGCAGCGTCCTGTCGATCCTGCACCCAAGGTAAGTTACAGCCTTCTGGTACGCAATCTCCTGGCCGTTGAGGGTCAGCGGAGGTGGAAAATTCCTGAGACGGCGAGTGAGCAGAGCGGTCGTCTTACCAACGTTGACGACCATCCTCCACTCATCCAGCCATGGTGGCAGCAGGTCCAGCAGACGCTGCATCTTGGCAGTGGCTATGTGGGCTCTTCTGGACGAGGTGAAATAGGCGCTATCGTCCGCGAATAGCGCCAGCTCAACGTCGTCCTCCCACTCTTGAAGCCTGCCTGCCAGTGTAGGTATGTCGTTGGTGTAAGCCGCGTACAGGACTGGAGACAGACAGCTGCCCTGTGGGACGCCGGCTTTGATGGATCTTGTTGCGGATTCGGCGTCCTCTACGCAGACGTAGAACTTCCTGTCTTCCAGGAATGACGCTATTAGCCGCAATATAGCAGGAGGGACACTGGTCTGTTGTTCCAGCTTAAATAATAGTCCTACGTGCCACACCCGGTCGAACGCCTTCTCAATATCGAGAAAGACGCCCAACGATATGCGGCCACGATTGTACTCTGCCGCAAGCAGGTGCAGCACTCTTGTCAGTTGTGTAACTGTGGAGTGACCCCTCCTGAATCCGTGCTGCTCCGCCCGAAGTTGGATGCACGGACGGAGACGTCTTAGCAGCAATCTTTCGAACAGTTTAGCTATATGTGGTAATAGCGTGATCGGCCTGTAGTTGGCAGCTCTACGCCTGTCCTTCCCGGGTTTCGGCAAGACGATAATTTTGCCTTTTTTTCCAGTCCTCCGGGAAGTGGGATGTCCGCAATATCCCATTGTAGAGTCGACCAAGCTCTACTATGACTCTATTGGGCAACTGTCGGAGTGCAGCGTTGGTAATCCCGTCGTGCCCCGGCGCCTTCCTCGGTTGCAGGCAGGTTACTGTCCTCCGCAATTCTGCGGGGGAGATGAACCAATCTCCTGCAAGAGGTGGCGCGGGCGACGACAGGAACTCCCGTACGCGACTTTCCTTCCGGGCATGAAGCTCCATGAACTCCGCACTTGCTGTGTTCGGCATAAATTGCTCCTCGAAGTGCTCGACTAGGATATCCGCTCTGCCCTTGGCATCGTAGCATCGTTTGCCCGTATTATCAGTTAGCGGGCAAACGGGAGGTTTGGATTTAGTCAGCTGTCGGTTTAGTCTGTAAAGTGACGCATCTTGCTCTTCCGCCTTCTCGGTGCGCCGATCCCAGGCTTCGCCTCTGAAGGCCTGGACTGAAACCGACAGTTCCTCCGTTAGGGTGTTTAACTGCGTTTTGATCCTGGGACAGCGAGTACGCGCCCAGAGCTTTCTCAGCGCTCTTTTGCGCTTGATCTGCACGCATATCTCACGCGGCAGATCGTCTCGCCTTGCTGTAATCGGGACGACCGTAGAAGCCGCGTGGAGGGCTTCCTTGATGTTATTAGTGATTCTAGTCGCAGCGGCCTCTACGTCGTCCGCTGTGCATATAGGTTGGTGTGCTGGAGGTCTCTGCTGAAGGTGTTGGCAGTAGAGCCTCCAGTCGACACGGGTTTTGAAAGCTCTGGGTGGCGTAGTCACTGCCTTTAGGCCAAGGGTTATCAGTAACGGGAGGTGCTGTGAAGGGAGGTCGTACAGCACTTCTACCACTATCGGATAGTTGACGTTCCTAGTGAGCACGATGTCTAATACATCCGGGTGCCTCCTTGGGTCGGTAGGAACGTGTGTTGGTTCCTCGGGACCTAGAACGTCGTACTGGTTCTTTTCAGCATCTTCGTAAAGCTCACGACCCGGTGGGGTGATCACTCTGGACCCCCACGCCGGGTGTTTGGCGTTCAGGTCCCCGGCGATGATTACTGGTGCATCGCCTTCCATTACCGTCCGGATGTCTGAGGAGCAGAATGGAGTCCCTGGCGGGCGGTAAGCTGCATAGATCCTTAGTTCCTCGCCCGCCGCCTCCATTCTTATGCCGATTGAGCGCATTGTCTGGAAGGGTGGTAGATCCAGCTCTTGGTGGACGATGTCCCTCCTCACTAGAACCGCCGTGCCTCTATAGGCGGCCCCTTGAGAGGTGACCTCGTCCCTTCTATAAATGTGGAAGTTTGGCAGCTTTATGCGCGTTTTGGGATTTAATATTGTTTCGCCCAGCAGTATAATATGTATGTCCTGTTGCTGGGCGACAGTGCGGAGTTCCTGCAGCTTCTGCTGTATTCCGTCCGGGTTCCAGTACATTAGGCGCAGGTTATTATCCTCCATAGTGTCTGGCCAGGAGGTTTGCCAGCGCCTTCATAATCGCTGTTATGGGATCAGTCCCGGCTCTGATGTCGGCCAGGACTTGTGTGCCGACCTCGATGGCAATTCCAACTAGGCGCTGGATTGCATCAGCTGTTTCGAGGCCGGCCGACGGCGTTCTCCTATCTGAAGGCGTTGGTGCTGGTCTCGGGCGTTGGGTTTCTTGATTTTGGGTAGAGCGCGCTCTGTGTGCAGTTCGGGCTCTCTCTTCGGGTGGAGCCCTCTCCTGCACTCTACCCACACCCTTCTTGGTGGTCTCCTTAATAACCTGCGCCTGAGGGGCTATTGGTCCAGGTGTCGGGGTAGAGGTAACAGCCCGAGGAGGCTGCGACTTCTTCCTGCTTCTCTCCCGCCTCCTCTTCTTTGAGGGCTGCCGTTCTGTGGCAGGGTTGGCGGGAGGTTGCAGAGTCGCCCCGGTGGTTGCCCTTTCTTGTACGGGTTCCACCGTTTCCTTGTGTGGTACGGGTGGGGGGGGGGGGGTGGTTGTCTGCCCTTCCCCGTGACAGTAGCCCACCCATCATTCTGGATGGTAATGGCTTTGGGGCGACTCTGGGGGATAAAGATAAAGATAAAGATAAAGATACATTTATTGCATAACTGTGTACAATAAGATCTTAGTACAAAAACATATAGTTTTAGGCTCAACAGTTTACCCATTTCGGGTATGCAACAATAAAGAAAAAATAACTTTTAAATTTACTACATACTAACATTTATTTTATTAAAATACTCATTGAGATTGTAAAAAACATTTTCAATTAACAATTTCTTTAATTTTTTTTTAAACATATTTCCATTTAATTGTTTAATAGCTGGTGGTAAATGATTGTATACACGAATAGCAGTATCCTTTTCGGGTCCTCCGGGAGTAGTCCCGGTAAGGTTATCCCCTGCCTCCTTGCAGTCCTCTTCAGGACTGGGCAGCGGCGGTCGTTAGCTGTATGATTCTTGCCACAGTTGGCACATGTGGGTTCCTCCTCTCTACCCCGAGGGCAAAGGCTCGCTATATGCTCCCCGGCGCAGCGTACGCACTTCACCGGCCTGAAGCAATTGGCTGAGGCGTGTCCAAAGGCCTGGCAGCGGTGGCATTGGGCCGGTCCTGCTTTCCTTTGCCAGGCCTCAATAACTACTCCCCTCATATAGAGTAGTTCGTCTACTTCATACAGTCTCTTAAGTTGCTCCAGGCTAAGGTGGTCGAACTGGGCAAAGTAGACGCATCCTGGTCTGCCCCTTCGCGGTGGAATCGCTTTAACGTATTTCACCGGGAAGCCCTTTGCCTTTATAGCCTCCTCAATGGTACTGGTATCGGTACCCATTGGTAGGCCCCGGATGCCCACTTTGGTGGGCTTGTCCTCATCCGGGGTATAGCAGTACCACGACATGTTGGGTGTTGCCTTGGAAAGTTCAACCATGTAGCGTTGAACAGTCCTAAATTCCGTGGCGCTTTGCGGTGTGAATCGAACCCCCTTCCCGAATGGACGGGCATTCAACGGGTGGCCCAACATTCTGTTGAGCTCCTTGAAATGTCTCGTCCAATCCGGGAGGCATTCGGCCACTATGGGCGGATATTTCGCTTTCAATTCCTGGTCGGCAGGCTTATCAGAAGTCGCTGCCGCCGGTTGGGGTCGTGGTACTGCTGGCGCAGCTACCATATGGGCGTAGCTAGTAGATGGTCGTTGGCCATCATCCAGCGGACGCCCGGACGGGTTTTCGGTAGTCTTCCTCGGTGACGTGGACAGCGAGTGTCCAACCGATGTATTGGGGGCTAAGGTCGCATAGGTCGTAGCCCTCCACCCGTACGACCCTTCTCCTCCCTGCTCTAGATCCACAGCTTCTATGCTGGAGTGGTGTTCCTCTGATCTAGGGGAGGTGGGTTTGTTCGGTGATGGCGATTTTGGTGGCGATCTCCTAATAGGTTTGTGGTCTTGCTCTTCCTCGGAGCTTGAGTAATCCGAGGAGTTTGAGGATCCAAGGCATTGCCTCTTCTCCTGAAGCGATGCTGCAGTCTCGGGTGGAGTATGCCTTCTCCACGACTTCTTAGCCCGCTGTTGTAAGGGTACCGGTTCTAGCCCAGTCGTACCTTCAGGTACGATGGGTGAGAGCGCGGTCCTCGGTGCGGGTCCTTTCCCTGGAGATAGGGGCTTCCTGGTCGGGATCTGCGAGTAGGAAGACACTACTCGAGTCCTTTCCGGATGAAAGATGTCCCGGTATGCTATCGGTCGATCTAGTATGGATGTACGGTCCGGTGGTTTTCTAATCCTAGGCGGCGGCTCCCCCTTGTCGTTATCCTTGTCGGACATGGTGAAACCCTACCTAAGAGTCAGTAGTCTAATTGGCCCTGTCTAAGTTCCAGCCGTTCGGCTAGTGCGCGACGCGGATGGATGGGTATAAGCTTCTTTGGTATAATCACATGGGGCACTGCCTACCCCTTTTACAATGAAAAGGGTTAAGGTAAGTGCTAATGTGGCACTTTATAACGCGACTAGGCACTAGATGCACGCAACGCATAAAGTGCCAAGAATCACCTAGGGGCCGGTGACCTCAACGCCTCACGGAATCGCGGGACTCAACGTGGGCGGAGTTTGTCGTACCGGCGGTTATTTGCAGCCACTGTATACTGCAAGCTACACACACCTAGGAGATCCTTTTTTATTAAGAAGTGTGTTATTTAAGAACATGCCTTTCATGCCTTATCAAATCAAATATATATTATAAACTTCAGTTTTCGTTTATATTTTAATATTCGCTTTAGTTGTTCAGTTTGGCACATTAGAATTTTGTATATGCTACCACGTGCTACAGATATTATTGTGCGTATAACTTAAGTGAGAAGCAAATAAAAATTATTTTCATTTCTGATCCACTAACAATTTTTCAACGTTTTCCAGTTAATAATAAAATATTGCTCATCTTAAAATATTTTTATTTACCTTTTATTAATAGTTAAAAAATTTATATTGCGCACATAAATCAAAACTAAGTAGAAAGATACTGTAGTTCATAACTTCATATTAAAAAGTATTTTATGTTTCTCAGCAGATGCTCATTTTTGATATTATTGGTTTCTTACATATGTAATTAGCCTTTTGTCGTACTGACTATTTTGATCTGAAATATCTCCTCTTTGTTTAAGAACTCAAATGTATAAATTCATTTAGCTGGTACATTTGAGTTTGGAAAATAGTCACTCATTTGTTTTTTCCTCATTACATTTTTCTTTTGCGTTGCTTATTACCGCACAATGGAAAACATGAAATATCGGTATATTTACGAGTACGTATTCTACCGTGGCACCAGTGCTGCAGAAACAGCTCGAAGGATTACTGTGTGTACGGCGCTGGTGTCTCAAAATAATGCACGGTACATTTTTGGTTTCAACGTTTTCGTTCTGGAAATTTTGACCTTCAGAACCAACCCGTGAACGGCCGGAGACCAAAGTGGAAAATGAAGTATTAAAGGCTATTCTGTAAGCGGATCCATCACAAAACACTTCAGAGATAGCTGCAGGCATCGGGGTAAGTGATAAAACTATATTAATCAACTTGAAGCAAATCGGGAAAGTAAAAAAAACTTGAACGATGGGTACTTCATGAATTGAGTGAATCGAACGTGCAAACACGCGTCGACTGCTGTGATACTTTGTTCAACCGACACAAACATAAAGGGATTTTAAATCGAATCATTACTCTTGTGATGAAAAGTAGGTACTGTATGAAAATCGGAAGCGCTCGCCACAATGGCTGAACCCTGGAGACCCAGCCAAATCCTGCCCTAAAGGAGAATTGACTAAGAAAAGGTTACTTGTGAGTGTTTGGTGGACTAGCTGCGGTGTCAGTCACTACAGCTTTCTAAAATCCGGCCAAACGATTACGGCAGATATTTATTGTCAGCAACTGCAAACCATGAAGGAAGAATTAGCTGCTAAACAACTGAGATTGGTCATCGCTCTGTGCCACTCCTGCTTCACGACAACGCAAGACCAAACACTGCACAACACACAACCACTAAGTTAGATGAGCTGCAATTGGAAAGTCTGCGACATCCACCATACTCCCCGGACCTTGCTCCAACAGAACATCATTTTTTTTCGGAATTCGGGCAACTTTCTTACAAGGAAAAAAATTCAACTCCTTTTCATCAGTCCAAACCGCCTTCAAAAAGTTTGTTGATTCTCGCCCCCATGGTTTTTTTTTAGTAAAGGGATTAATTAACTACCTATGAGATGGCAAAAAAGCATAGCTAACAACGATGCATACTTTGATTAGTTAAATAAATTTTACAAAAAAAAAATTGACTTTATATTCCTCCCGTACAAAACGCCAAAATCATATGTAAGGACCTATTATTTCAATAATCAAGATTTTGACAGATGGTGAGCCTGAATTTGATTCAGATTAACTGTTTCAGTGCGTCGTAAACATTGTTGTTTATTGCCAATCTTCATCAAATTCAGTGTCTTGTGCAGACGTTTTGAATAATCTGCTTGCGCTCGATATTTCATAATTATTGTTGGTAAAGTGGCAGTTTAATGAACAATTCATAAATTATTAGGGAACAATGTTTATTAATTATTAAAAACTTATGAATGTTCTTCGATAAAGTTTCCTTGAATACTAGATTAGGTTAAAGAGAATAATTTTCCGTAAGACTAAGCTTAAAATGCGACTGTCATAATTAATATACAAAAAACGATTTGATAAACTATTTTCGTGTTATTATAATATAAGCTTAGAGAATATAAGACATAAGAAAGTGTAAATCTGCCAAGAGGCTCTGGCATTACAGTTTACAATTACAGAATGCAATTACAAAATCAGACATAATTTTCGAATATATAGTAACATTCATATGATGATTACAGATAGATAGATAAAACGTTTATTTGTATCTCCAATCACACAAACGACGTAACTTCAGTGATTAAACAAGATATACAATCAAGGTATTATGGAAAAAAAAATATACATAAACTTATGATCTAAATATACATGTGTGTTGCAGTTAAACAAATGGGTCATAGCTCAGCGATTAATATTGCTCAGAGAGCAAACACTGATTTTCAGCCATTATCCTCGAGGTGGCGAGAAGAAAATGAGCACAATAGTATAATCAGAAAGAAATAAGGAAAAAACAATTAATTTTTGCACGTTAATATTGTTGTAGTGTAATTATGTCTGAAAGATGTGTCCTTTCAGCTCTATGATTTATATCTTGGGTTTAATTTAGTAAAAAATTTCGAAAAAGATGTGTGAGACTGCGTACCCAATTTAGACTAGTACCCAAATGATTTAAAACCATGATGAGTTAGTAAAAGATAAAAAGGAAATAACATGCCATGGTTTATAGGTGGCAAACGAAGTGTTTGGGAATACCTTGTTTTTGTTTATCTAGAAGATATGTTTTGAATTTATTTTTAAATTTGTAGTTGGTGTTAAGATTTTTTATTGGTGGTGGGATGTTATTCCAACACTTCGTTGCCATATATCGGAAACTGCCGGTAAATGCTGCTGTTTTATGGCTGTAATATAGGAGTGCTGATCTTATTGATCTTAATTGTTTTCCAGAATTTGCTTGCTTAGCAAACTTTATCTTTGCATGCAAGTACTCTGGTTTCTTAAACTTAATAACACTAAAGACTAGACCCCCTAAATGTAGCTCTCTACGTGAGTCCATACTGAGCATGGAAGCATTGTTCAGAAAGGGTGTAATGTGATTTCTGGGAGGTACATCGAAACAGAACCGACAACATGCATTTTGCACGCGTTGTATTAGTCGCTTTGTTTTGCTGAAAATCCGGGGTCCATAAACAACATCCCCGTAGTTGAGCCTAGACAAAACCAATGACTCGCAAAGAGTAATGCGTGATGGTACAGAAAGTTGGTCACGGATTTGATATAAAACCTTTAGGCGATAAAAACAGTTTTTCACCACATTAAGGACATGATTTTCAAATCTGAGATTAGTGTCGAAGGTAATGCCAAGGTTTTTGGATTCATCCACGCGCATTATATGTTTACCATGAATCTTAACGTCTAGGTCACCACGAATTCTATTTATTTGCGTCTTTGTGCCCATGACCATATATTTTGACTTTGAAGGGTTTAAAACAAGAGCATTTCTTATTGACCAGTCAGCAATTCTGTCCAAGTCCTCATTAAGCCGTGTGACAGCTTGTGGTAACTTATCTGGTGAGTCCGACACGTATATTTGCACATCATCAGCGTAGCAGTGGTACGTAGAATACTTTATAACTTTGACAAGATCAGCGCAGTAAATTATAAAAAGAAGTGGACCAAGTATTGAACCCTGAGGAACACCACGATTAATAAACCTTGGTTGAGAACTTACGATAGACCCATCACTTTTTACCAATTTTACTGATTGGTACCGATTATTCAAGTAACTACTGAACCACTTGACCGAATTTTTGTCTAAACCATAATATGACAGTTTAACAAGCAGTAGGTGAATATTTAGGCAGTCGAAAGCGCGGGAATAGTCTAATAGCGTTAGAATCGTACTGTGTCCGGAATCTTGTTCAGCTAATATATTGTCTGTGACATCAAGTAAAGCAGTCTATGTGCCACGTCCTTTGCGAAACCCAGATTGTAAATGAGGCAAGATGTTGGTCGTTTCAACAAATTTTGTCAACTGTTCGCAAATAGCTTTCTCCAGCAATTTCGCAAGGAATGGCAAAATGCTGATGGGCCTAAGATCTTTTAATTCGATCGGGTTTTCATTTTTGGGTATTGGGGTCACTAGTGGTTCCACTTATCAGGAACTATACCCGTCATAATTGACTTATTAATTATAGCCGTGATTGTATCCAGAGTGTAAGGAAGAGAGAGTAATATCATATCTCTGCTTATTCCATCGTATCCAACAGCATTCGATTTTATGGTCATTATATATTTAGAAATATCTGTTGATTCTACGGGAGCTTATTTAAATACCTCTGTATGGAATTTGTTATGTTCAAAAAATATTATATCTGCATTGGAAACTACATTGTCTCCCGGAATATTCAAGAAATGATCATTAATTTTGTTTGGGTCATTGAAATAGGGAGGCAAGGATTTGTCTTTCGAGGGGTCAACCAAAATTTTTTCCTTCAAATTTTTCCAAAATGTTTTGCTATTTTTAGCTTGAGAATTAACTAAACTATTGAAGTAGGCCCGCTTTTCTCCTGCAATACTTGTTTACACTAGACTTTTGAGCACCTTGTAATATTTTTTATGTTCGTCTGATCCGGATTTTCTATAGACATCGTAAGCCATATTACGCTCATCGATCATCATTTTACAGACATCGGTTACCCACGGCAGTGAATATTTTGGTTTTAGAGTTATTGTTTTCACTGCTGCATGCTTATTAAAGAGAGAGATCATCATTGAATTAAATTTTTCCACCATCATATTCACTGAAGGTAACTCAATTACATCGTTCCAGTTGATTGCATATAAATCATTATTGAATTCATTTAGATTTATTTTATTAATTGGCCTGAAACTGAAAGTTCTAGTTGGTATTTTAACCTTTTTTAACGATAATGTAACATTAACCATTGCGTGTTCATTGGAGTTCATTATATTGTTGACAGTGACATCACGAACTGGTGCATTCGTACAAACAAGATCTATCAGAGTCTCAGTATAAGATGTGTAATGAGTCGCCTCACTAACAACCTGACGGAGGTTCATGTAATCAAGGAATTGAGTAAGTTTGACAGTACTAATATTACTTTCCACAAGCATGTTAATGTTAAAATCTCCCAACAATACAATAAAATCATACTTTGAAAAATAATTAATGGAGTCAGTTAAAGCGTCAATAAATATATCTATATTCATCCATTGTGGTCTGTACGCAGTCCCTATAGCAACACTATAACCATTGACCCGAATCGATAACCACATCTGCTCAATTTGCACATTAGGTCTAATCAAATATCTCACGTTAACGTCGCGTTTAATATAAAAAGCAAGTCCACCCCCCCGGCCACCGCGCATGTGTAGCGGGCGCGGAGTGACTCGGAGTCGGTAGCCGGGCACGGCCGGCGCACGAGCCTCTTGCCCACTTTGGATCCACGATTCGTTAATCGCAACTATATCTGGTCTATAACGGTCCATAGCAATAAGAAAATGATCATGTCCTGTATTGAGTGATCCCGCATTATAAAGGCCTAACTTAAATAGCTTTGACTGTGGTTTTATTATAACGTAAAAGAACAAAATAAATTATTGTTACAAGAACACCACCCACTAAATAAGCGGGGACGCAGGATAAGTGTAAAAAGAATGTTTTGAGATGGACATGTCATATTGTGCTGCATTTTTCCTCGATTTTGGTTAACTATTGTCACTGCTAGAACGCCCACACAACACCCATATATTAACAACAAATAAGGCACATATATTAATACATAGTTAGGATAAAAGGAAGTTGAAAATATGTCATGAACTTCATCATACAAGTTATACAAATCATTTAACAAAGTATATGTTACATTCCATTGCATTTTATTCATATTTAATGATTTTAAAATGCTAAGATTATTATACAAAAGTGATGAAAATGCAATGACTAAAATATTAAGCCTATTAGAAAACAACCAGAAGAAGACACAGCTAACAAGTAGCAAGTGGGTACTACAAAAATGATATTGTTTAACAAATAACAATATAATAACAAATGGTAATAGATTTATGCAACAAATATATATTAAAGTAATACCAAATAAATAATAAAAAATACAGATGTAGTTAATCATTTTTGATGAGAGATCTACTAACGGCATCAACCCCAAAAACCCGGCTCAAGTCCCTCTCCGTACGAATACGCTGACGCGGGGACTCTGCTCCCTGGTGCCGGCGTACGTATATCCTGCCTTCCCTTGTCCATATGAACCGCCAGCCCAGTTTACTTCCGAGTTCCCGAGCTTGCTAAAAAAGTCGCCGGTTGACTTTCGTCAGTCTCTCATTAACATAGAATCGACGGTGCGGAGCCGGTAAACCAGTGCCTTCGGTAGTGATGCCGCGACGAACGCGAGTCGCCATCAACACTTGATCCTTAAGAGCGCGTCTGCCGAGCTTCACAACTATGGGCCTCGGACGTGACTCCGGCACAGTTTCCGAGGACACATTTACCCTTCCCACGCGTGTGGCGCTGACTAAATCATTCTCAGAAAGCTTGACACCCAACTTCACGGCCAAAGTGGTGACAATGTGTATTAAGTTTTCACCCTTCTCTTCAGGGATGTTAGTGATCTCTATATCATTACACAATAGTTCCTGATCACGCTCATTCAAATCACACTTAAGTTGCTCAATTGTATCTAGTAAAGAACGAACATCGGTCGACGTACTACTATCAGCATGACGATCTTCCAGAAGATCCACACGGGCTTCTAGCTTTTCAATTTTCTTATCGGATTCATCAATTCTGAGCGCTAGAGCAGCCAAAGTGCCATTCAGTAATTCCATTTGGAGACGTGTGGCTCTCATTTCTTCTTTGAATTGACGTACTTCCATTATAAGCAGTTGTAGATCTTTTGCTGGCATAGTTTCACTCTGCGCTCTGTCGTCGTCTAATAAGTCCTGAGGACTCATCGCTGCTGCACCTCTATTTCTATTGACCCCTTCTACGCCCACACGTACAGGGGTATCTGTGTTATCGGTTTTCGGCTGTTTACTAATACATACCACACATTTCCATTTAGCCCTTTGATCTTCTGCCATGCTATTAAATTGGCTCAATTTAATGTTTGCACATTGGAGGTCGTAGGGCTGTTGACACCTACTGCATTGAAGATGTTTCTTTGTCACAATTGGGTTACGGCAACCAGCACAATCAATTTTATTCGGCATAATGGTTATACTTATACTTAGAACAAACAAATGCCAAAAAAGAAAAAAAAACGTAAATAAGCTAATAAACAGCAAATAATGATTAAGACATTAGTACTAAAATATTTTATTGGTTTGGTTGTTGTGTTAAACAAAAGAAACCTTGAGTGAGGTTACTATGATTGCGACTCCTGGGCGTTGCGTCTTTCTTAATAAAAACTCAGTGACATGTCACACTGTACTGTCATTGACGACATATTAAGTCTGTAACGTAGCAAAGGGAACGATTTTTGTCTATGCGTCCGGCACAAAAGTTTTTCTCAAATAATACGAGTATTTACTCGTACATGATTGCATAGATTTCGGTTGCCACACAACATGAAATACCCATAAAATACTAAAAATTCTAAAGCAATTTTTGGATTAATTTTCATCAAACTTGTTGAAAGTTTTACTGGCTACTGTTAAAGTCTGTTTTGGATAATTTGCATCAGCAGAATCAGTTTAGCACTCTCGAACCGTTGTCTTATATGCATTTAAAAAAGCAGTAAACTTTTAATCTTGAAGTATTTTAAGTAAGAACATAGTTGTGGCTAATCATTTGATAATCGTATAATATAAACGTAATTATTCTTTTATTAATCATTAAAATAATAAAAAAGGCTTAAGAAATTTTTACCACTGTAAAATTTCTTACAGTGACAGAGCAACGCGGCAACTTTTGCTATCGAACGGATGGGCCGGCCCAAACTAGGATGGTACCACGATCTCACAGAATACCAACGTAAAGTAGAGATTTACCTCTGTTTCACTTGGAGGGTGCAGGTGGTCGGAGGCCCAATCCCCCCCCCCCTTTAACATGATGGCGGAATTAAGAGAAGAATTACCCCAGTAGGGTACCAGCACCCCTGGTGACGGAGAATCCCTCGATGAGAATCCACGACCAATTTATCGTACTCTTGCTGAGCGTGGGTGCTCAGGCTGCCCCGCGGATTTCGATGGGGGGGTGCAATTCCGCTCGCGACAAAAATTGTTCGGGGCAAGCGGAGCAACAACACCCAGGCAACCCCTGTCACGCTATCTGTAAATTTTTGCAACATCAAGGGACTTCATTCCAACCTTAACGCTGTCCACTACCATCTGGAGATGGCGAAGCTGGCCTTGCCCTTACTGATACTTCATATCTCTCATAACCGGGGTGAAAATTAGAACATTCCTTTATGCCCCGAGCTGGAGTTTTCGTATACGTCAGAGAGGACATCAGTTTTTGAAACCTCGGCAGTCTTAAAGGCACGGACTTTTTCATCCTATGGCTGCGCGTAGACAGCCACGTTCATTCCCGTATCTACAGGTGCCTCTATAGGTACCATATCGGTAATACTGAAAGAGATCGACTCATTGGCCACGCCCAAATGGCTACAGACTCACACACCGGCATCGGCACAGCCGGCACATCGCTTGCAACTTTGTAAAGCGCAAGTTAGCAAGCGCAAGTCACATGGCATACTTCTCTCATCTGTGGCGCGGGGCACGCCAGTGCCAGCCTTTCAATTGACCGCATCTAGCGCAGAGCGATTCAAGTCGTCGACGAGCGAGTTCATTCTGATCGGCTCGATTCACTGGTACAGCGTAGGGATGTTGCATCCCTTATCATTTTCTATCGTATCTACCGTGAGGAGTGTTCTGATGAATTGTTTGGATTTGTTCTAGCCGCCAAATTTCACGAACGCACATCGCGTCAAAATTCCCGATACCATCACCACCATCCGGATGCTTGACGATCCATTACTGTGCGTTTTACTTGGAGTTTTCTTCCTCTTACAACCTCTCTGTGGAATCATTTACCACCGGTGACTTTTCCGGATCGACACGACTTAGGGACCTTCAAGAAAAGAGCTCACTCCATTTTAAAAGGCCGGCAATGCAGATGGCGTTAAAGTGAGCCGCATGCTCGTTTGCACCCTCTTCTGTATCGAAAAAAAATACTTATACGTCCAACAATTTTTTAAATTACGAAGTTCAATTATTTCAATCATCATCATCATCATCATCATCATTACAGCCCTTTACAAGTCCACTGCTGAACATAGGCCTCCCCCAAGGTACGCCACAAAGCACGGCCCCAAGCCACCTGCATCCATCGACTTCCTGCATGTCTTACCAGGTCGTCACTCCATCGGCGGGGGGTCGCCCTACACTTCGTCTACCGGTACGAAGCTGCCACTCGAGAACCTTTCTTCCCCAATGGTTGTCGGTTCTTCGAGCTATATGGCCGGACCATTGCCACTTCAGCTTACTAATCCGTTGGGCTATGTCGGCCACTCTGGTTCTACTGTGGATATCCTCATTTCCAAGTCTACCACGCCGAGAAACTCCGAGCATAGCCCTCTCCATAGCTCGCTGAGCGACTCTAGACGTCCTTATACGGCGAGCACTGAAGGAACACGTCTCAGTTCCTGGCAACACACACAGGTTGCACACTTTAGTTTTCAGATATTGAGGTATACCTGACGAGAAGATGTGTCGTAATTTCCCGAACGCTGCCCAGCCGAGTTGAATCCGTCGATTGACCTCTCGGTCGAAGTATATATAATATAAATATATATAGTATAAATTCAGTCGTTTAAAGCATTTCATTTTACGAAAATTCTTGAAAAAATTGTGTACTGAGCATAGTTCACTTAGTTTCCGATTGCATTATGGCTATGGCAGTGAAGCCATTACCTTATCTTAAGTCCTCTGTGGATTTATTTAGCTTTCCCCCGTCGAAATTTATCGAAAACCTCTCGATAAAGTTGTCAACAGGAATGGATTTACGCCAATTTAAATGGATTAAAGTACTGTAGAAGTTCACATAATGCAAGATTTTCTGAAAATTCGTTTTTTCACATTACATTTTATGAACAACAATAATCTATTTCTTCCATTATTTTAAAGGAAATTATCAAAAAGAATTCGTGAAAATAGATTACGAGTATTATTAATCTGTCGCGCAGGTAGGGTTAAAGAATATTAGAAATATCTTCCTTGTGTTCCGGTAAGTCTTGCCAGAGGATGGCTGATACGGATAGAGCTCCACATGTATGTGAGAATGTTCCCATGGCCATGCTAATATGGGCCGGATGTTTTAGTTTGTTTGATTGCTTTATAACACGTCTTTGCTATCGTAGGACGATATTACGTAGCATTTTACCAAAAACAACGACAACTCGATCGTCTGTCGTTATTAAAATTATAAAGCTAATAAAAATTTTAAGTTACGAAACCCTCAAAAGCAAAAATAATCGGGTATATATTATTAAATCGATGGTCCGTTAGATGGATCATTAGTTGGTTTAAATCTTAGAATAAAATTACTTAAGTATGAATTTTAATTATTTTACTTAGATCTAGTATATAATGAAGTTTCAAGTTCAAGATAGTCCCCTTGTTGCCAGTATCGGAATCCTCGGCGTCGAAATATCGAACGATGTGCAGTTTCGTGGTCACTTGGTAGAGAAGGCCAAATTGGCCTCTAAAAAGCTTGGCGTGCTCAGTAGAGCGGGACAGTTTTTCATGCTTGCACACCGTCTGCAACTTTACAGGACGCAGACTCAGCCTCCGATGGATAACTGTTCCCATCTATGGGCCGTGGCTCCCCAGTATCAGCTCCTTTCACTTAACCGCATTTACTTTAGAGCGTCTCAAATCGTCGACGACCGAATCCCCTCTGATCGCCTCGATTCACTGGTGCCGTGAAGAGATGTTGCATCCCTTTGCATTTTCTATCATATATAACACGTGGAGTGCTCTGAGGAATCGTTTGGATTAATTCCAGTAACCAAATTTCACGAACGCACGTCACGACAACATTTGCAATACACACATCTGGACGCTTCGCGGCCCACCATTGTACGTTTCACTCGGAGTTGCTTTCCTCGTAGACCCCTCTTTGGAATCGTTTACCACCGGTAATTTTTCCAAGCGGTACAGCTTAGGGATCTACAATAAATGGGCTAACTACTTTCTAAAAGTCTGGCAACCACCTGCAATCTCCTGGTAATGCAGTTGTTCATGGGTGGCTGTAGTCACTTACCGTCAGGTGAGCTGCATGCTCGTTTGCCCCCTATTTTATATAAAAGAAACGTATTAAAAATTAACAATAAAAACCAACAGCCGATGAATATAGGTCTTAGGAACATTACTTTATGCTAATATATGGGGAGAACTTCACTTACAACGCATTAGCTAAGTACGTGATCAGTGTAATAGGTGGCAAGTATAGCCACAGTAGTAAACAACCGTTATCTTATGTATTGCATAAACAAATACGTCCTTATAAATTATTTTCTGTTCCAATCATACTACTGCAATCTTCTACGCAGAAAGAGCGTATATTGGACCAAAAGTTAAAATAATAAAGCTAAAGGTAGCCTTACTAACTATGAAATTGGGACGTCAAACACTTCAGTCCATCCAGTAACTATAGCTGCTGGGCACCTGAAACGTCGGGAATTAAAAATACAAATTAAATTAAATATTTTAAAACAAACCCGATTGATTTCGTAAAATTAGTTTCACTTTATTTTAGGTATATACTAAAACTAATTTTACCAATTCATGACAATGACCAATGACAGCACCACGTGACCATTTCAAGCATCGGTGTCAACCTGGTTTCCATGCGTGGAAATTATGCAAAATAATAAAAATATAATAAATACAATATAATACTGCATCATAGGGGGGGGGGGGTTCAATATATGCGGGAGATTTATGTTGAACAGTGTACTCCAATAGGCTGTATAGGTAACGGTATCGTAGGTCACGTTTTAAATACAATACTCCATGCAAAGTGATCGACACGGCAGCCAGAGGTTTAAGTATTAGTTTAAATATAAATAGTCAAAAGTTTCCGTATCTTAAAAGTAAACTTATTTGCATTTATTTTTGGTCCAGAACCGTTTTGAAATCCAATTTTTGTAATTCACTTTACCACATACTTTACTTTTCTTATTACAGTTTTTCTAGCAATCATTTTAAATAATGCTGAGAACGCGGTTCGTGCTTTTATTATAGTGAATAATGTTTAATTTTATCTGAAGCGAGAAAAATCGTGGTAGCACACAGGACAAGTGATCGACTCAAAACTTTACAATATGCGAAAAAAGCCATCCTGTTCCTCTGGCAAAAGAAATATTGTTAATTTCGATTTTAAGCGCTGATTTACTGCGTATTTGGCATTGACGGTAAACATCAAGAAGAGTCGGAAAAATAAAAAATAAATAATTTCAAGGGTATTCAGTATCAGCCCGCATACATTATTCATGCAATAATATTATATTGTATATAATATATAATATCAGCTTTTATCCTCGAGATTTTATGTGATATTTTTTATAATGGCCAGTGACGAATATTAAAAATCATAAAACTGATAGTGTTTATTCTTCATAACCAATGTAAACAATAAGGATACACAAAATGTAGCTGTTCAACTAAGTTGCGGAATTGCTGCTTGCGGATGAAACTGTAAATGTTATTTCAATGTTTTCGTTATTTTCACTTTCAACTGCACATTCCTATAAAACCATAGAAATGTCGAATTAAAAAAAAATATTATATAGACGGTTTTTGACCCTGTCATATATTCCACAGACCTTTGAAAATTAACATTTGAAATCACACGTTTACAACTCATCCAGTGAACCTTTCATTAATTATTTGTTAGCAACATTTTAAAATTCTTAGGTGACAAAATCTACGCATAGTGCTTATGTACTCCGATATCTACTCTGTACGACTGTTTGAGCATGGACTGCTTTTAGCTAGATATTCTCAGTTTATTTTAGCTTCCTAAACTCCTCAACTTTAATTATGACGAATCGAACACTTCTCCGTATACGCTATATGTTATAAAGGGTTATTAAGTTTTCTCTTCACGTATTATTATAAAATGGTGTCACATATTAATGTCATCATCATCATCATCATTAAAGCCCATCACAACATATTAATGTAAAATGAGTAAATATTTTTATTTATATTTTAGATCTAGTACGTAGTTATGCAGTCTGAAAATAGTCGAAATATCATAACAACTTGTATATTTTAAACATTTACTAAGATTTTGATATTAGATCACTTAAGTCAAGTTGTGAGTGTTGGGTTGTGAGCTTATCACATTTTCTATATAAAAATACCTGTGCTCTCTAAAGGTGGAACTATTACAGTTTCTCAAGGCTATAGCCATAACAATCTTTAATTTTATTCTAGTGAAAATAATGGATATAATGAAAAGTTTTATGGTTACTATACCCTGTGCTATAATAGCTTAAATTTTACTATATTTCATTAAATATGTACTATGCATTAATTTGTAGATATCATCAAAAACCTTTTAGGCTCACATTGCAAACAACTATGTGTAAAAATGTATAATTGACACTTACCTACATCACGTGGGGATTCGATTTTCTATAATCCATTTGGGCAAACAACGTAAAGTCGTATCAAAGTGATTGATGTGCATACATGAAATATGGCATCTGAAGTAATGTGATCGTTGTAATATTCATAGTTTGATGTATTATTTTTCTTTACCGAAATTTAAATAAAGATATTCTTTTCTTGTTTATTCAATCCTAAGAATAAACACAGATGATCATACAAAATACAAATAAAATTATTTCTTTTTGGTATTCGTGAAAAATTAAGTTATTAGAAATTATAGTTATATTGTAGAAATGATTTTTTATGTGAGTAATTTAAACTACTAACCTAACCTAATATTCGAAATTATTGATTGGGCAAAGGGCTTAGATGGACACCACGACGCGTATATAAACCGGTTGCGGTCTTAACACGAGCTATCCTAGTTACCCCGTCGGATCCAGGAAATACCTCTTCGACGATCCTCAATGGCCAAAAAAGAGGCAGGGTATTTTCCTTGGTAAGAACAACCACCGTTAATGGTTTACTTGTCATGTTCCATTTCTGCCGAGATTGCAACGTATATAGATATCCCGTTTTCCATCGCTTCCAAAATAACTGCGCTAGCCGTTCTAATAAGTTATGACGTGAATGAACACAAAACTTTCACCGTCTGTTTCTATAGCGGATAAATATTTCAAAGGTGTTAGATTCAAAAAATGCGCTGGAGTTGGAACCAGGGGCTCCTGGGGGTCACTCGACAATGTATGACAAACGCGGCTGCTATTCATGATTTGTGCGAGGACGGTGCTTAATTCTTCAAAAGATAAAATTTGATCTCTAACTATGCGATATAAATGACGGTGGGGACGTTCAGAGACCACTTGGTTGAACACACCATGCGGTTCTCAGCTAAGATGTGAGTGAATTCCGAATTATAATATCAAGAGGTTAAAAACTCGTGTAACTCTGATAAGATATATTATACTCCTACGTAGTTTGTACGATTAACCGAGTACACTTTACTTATACGGCCACGGCAAGAAAGAAATCCTTTAAATGTACCCATGACGCTAGCTGTGCTTAGATCATCGGCAAGTTCTATGTGTACAGTGCGTAGTCAAATATACGAAAATACAGACATGCGCCTTCGTGGATCTTACAACAAGTCCGCGAGTGAGTGTGACCTAGAAAGACCAGCAAAAGCTGACCTCTTGTGCATAAAAGGCTTTGCAGATTATGTTACACGGCAAAACCTAAGACCCACCATTTCCGGGAATGACGGCCTAGGACGAACTCAAAAGCAAGCTATACATTTGTGTAGATGATTGCAAATTAAGTTACAGTGCAAATTCAAATTCAAATTCATTTATTTGCATAACACAGGTATAGAAGGTGTTACAGAAAAATTATAATATGTACACTGTATTATTACCTTATGAGGTGTGCAAATACAATATATGTTTTGTCTTAAAGACATGCAAATATAATTGAGTTCTTTTGAAAAATCATGTCATAAAATAAAATAGAATAGAAATCATTGAAATTGGAATACTAATGAAGATTCTACATTTATAAAATTAAATTGATTACAATAACAAAAAAAAATAATATTCAATAAAAGGTAACTAGTCAAAATTTTCATTCAAGAACTCGTCAATTTTATAGTAACATTTGTCTATTAATAAGTCATTCAGCACCTTTTTAAATTTAAATAAGGTCATATTTTTATTGAATCAGGTAGTTTATTATAAATTTGTGGGGCAATACCAAAAAAGCTTTTTTTCATTAATGATGTTTTACATTTTATGTTACATAACCTATTTTTGTAGTGGGTGCGTATTGGATTCTTTCTAATATCAGATATTTTTTGGAAAAGAAATGGATGCTTTTTTACAAAAATAGCTGTTTCCAGTATATACAATGACGGCAGTGTTAGGATTTTTAAGTATTTAAAATAAGGAAAACAGCTATCTGTTATTTTGAGACCACACATTGACCTTACACATCGTTTTTGCATCCTAAATACAAGCTCCCTTTCAGAAGACTGTCCCCAGAAAATGGTGCCATATCGCAAAACGGAAGCAACTAGTCCATGGTATGCTATTAAAAGAGCCTGGCTGTTAACCTTTTTTGAAAGTTGAGAAAGCGCATATGCGGATTTGCCTAGTCATTTGCATAGATCCTCAACATGAGGCTTCCAAGTGAGTTGATTATCAATCACTATACCTAAGAACTTCGCCATATTTGCTTCTTCAATATTAAAGCCTTGGTAGGAAATGATAATGTTTGGGTTTTCACGGCGTTGATGAAAGTGCATAACTTTTGTTTTATTTAAATTTATTTTTAAATTATTATTATTAAGCCATTCTATAATTTCGCGTAAACAGGTGTTTATATCACTTTCATAATTAATTTCATTTGCACACTTTATTATAGCTGTACTATCATCTGCAAAGAGAACCATTTTGTGTGACGTTATTTTTGGTAGATCGTTTATATATATTAAAAAGAGTAGCGGCCCTAGTACGCTACCTTGTGGGACCCCGTATTTAATGTGCCTCGGTTTCGATAAATATGTAGTTTCTAATTTACTCTTTGGACATATTCTAGAAATTTCTGTGCATTGGATTCTATTACTTAGGTACGATTATAAGAGCTGAAGAATGTTTCCTCTTATACCATAACCATGTAATTTGTTTAGCAAGATCTTGTGGTCTACATAATCAAAAGCCTTGGTCATGTCAGTATAAATGGCACAGACTGGATTTCTCTTATCTACAGATGTCATAATATTAGCTAGTAAGTCATACAGTGCCACATTGATATTAGTATTTTTTCGGAACCCCTTTTGCTCTTTACAAAATAATTTATACTTTTCGAAATAGGTGTATAAAGAGTTATAAATTACTTTTTCAAAAACTTTTGAGAATATAGGAATTTTTGCAATAGGTCTGTAATTTTTTAAATCTGTTTTGTCATCTTTTTTATATAGGGGTTTAATAATAACTTTTTTCAATTTTTTTGGAAATACGCCATCAGTAATACTTAAGTCAATTATATGTGCTAATGGTGGGGCTATTACTTCCTTGGTGTATTTAATCACTTTTGTAGACAAGCCATCATATCCAACAGTGTTCGTGTTTTTTAGACCACAAATTATCCTTGTTATGTCATTAATTGATACAGGTTCCATAAATAGTGAATTCAATGTCAAATTTTCAAAACTAATACTATTCAATGTGATGTCAGAGTTTACATTATTTTCAATTTCATCAATAAAATAATTGTTAAATGCATTTGCAATCGCCATGGGGTGTGTAAAAGACAAATTTTCTTTTTTTATATACATTATAGGCTCCTGTGGCAAACACAATTTTGATTTGTTTATTATTTGCCAAGTAGCCTTAGATTTATTTTGAGAGGTTTTTATAAAATGGTTATTTCGCGCTTTTTGGGTAAGGTTGATAATTTTTCTATAGAGTTTGGTGTAGTTTTTAAAAACTATTTTATTCTTTGCGTCAGGATTTAATCTGTATGCCCAGAGTAAGTGCCTTTGTTTCTTACTGCATATTTTTATTCCGTGAGAAAGAATCATAAAATTCTGACACAAAATAGACATTAAAAATTCAGGGCCAGTGTGACTGTGTTATGGTGGTAATTGACTAACAAAAATTCAAACATGATCCTCACGCGGTATAACTACAGGGTTTCGTTGATCGAAACTAAAACATAAGTTAGATAAGCGTCTACAAATCGGCAAACGTAAATTACGCTATGCAATATAAACTACATATAAACAAATGATAATACAAAAACGAACAAACACTACCTAATCACTTCCCACTTCCAACCTACAAAGTCTTTATATTGTAAGGAAAAAAATGATTCAAATATCGCACAGCGTATGAAACACTTATAAGCTAAATTAATACTAATACGCCAAATATTAATTGATAATTCTACTAAAGGCAAACCTAATATTCAAATAACATACTTATATATAATCGTGAGTATGCAATATCTAGAGCGAATCGAAACGACTAATAACTATAAGCGGTGATGTTATGCGACGAACGCTTCGGAATAACAGTGCTAGTGGTCTGTTGCTCGCGAAGCCTCCTTACTTCTTTTGATAAAGCGGATAACTCTGCTTGCAGCTTGACCGCCCTCTCTCGCATGTACTTTATCCCGCTCTGCCAAGCAAGATTGACCTCCACAGGTCAATGCCTTGCCTCCAAGGTGGCACGATCTCTGCTGCAGCAGCTAGTCGTCTCCATGCGCTGTTGCCGCGACATTGCTCCGCAGCGCACGCGCTTCCGCAAACGATACCGATTTAATTCCTATGTTGCTGTCCGCGTGTACCGAATATGTCATCTGACGGGTCGCGGTGTGGTCTACCTTTGTAAATTTGGGCCGTTTTCACGTTGTCTATAAACCTAGCTCCAGGGCTATCCCTATTCGGCGTTCCCTTCGGCTGCGATGAAACTACTACAGGTTCTATTCCTACTCCCGTACTAACAAACTCTAACGTTTTGTTTTAACACTCCTCACATAATCTATTATCCGAGCTAAGTATAGGCGTGACGTTCCCTCCCTCTATTTCCCGAAATTGCAAGCCAATAATTCGTGAGGTTCAATAGCGGCTTTGCAACAATGCGAAGTTGCCGAAATATTATAAACCGTAGGAGCGAACCAACAACAATGTAATCTAAAACGGTTTCCAGTGCGTAAGGCGTGATACACGAGGAGTTATTCTTAACCTTGTTATGTAACAAGATGTGAAGGAAGATCCGAAGAGCATATCAACGTCTCCAGGGATGGTGTAAGTATCTTCCGCCAAATCTAAATTATCGAAATTAGTCGTTGCGGAAGCGTCGATCTAAACGGTTGGCAGGAGGCAGACCTTATCTACTACTAATGATAATAAAATTTGGATCGTTTATTGAAACCTCCCATTCCCTTTACTACAGGGCATGAAGATGTCTTGTTTACTAATAATCCTAAACGTTGACAACACTGCTGCGTTATAAAGTTACTTTGCGACGCAATATCTATAAGCGTACGAACGTTCCGTTCGTTTCCGTGTGAATCTCTAACTATAATAAGCGCTGTACCTAACAACACGGTGGCCGGAACGCGGTCGGCCCCTTTCACGTTTGACAGTGAACACAGAGCAATTTCGGGTAAATTTACGGATTTTATCGCGTTTAATTAACTACTTTTACTTATTTTTAATTCCCGACGCTTCAGGTATTTTACAGCACCAATGGTCACGGGGTAAACTGAAATATTTGACGTCCCAATGTTATAGTAAGACCAGCTACCTTCAGTTTTTTAATATTAATTTTTCGGTTCGATATACGCAAAACGAGCTTACCGTATCTTGAAGTCTTGCAGTGGTATGCTTGGGTTTGGGTTTAATTTTGTTAATTATAGGATCCCAAGCAGATAGCACACTTACTGCTCCTGTAAATCCAAGATTCTACAAGCGGTACGTAGACAACACTTTCACATTTTTTTCATCTGACAAAGTAACTGCATTTTTAGACCACCTTAATTAACTCTTTAAACTCTAAAATAAAATTCACAATGGAGTTAGAGAGGCAAATAATTCTTTAGCTTTCCTAGATGTTTTAGTCATTCGAAATCCTGATAACACTATTGGTCACACTGTGTATAGGAAAAAGACCCATACCAGCCGATATTTAAATGGTGATTCTCACCATCATCCTTCTTATTTAGCTACCGTGGGTAAATCTTTGTTGCAGAGAGCACGAGGGATCTGTGACAGAAAACATCTGGCCGCCGAGCTTCAGCACGTCAAGCAAATATTGCAAGAACACGCTTCGGGTCTCGCGCCTACGTCACAGTGACCGAGTGCCGGCCACAGTCGAGCGTGTACCTGCTGTACTACCATATGTCAGAGGAGTCACAGACAATGTTGGCTACATATTGAAGCGAGCTTCCATTAAATTATACTACAAGCCACCGAAGAAGATTAGTCAATTTTTACCATCCGTCAAGTGTAATATCCCTCTACAAGATGCAGGAGTGTACAAGTTGTATTGTGAATATGGTCTCTCCTACATAGGTCAAACAAAAAGATCCATAAAAACCCGCGTGAAAGAACATATAGCTGACGTGAAGCACCGCCGCTCCGGAAAATCTGCAGTCTGTGAACATGTTCATGATTGTCCCCACCATTACATCAGATTTGATAAACCACAAATCCTCGCAAAAGAACACCGATTCCTACCAAGGATGATATGCGAGGCCATTGAAATTAATAAACACTCTAATTTCAATAGAGAAGATGGATGGGTGCTGCCATCTCCTTGAGATCCTATAATTAATAAAATTAAACCCAAAGCCAAGCATCCCACTGCAAGATTTCAAGATACTGTAAGCTCGTTTTGCGTAGATGGGACCGAAAAATTAATATTAAAAAACTGAAGGTAGACGGGCTAACACTGGGACGTCAAACATCTCAGTCCCCTCCCCGTGACCATGGGTGCTGTAAAGCACCCGAAACGCTGAGAATTAAAAATAAGCAAAGGTAGCAAATTAAAGACGATGAAATCCGTAAATTTAGTTTTATTAAATGTGTAGTGTTCGCGTATTTTTAAGAAATCATTACAGAGAAATTTCGCTCGATCGCCCGTTGGAAGCGTCTTTATTGGTGGGTGACATCTCACTCTCAGTTATTCTTAACGCGGATATGGTACTACTTTTAAAATGAAACAATATGTGGTGTCTGTTGTGAGATTTATTACATACTGAACTGGAGTTACAATTAGCAACGCGATGCCTGTTACTTAAACAATTCAAACATAGGTTGTTGGATTTTATTATTTTATAACGTTCGCTCGGTGAACGTTTACGGAAAGTCGCGCAATTATACAAATTACCGTGTTCCTTACTTTTACATAAAAAACTGGCGGTGAGAGACAATCAAAGCGCGGTGCTTATATACGTCAAGACCTTTGCTAGCTACGAAGAAGAGACTGGTCGATGGTCGGCGCATTTCTTCACTTCCTGTTTGGCACTTGATGAACTAATGATTGATGAATTAATTGCATTTGGTCTCAAAAAAAAGATGCCATACCTTCAAACAATGTTAATTCGGAGCCAATATTCTCCATTTCAAATGAACGCACGGTGTCCGGGTCTAGCTTTTTTAACGCAATATGTAAAAACACAAAGTACCCAAAGTCATCAAATTTAAAAAAAATTACAGCTACTGCAGTTACGAATTTATACAAAAATTGATAATTCTAATGATATTCGTGTGCGACATGCTTTACGATTGAATTTTTGATCTAAATATGAAGAGGCTAGCATTCGCTTTTCTACATATTATTTATTTTTAAGCGTCTCGAATATTAACGAATAGTTATTTGCTGTTGGTGTGAAACCGGTACACACAAATTGCGCTTTGCCACTTAGCTTATAAATTAAATAATATAATTTTTTAGTGTCTGATCAAGAGGCTGAAAAGAGGAGATCTGAGACGTGATTCTTCACTGCTGGCCGTATAAGGACGCTCAAGGTCACTCAGCGAGCTATCGAGAGGGCTATGCTCAGAGTTTCTCTGCGTGATAGACTCAGAAATGAGGATATCCGCAGTAAAACCGATGAGTTTTAACGAGTGACCGACATAGCCCAACGGATTAGTAAGCTGAAGTGGCAATGGGCCGGCCATATAGCTCGAAGAACCGATCACCGATGGGGAAGAAAGGTTCTCAAGTGGCAGCCTCGTACCGGTAGGCGTAGTGTAGGGTGACCTCCTACTAGATAGAGTAAGATGTGCAGGAAGTCGATGGATGCAGGTGGCTCAGGACCGTGCTTTGTGGCATTACTTGGGGGAGGCCTTTGTTCAGCAGTGGACTTGTGAAGGGCTGTAATGATGATGGATCAAGAGGGATTGTTATGTAAAGTATTTTGAAATCTAGTAATAAATAACGGCTTAGTTTTAATATCACCATTAAACATCGGGATATCGGTAGGTAGCCATCTAAGTGATTCACGTGGATGTAAGTGAACTCTTGGCTTTACGTCACTCTGGGCTGCAGGTTGTAGCCACCTAGCAGCTAGCTTTACAAGACACAATAGATCCTTGAATGCCATAAGCGATTGATAATTCACTACATAACTAGAATCAATTTGAAGTTCGAGACTATTAATTCTGTCCAATACACTTTCGTAGTCTGACCTCAACGAATCCACTGTTTCGTTGAGGTCTACAGCGGGTCAAACTAAAATAAATAAGCGTCTACTTACCAACAGTATTTGCATGTGTAGCTACAAAGCAATTTCAACAATTTTCAATTTTGAATTCAACAATACGGTGTAGCGTCCCCGGTAGTGCTAAGCGAAGCTAAGTCTATTTATAGTTAACAAACTAGAGTGAATTGTCCAAGGAATTGTTTCAGCGGTTCAACTCGATCAGGCCACAAGACGCAAGTTCCAAATCCTGCTCGACTGGACCAGAAAATGGTCGCGCTATTGTCTAATTTTATGAAGTGCCAGAAAATGGTGGGGCCAATTGTCCCAATTATGATCCGGGTCAAAGAACCAGAAAATGTTGAGACCAATGGCACTTTGAATCCGGCTCGGAGGAACCGGAAAATGGTGCAGCGGTTGTCCCGATTCTAATCCGGGTCGAAATAACCAGAAAATGGTGACGCTAATGGTTCTTGGGTTCGATTCTCGGGCCGGGCCAAGATCTATTACGCAAGACTAACTATATATGGACTGTATGCGTGGTTCTCTATAACCGATACAAGATGGCGTAAGTAACAAGTGGCTGGGTTTTGGGAAATGCACTTGCTTACCTAACCAATATCAGTTACAAATGAGAACAGCTCACGCTAGGAAAAGAAAGGAGGTGCAATTACTTGGGCGTTGATCTTCTTGTGGCCTTTTACTCAGGCCTGAGGTTAATTGCACTACCTAGCAGCTGCAGTGGTGCGCGACGATAACGATATATCGATGGTCTTCAACTTGTCTGCGCGGCGGCGGCACGTCGACAACAACTGGCCGGCCGCTGGCGCATTTTCAACCTTTCACTCTCGACCAGCGCATCTAATTGGTCGCCCAAAATGACGCCAACATATCTGACCTATTGGAGGCGTTCCCATGCAAGAAAAGAGACGGATGTGATAGGGTAGGATACCAGCTAATATAGTCTACAAATATGCGTTTTGGCGCAACCATAAGGAATAATACATTTTTACTGGGCCCTTAGATGCTTCCTTCTGTTTACTAAAATAGGGTAAATATTTTCCTATTGTAACGCCCCCCCCCCTCTTAGCTTAATAAATATTATATTATATTATTTATAATTAGGTAATTTCCCCTTTTTTAATAAAATTATATATATATGTGACCAGGATAAATAAAATACGTTTTAATCTTTCTAAACGATCTTTCTAAAGGTTTAATTATAGGTTGTTTATAGGCCGTTTGTAATAATTTTGGCGAGAAAGGTTAAGAACATAAAACGTCCCTATTCCACTTGTATAAGGTTTACATTATTAACTTATTATTATTTATCCCTTCCCGCTTGGAAAAGGCTCACAATATATTTATTCAAAATACCCGATAAGAGGGCTTCGCTCCCTACATTTATTTAAAATAATTGTAGGGGAGGCACACGGCTCCGTACACGCCGTGCGCGGTGAGCGCCAACCATTTTGAAGCACTCCCCCCGAAGAGAACGCTTATTCGGGAACTGGCCCGTAGTCCACAGCAAAATAACTGGCGAACCAGTAAAAGAGAGCTTGGCCCCTTGGTAGTACGTAAGCACAAACATCGACCGAAGTCGCGCACGTCAATGTGTGTAAACGCCATACAGAATACGATCGAATCCAGGCACAGTGAATGTATGTCACACGGTTTAGGCAAATAGGCACACTGGCCGTAAACCTTCCGTGAGCGCCACCACCTGCCAGACCGCCGCTCCTGCAGACGTGATGTAAGTGTATGGCATCACCACCAATTGCATGATCAGCACAGCTACTAGCCGCAGAGCGTGTCAGGAGTCTACCGCTCAACTCAAGGGAATGGGGTCCCACGTTGTGCGACTTTCGGCCGCAGCTTTGAGAGTCTCCTCAGATCCTCTCTCCAGCTACCACCCGCATGAGGTCGACACGTATGCTCCACCAACCAATACAACGGCAGATATAGCCAAAAGGCAGTTATAAGATGTTATTAATAATTTGCTATTTATAATAGATAGTAGTAATAATATAGGACTAGTCATTGTGCTACAGTTCTTCAAGCAGTCGGGCACCCGACCACCCCATATATATGTACAACCTTGGGTATGAGTATTCGTCTTCGACAGCTCCTCCATACAAGCCTACATGAATACCCTCCATAACTTAGGAAAATTTTCTTTTATACACGATCTTATAGGACAGACAATTTTTTACCAATTTTCCAATTATCTTATAAATGTTATTTATCTTTATTTTTATAATATTTTCGACTTGTATTTCTATTACCACATTTTGAACATTTTACAAGTTTTATAATAAATTTATTTATTTTGAAAGACAATATTTTGCCTTAAATTTACTATTATACTTAATGTCCTAATGTATTTATTTTTAACTTTATGCTTATTCATGTAATTTTATTGTTTAATATACATCTTTTAAGACTATTCTTGATGCCCCCTTATATAGAAATTGATTATTAAATATTAATAATAATGATGAGCCGTCACACTATCAACCCGTTCATAGGTTCGCAGCAAGGAATATACTGTTTTATGAGAAAATGACGATGAGGCAAACAAATTAACAGATAACAGAGAGCAAGGGTTCCAATGCTTATCCTCAAATGTCAGCTCATCAGTAGTATTCTTTGCTTGAAGTTTGTTGCAGTAGTTTACTTACCCTTTGTGTTCATTTAATTGCTAAAGTTTTAAATAAGTTACTTTAAAAAAATTACCTTTTTTAGACAAGATTAACAGCTTATAAGGATGTCGTATTTTTAAAATATTTTATTATTAAGTTAAATTCTAATTAGGTATTAATTATTCTATTTCATTTTAGAGTTTTGATAAACCGATATGTTTTTGTAAATTGACTCCAAGTCAAGTAAGTTAACATGAACTATTTACATCACCAAACACTGCAAACCAGAACACATTTTTCGAAATAATTCGACTAAGATTTCATTACAAAGACCGCGTATTTTATTCTTAATATTTAATATAAGGTATGAATTCAGAAATTTACTAAATTTTTTAAATACGTACAGACAAGAACATTCAGAAGGTCGATTCTCCAACCACCAATTAGTATTCCACGGACTACGGTCTCAATTTGCTGACCATGTCATTTGTTTCAGCCCTACAATCAATTTTATCCCTACCTTGGATCTAAGTAATTACTATAGTACAGGTAAGATATTTGAACCTTTCTTTGTTGCTTGATGAAATTTATTACACTAGTTACCATGAACACAAAAAATATTAAAAAATATGATATAATATAAAATAGATCGCAGGGATATCGCAGATCTCATACATAAAAATATAATAAATTAATTTGTTGGTTCATATGGGATGTGTAGAAATTAGATTGTCGATAGTGTTTCAGAAAAAAGTAATGATAGTAAATAAATGTGTTATTAACGCAACGATGCAACCGTTTTCCTAAAAATTGTATTTTAATTTGGGTTTTCACGATTTGATATCTAAAATAAATAAAAATTATGAATTTGTTTGTTTTCATAAATTGTTACAATTAGACGATAGATTATGCAATTTTTAAAGAGTTTTGAATACTGACAGTACGAATAGGGTACCTCCAGGGAAGGATGACGATAAACGTGGGTTACTAAGCTGGTATTCTACTACTAAATAAAATATTTTAACTAAAGTTTTTGAATATAATAAAAATATTAAAGAAAACAATATCACCGTGCAGTGGCGCTGTAAAATATCCACTACCCCATATTGTACTGTAGTAGTGTGTAGTACGACAGAGGTCAAGCTACGGGAGAGGTACAGTAGCATCCTGCCGATAACAACGCTGAATAGTAAAAAGCAGTTGTTTCCAGCCCGCTCGCTAAGTGAGGCAGCTACGGAAAATGTCCTCCGTATGAGGCAATCTATTGGGATGCTTGTGTTCGTAAGCAGATAGAATCCTTGTCATTATCTAATGTTGTTAACATAAATTATGGAATCTGCCTCTTCTTGTTGACTTTGACTAATGGAGTTTACAGAGTCCGTGATGTGGTGAAGCGGGTTGAATATAAGATAATTTGTGACATTAAGGAAAGCTGAGTTTCAACATCTGAAGATATGTAATTAGGATATGCCATAGAATTATCATCATCAGAGTTCGCACTGTTTCCGTTAATGTTTTGTTATGTGTATTGGATGTTGTAGTTTGTGTTTCTAATATGCTAGGTCTTCAAAATGGCAGAACATAAGGGATTCTTGTAGAAAATGGTGTAAGTTCTCTACTTTAAACTAAAAGAATAGAATATAATTTTTTTATTCAATATAGATTCGAAGTAAATAAGTCATTTCTTAATTTTACCACTGGTTCGGAAAAAGCCCCTGCCCTGGGTGGAACCAGCAAGATACAGAGCGGGACATTTCTTTAAATACGTCATATAATAATTTGTACTTATTTTGTACAAAACCTATTGACGAAACAGCTTAGAAGCGATTGCCTCATTCCTAGAGGTTAGGTTTTTATATCATAATAACCATTTTTTACAGATTCTTAATTAATTTTTTTTGCTTGGTTATAGATAAACCTTGTATATTTTCCGGGACTTTGTTGTTTTAATTACCTATTGACTCTGAGAAACTATATTAGTTGTTGTTGACATGACTATGCGTCCGCGTTTTGACGAAATTTTGACACAGCAACACTAAAATATGTAGATGTATGTACATACATCTACTGTGATGACTAAATGTCCTCAGGATCATGTGGACATTGACGGTCGTATGCGTATTTGTCAATATGCAATAATATTGCTGTTACTTCTACTACACGCCCATATGGCCTAAAAATTATTTCAGACTCTCTAGCTTACGATACATGATATTTTGTAATTTATTCGAAAAGTAATTAACATTAAATTGTAAAAAAATGAGGTTATGTATTGCTTATAGTAGAATTCAATAGAATTAAAAACAAAAAAATCGAATTTTTGCATATACGCCCCTATGTTATGTGATATGTTTTGAGATCTGCGATATGTATCAAATAATCTGTGGGGAGATTTATAAAACGCAAATAATGAAATTTATGTATATTAAACAGAACGATCGTCTGTATATACTTTTTCAATCGAATTAATTTGTATGTTTACCTTAAATTGATTTATCTGTTAAAAATCTTATCACTTACAGTCAAGAATATTAAAAACAAATAAAAATTAATATCGTTGCTCACTGCGTGTCGACGAATTCATTTATTTTCTTACAATTTTTAAAATTTGGGTTTCATCACAATGTTTTTTTGCACCGCTGAAAACGTGGTAAATAAATTTTATAGCTGTGAAGAAATTGTTATAACGTTGAACTTAAAGTAAAGTAAAAGTTAACTTACAGCCTGTATATGTCCCTCAGCTGAG
The DNA here is from genome assembly GCA_036936625.1 of Parnassius smintheus behrii. Lineage (NCBI taxonomy): Eukaryota > Metazoa > Arthropoda > Insecta > Lepidoptera > Papilionidae > Parnassius > Parnassius smintheus. The sequence continues at coordinate 20,565,050 of JAUPFT010000014.1, forward strand.
GACAGGCCTCCTCTCACTTTTGATAGGGTATTATGAAAAGGAAGTATCCGCCGCACTGCCGGATATTGGCAGACTTCACAACATGTCTTTGAATTTTTTCTCAGACATGCAGGTTTTTTTTCGATGTTTTCGTTCACCTGCACGTGGAAAATCGGAACTTAAAATTGCAGTTAAACATTTCATTGGTGCTAGCGAGGATCGAACCCGAGTACCTCGTGTACTATGAAACTTACAGCGAGCACTAAGCCCCTGACCCTACCACGGCTCTTGTTGTACTTCATTAACCTTTATTTTTATTTGCTAAAGGAAATTTTTAAAAGCCGACATTAACCACCTTTTTACACACACAAGTCTTAGATTTATTATTTTAAAAAATTGCCTAAAACATTTTTCATCCACCTGTATCAGACAGATTTCGGTATAAATACGAAATATTGTATAAAACATTGCCGTTGCCATATCGAATTTAGTTGGCCTTAGATTTAGTTTGGTTATTATGCGTAGGTATATGGATGTGAAAGAGGCGAGAGAGGTATCTCAGGATCGTGCTAAATGGAAGTCTGTAGTCTCTGCCTACCCCTCTGGGTGACAGGCGTGAGTGCTTATGTATTTTTTTTTTAATTTAGGGTGAAGCACGAAGTCAAAACGATGTTCAGTGGATGCTGTGACCCATAGACATCTGCAAAATATATCCCCAATTATTAAGATATTTTATTTGACAATTCGACGAAACTTTATTTGACAGTCCAATAAAAGGTTTACAACCGACAGGTCTGAGATAACCACACGGGTCTCGAAATATGTGATTATTTTGTTAAATATTTTATAACGCCACAAACTTATATTCCATGGCAATACCAAATTACCAATAGACAGAATGGTGACTAAAGAGAAATAATTGTATATTCTGTTTGATTAACATAAATAAAGTACGTTGTTTACATAAAAACAAATACATTACTTATTACAATAAAATGTTTTAAAGCAGCTACTCACTTGCCTGCCGCAGGGGCAATCTAAAGTGTACAGCGATCGGAGCGATACCAGACCTGTCTCTACACACATGCCTGCCGTTAAGTATGAGTGTATATTTCTCGCTGGACACACGCGTTGAGAATGGCTTCAGTTTCATCGAAATATAAATATGTATAGACTTGGCTCTATAGATCCATCTATAAACACAAAAATATTTCTATATATTATGTTCGTTATAGACTTTGAAACCACCCAACCGATATATCCCAAACCGGTTTCATTAGAAAGGAAATTTTGCGAAAATAATTTTAGAATACTAAAACAATGCATGAGCACTACGTAAAAATTTTTTTAAATTAAAAACAAAATCTTTTTAGCGTATTAGCACACGCTCTAGTATAGAATAACAGTGACAAACGACCACATAGTCCATCTGATGGTAATTGGATACTGTGGCCCATATAAACCTACATTTACCTATAAAACAACTAATTAATAAATAATTACTAACATAATATAGTGCTTATACGTGCAGCGTGGCTCCACCACTTTTAAAGTACGTTACCACATTTAAAAACGTTGCCGCGTTAAAAACGTTACCACGTTCAAAACGCTACCACGTTCAAATAAAGTTCTTTCGGCGGTGCTACCACAAAAAAGAAAAAAATACTGGGTAAAGAAGCCGCTCTTACTTAGCCGCGCTTACTAACGAACTAATTGAAATTGCCCCAATTGCGCTACACACGCGACAGCGGCAGCTACAATCTAGGGAGCAAGAAAGGTCTTGCGCCCCTGTCACCCTGCCGCAGGGCCGACTTAGAAAATTGCCCCTGCTTGCATACACACATCACAATTAAGGAGGCAATTAAGGGTCATCCGCACTCCTATACCCTAGATTGCCCCTGCGGCAAGCGAGTGAGTAGCCGCCTTTAGCTGTTTCAGTTAGCATTGAATATGACTTGCTGTAAAAATCTTATTGATACTAGTGAAAAAAAAAAAACAAAGATTATATTGAATTTCCGAATGAAAAGAAATAGAAAGGAGCCTGTAGCAGGCATTTAAGCTTATCCATATTGAAACATTCGCGACTGTGTTTACGAGAGATGATCTGCTTTTATTGAAAAACCATATTACATAAGGTTGGTCAAAAAGCGACGCTATAAATAATAGTGTTTACTTATTGTACCGGATTATTGAAATAAATTTTTGTGTTGCTGAAGTACTTATTAGTGAAGTGAAAAATAATTATCTGTATTTTTGTCTCTCAGTACTGGACCCGAGTAAACCTTAAAAATAAAGGGTCCTATTTACTGCATTTAGGTTTGTTATATTGGTATATTATGTTTTATTTATGTCGTCATGAGGAATGACGAGTCATGGTCGATCAACTGGTAATCTCCTGGTCTACCTTACCCATATGTGGGCAGAGGCAGTGGAGTCCAAGGGGGGGGGGGGCATTGGTCATTAGTTCGGACATAGCGAAGGCCTACGATCGGGTCTGACACAAAGCGCTTCTTTCGAAGTTCTCTTCCTATTGACTTCCCGAGAAATTGTGCGCTTGGAGTTTTTTTTGCTAATCGGAGCATCATGGTCGTAGTAGACGGTGCATGCCCTGATTACAAGCCTATTAACGCTGGTGTTCCACAAGACTGCGTTTGCGTTCTTCGTCCAAGAAACTGCGTTGGCGTGCTATCACCAACGCAGTTTCTTTTGCATATCAATGATATGTTGCAAACTGGTAACGTTTATTGATATGCAGACGACAGCATTGGTGATGTATTATACACCGGCCTTGTCAATATTTCTCGGGAAATAATCGCCGAGTACCAACACAAACTTGTATCTGAAGTCGAGTCTTTGCTTAACAAAGTCCCGGATTGCGGCGACTACATCTCGTCCAATTCAATCTTTTTTTTTACTTTTCTAAGCCAGCACTTTGCTACAATCCCACCTGATGGTAAGTGGTGATGTAGCTTAAGATGGTAAAGCGCACTGACTCAATAGAAACCTATTCACTCTTGCCTTGAAGACACCTACATTATAATCAGATGGAAAGACAGATGCTGGCAACTTATTCTACTCCTTTGCTATACGCATAACGAACGACGTAGCAAACCGTTTAGTTCGAGTGCGAGGTAAGTCAATAACGAAAGGGTGGAGACTGACCGAACATCTGGTTGTCTGATGTGGGAAGGGAGAGGGAGGAATTAAATTATGCAATTCCTGCACACACTGGTTGAAAGGCTGGCTACTTTGCGCGGGATTCGAGGTTGTTAACATTGGTTTCAACCGAATTCGGGTCAAAAATAAGCCACTTAGCACGCCTTTCCACTGAGTCCAAGGCCACTAGGTGGCATTTTGCAGCACCAGCCCATATATGGCAGCAATACTCCATGCACTTCCTGACTTGCGCTTTATATAAAGTAAGCATGTGTTCCGGCGTGAAGTTTCGCTGCATCTTTGCAAGGACTCCTAGCCTCCTTGCAGCTGCTTTGACCTTGGACTTAATGAACCGTTAAAAATTCCGATTTGAGGATATTTCAACCCTTAGTAATTAGTGGGGGTCGGTGTGTTCCAGTGATACATTTTTGAAAGAAGAAGCCAAGGTGAGCTGGCTCCTTTTTGCAGTGAAGACACGCTTGTGTTTTGGAGGCGTTGAATTTCACAAGGTTAGCATCGCTTCATTCCGAGACTGCCTGTAGTGTGACACACACTCTCTACCGTAGCTTCTCTGTGGGACTGGATTTGATTCCGACTGGCCCGAGTACATGGTTGGTATCTCTTCACAACTGTGCTGTCGTCAGCATACCCATAGTTAATAGGCATAAGAAAATCATTTATATGCAGCAGAAAGAGAGTTGCGGAGAGAACGGACCCCAGAGGAATACTGGCGTTAGTCGTCCCTGGATTGGATGAGCAGCCATCGACGACAACCCGGAGAGACCGTTCACTCAGAAAGTCCTTTACTCAGTCAATCAGATCAGGGGATAAGCCGTATGCTGTAAGCTTAGCCAGAAGGCTAGCGTGCCATACTGTCAAGGCCTTTGAGACATCAAAGGAAACGGCAAGTGGTTCCCCGCTGTTATCGAGTGCCTCAACCCATACCTGTGTGGCATACGCTAGAAGATCCCCAGTTGACCGATTTCGGCGAAACTCAAATTGCTGGTCACTAAGGAGGTCATTCTGTTGTAGGTATGCCGCGCATTCTGTTCTAAGCGTCCGCTTAATATACGCTCCATAATCTCTATGGAGATAATTGAGATTGGCTGATAATTGGCAATTTCGGTACGGCTGCCTTTTTTTAAAACAAGCTGCACGTTGTCCAGATTGCAGGATTTTGGAACTATTCCAGTCCTAAATGAGAGGCGGAAAATGTTTGTCAACATAGGATACAAATCTGGTGCACAAGCCTTTAATACCATAGCTGGTATACCATCTCGTCCACTAACTTTATTCACGTCTGGACACCGTAAGGTTTTGAAAACCTCCTTATTTGTGATACGAACCTCTGACATAGTGATTCCGCAGCAGGTGGGATGTTGTTGCCACTGTCCAGACGTGAATTATAGGCAAATAGAGATGGGAACAAGTCCGCTTTGCCTTTAGCCGTATGCGCTAGTGTGCCATTCGGTTTTACCAGCGGATTTACCAGCCTCTTGTGCCGGATGGTCTGGCAGAGAGTTTTGCGTAAATATGTATAATGCGATCGAGACTAGCTTTCCGTAATATTTTTTTTAAGACTTGGTGGCCTCTATGAAAGTTCTCTTCTTGAAGCTGATATCCGGAGCTTTGCGGTTTCGAGCGGCAGCCCAGGACAGGTACGCTAAATGCTTGCATTTTTCAGCTTGGGTGCATTCAACGTTGAACAGGGTTTTGATACCGGTGTGAGTGTCAGAAAAGAGGATAAAAAACTCCATAGCCTGACGCAACACATCGGTTATTGAATCCGCGCATCTCGACGGATTCACAGAAGAGAAACAGACCTCTCGTCAAGGAGAGGATGCAAAAAAGTGTCGCATCTCACCCCAATCAGCTGACTTGTAGAGACATATTGGTCGAAAACCTTGGGACTCGTAATCAGGTGAAGAATATGAATATACAGATATCACCATACAGTGGTCAGATGTACCTAAACGGGAAGTTACCTGTACTTCATAACTTTCTGATTCGGCAGTCAGCAGAAGGTCCAAGCAATTGGCTGTGTGACCGTCTACATCAAGCACCCTAGCCGCTTCCTTTACAACCATCACCACTATCTGAGGAATTGTTGGGATTAGTTCCAACCGCCAAATTTCACGAACGCACATTGCGTCAAAATTCTAAATACCATCCTCAACATCTGGATGCTTCACGGTACACCACTGTGCGTTTTACTAGGAGTTTTCTTCCTTGTACAACTTCTCTGTGGAATTGTTTACCACCGTCGACTTTCCAATGGGACTTAAAGAACTTCAAGAAAAGAGCTTACTCCTTTCTAAAAGGCTGGCAATGCACCTGCAATAGTTCAGATCTTTCTATATTGTTTTTTTTTCATCAAGGGCTAAAATTCAAAAGAATATTGATTAAAATTCAATAAATAAATTAAATTTTTTTTTATTTCAGAATTTTATTTATTTTATTTGCTGGATAATTTTATTGTTTAAATGTACCGAGAATACAGTACTTCGCTCATCGCAGCATCTACCTAACCTATTTTAAAGAAAATCCTTGAAATTTTCTTCGATTAGTCGATTTAAATGTTGCGTTTTTAATGGATTAATTTAAATAATCGATTGTCAAATAATCGATTACTTCTCCATCGATTATCGTTCATACTTTGCTGCACGCCCCGCCGAGCACTCTCTGAAGCCTTATCTAATAAGCGCCGTTGAAACGACGTGCTTTCCTCCTTATTTGTTTATTATGTACTTATTATATAAATGAAAGCACAAGCAAGTGCTTTCTTATTTACCATGGGGATTGTAATTAATAAGTATACTTGAGTGCTGAAAATCGAGCGCCTGATAGAGAAATCTAGTAAATAAATAAATAAATAAAATAAAATAAAATCTCTGTATTTCAAACATAACATCCATAATGGTTAGTAGGCTCACAAAAGTAATAACTATGTTAGTATTAATTAGAAATAATTAGTTTAAGTACAAACCAGGCTGCATCAAATGTGTGAGCACCACCAGCGACCAAATAACTTAATCGTTATGAAACCGTCACAGCCACACAACTCGACTAAATGCAGTTTAACCGATTTAATATTTTTATGTATGCGGTGGATCTACAAAAACGGTTAAGAAGAGTCCAAGTTACCAACCTACATAAAAACTAAACTCTTGTCAAGAAATTAAGAACTTTATATTACCAGGCAAATTAAGTCAATTCCATTCAAGTAATAAAACTCAAATTAAACTTATATAAAAGTATTTTTCTTGTTCGATATATAGCACTAAGTATTATTGCAGTAAAAAGACATGAAGATTGGAACAATCAATATCATTTTTAGGGTTCCGTAGTCAACTAGGAACCCTTATAGTTTCGCCATGTCTGTCCGTCCGTCTGTCCGTCCTCGCTTAATCTCTGTGACCGTTAGCACTAGAAAGCTGAAATTTGGTACCAATATGTGTATCAATCACGCCGACATAGTGGTAAAATAAAAATTGGAAAAAGATGTTTTATTAGGGTAGCCCCCCTATATGTAAAGTGGGAAGTGATTTTTTTTAAATTTCCCGCTCTACGCGGGGATCGTGCGGTCCATGGCCCTTTACGGGGCCCCGGTGTGGGCGCGTGGTTTGGCGCGGCTTGCCGTCCACCACCTGAACGCGCCCCAAAGGGTGGTTGCCGTGAAAATGGTTCGCGGCTACCATACAATCTCCCGCGAGGCGGCGAGCCTCCTTGCCGGATTGTCGCCATGGGATCTGGAGGCGATAGTCCTCGCGCGCCCGCACGAATGGCGCGTGGAGGCACTATGCCGGGGGGAAACCCCGCTGCCGCGGCAAGTTGTCGCGCAGCGGACAGACTTCCGGCACGATCTCATGGCGACATGGAGAGAGCGACTGTCGCAACCTCGTGCTGGGCACGCCACTATAGCGGCGATAAGACCCCTCTTTGAGGAGTGGCATGAGAGACGCCACGGCATCCTCACCTTCCATCTGACGCAGGTCCTCACCAGACACGGTGTGTTCGGGAGGTTCCTGCACCGAATCGGGCGGGAGGAAACGCCCGGGTGCTCCCACTGCAAGGATGGACCGGAGGACACGGTGGAACACACCGTGGAGGTGTGCCCTGCTTGGGCGGAGCACCGCCGTGTCCTCGTAGCGGCGATAGGCGGCGGCGACCTCTCGCCGTCGCGTCCTGGTCGAAGCCATGGTCCGGAGCAAGACGGAATGGGATGCCGTCACCACCTTCTGCGAAGCAGTGATGCTAGCGAAGGAGGTGGCGGAGCGGGAGAAGGAGAGAGCAGCAGCTTTCCTCCCCGGCCGTCGCGGGAGACGCCCCGGGCGTCGGGGGCTACGTCGTGGCCCCCGGCCACCGTAGGCGCGGGCCTGTGAGACGGCGAGCAATGGGCAGCTCGCCGTCCGTCCGTCTAACGACGACAGGCCGTGTCGACGGCGCGTTTTGTTCCACGCGCGCCTCAAAGAGCTGTCAGCAGCGTGAAGGGGCCCGCAAGGGCCGACGCCTGCCGGGGCAGCGGGCTGTTCGAAGGAGATACCGCGGCTCCGGAATGTAAGGGCACTGAAGGAACACGGATGGTTTTTAGTCAGTAAAAGTCTGACACTCCCTTACGCTCCACCCAGAGCGAAAGGCGTCATTAGATGATTTTCCATCCGCAAAAAAAAAGGGGTATCACAAACCTCATACATAAAAATATAATAAATTAATTTGCTGGTTCATATGGGATGTGTAGAAATTAGATTGTCGATAGTGTTTCAGAAAAAAAATAATGATAGTAAATATATGTGTTATTAACACAACGATGCAACCGTTTTCCTAAAAATTATATTTTAATTTGGGTTTTCACGATTTGATATCTAAAATAAATAAAAATTATGAATTTGTTTGTTTTCATAAATTGTTACAATTAGACGATAGATTATGCAATTTTTAAAGAGTTTTGAATACTGACAGTACGAATAGGGTACCTCCAGGGAAGGATGACGATAAACGTGGGTTACTAAGCCGGTATTCTACTACTAAATAAAATATTTTAACTAAAGTTTTTGAATATAATAAAAAATATTAAAGAAAATAATATCACCGTGCAGTGGCGCTGTAAAATATCCACTACCCCATATTGTACTGTAGGTTTCGTTACAGACGACAGAGGTCAAGCTACGGGAGAGGTACAGTAGCATCCTGCCGATAACAACGCTGAATAGTAAAAAACAGTTGTTTCCAGCCCGCTCGCTAAGTGAGGCAGCTACGGAAAATGTCCCCCGTATGAGGCAATCTATTAGGATGCTTGTGTTCGTAAGTGGATTTTTGGTAGGACAAATATTTAAATCTAAAATTTCAAATATAATCTCAGTACAAGAGGCTTTTCCCAACTTCTTTTTCAACAAATGCTTTCCCTTCTCTCTATTAAAATGACACATTCATTTTTTCAGTATCTTTGCCATTTTTCTTATCGTGGTTCCATAACCCTCACTCATTTTAATTTTAAAGCTTACAATTTACTAAGAAATACGTTGGTTATTTAAGCATTTTTCAGTTTTTTTTGCGCAGTGTCCCCAAATATGATTCTTAACATATAAATTTCCATATTCCTTTGGTGTGTGTTATACTGTATGTCTAGCAGTTTTCGTCTTATTTCTTTAACGTCCATATTTGACAACCATTAGACATGGTAAAACAGCTATTTCAAAGACCTTTATACTTTATTAACAATTTCTTTACATAAATTATTGTCAACATTTGTGTTGAAATACGATAAGGTTTAAAGATGTACATCATCAAATGGTGGAGTAGTCGCCCTCCTGCGTTTTTATGGAAAAATGACCAACTGGCGCAGCCTTAAGCTCTAATAAAACTTTTCTAAGAAATGCAATTTTTTATTAAATTCTTATTTTGTATCGTTTTCTAAGTTATCTTGTTAGTTATTATTTTCGTTTTTAGTAAATTGGGAGATAAATCTCTATTTCCTAATTTTCCTTTAGTTGCTAGATTTCTTATCCCCTCTTCTGTAGTAACAGAAAAGTCGTCCGAAATATGGCCCGTTCAGTAATTTTTTGCCTCCTTCGATTTCGAAGGATCTAAAAATATGAAATCGGTAAGAATCTATGAAAGTCTAGTATTTTACTTTATTTATTTTGAGGTACAAACAATTAAACAATGATGTAGTAATACGCAGACTTTTTTTAAATACAATTATTTTTTATATAATGCACATCGTTATCCGTAATTAGATTGACAGAGTTGTGCTACTCAAATTATTCTGAGTTCTTATATAATAGTGAGTTTTCCATTGCCAATTGGAACAAAAAATAACAAACATCTCGACAAATTCTACTTATCTTAATATATATATATATATATATATATATATATATATATATATATATATATATATATATATATATATATATATATATATATATATATATATATATATATATATAAATTACGTGTCACGTTGTTTGTCCGCGATGGACTCCTAAACTACTTAACCGATTTTAATCAAATTTGCACACCGTGTGGCGTTTGATCCAACTTGAGAGATAGGATAGTTTTTTGTCCATAAGTGACCCACAATTTTTTTTGCGAATTTCAGGATTTTTAATAGGACATGACAAAGGGTCGTCGAAAAGGGCAGAACAACGTCTGCCTGGCAAGCTAGTCTAATATAAAAAAAATGTTTGTTCGTATTTTATGCGCTGCCTTCCGTTCATCAGATTACGTTATAACTTTATTAACTTATTGCTGACACCTGGGAGAAGGTTATAGGCATAGAAATAGAGATTTATCGTTTGGCCATTTTAAAAGCGTGGCATCCGTGGGATTTAGTGAGTTCCCAATAGAAATACCCCGCATTGCCTGAATGCCTTTTTTCAATTTTAAATGATAATCAACCTTAATTTCATATGTTCTTCATACCACTCCGATTCTCCTTCTGCTCTTCTTCTGGCAACTACACAAGCTTATGTATGACATCAGCATTGTTCTTCTCTCGACTTGTAAAAATCTATATTTCTTGCCAGAATCAATTTTTGTATAAAGTCTTGCAGATAGAATCCTTATCATTATCTAATGTTGTTAACATAAATTATGGAATCTGCCTCTTCTTGTTGACTTTCACTAATGGAGTTTACAGAGTCTGTGATGTGGTGAAGCTGGTTGAATATAAGATAATTTGTGACATTAAGGAAAGCAGAATTTCTACATCTGAAGATATGTAATTTGGATATGCCATAGAATTATCATCATCAGAGTTCGCACTGTTTCCGTTAATGTTTTGTTATTTGTATTGGGTGTTGTAGTTTGTGTTTCTAATATGCTAGGTCTTTAAAAATGGCAGAATGGCTTACAGAGAAACTAACTAACGTAAAGTAGCTTGAACACAATCAATTTTATTTAATACTTTTAGCTCTAGGCTGTCATAACAATAAATAAGCTTAAGGGGAACCGTAGTTCGATTTATATCAGTATGATATTATCTCTAGGTAGCCATAAATACCGGGTGGCCCATAAGTCCCTTGAAATGTAAAAAAATAATTTAAAAAAACTAATGACATTATGAAAAAGGTTTTTATTTTGTCATAATCCTTATAAAATGGAAATTATTTTTTGAAAATTACATCATCTAAATGTAATCCGTTACGATCGCGCCACTCCTGTAAGCGACGTTTAAAATTATCCATCACTGCGCGGCAAGTAAGCTGTGTAATGTTTGCCATTTCTCTGTTATATTTTTTTATATTTTATATATTTTCTTTCAGAACGTCAATTGTCCGCGGGTTGGTTTCGTACACTTTAGTCTTAAGATAACCCCATAAGAAAAAGTCCATTGGGGTCAGATCTGGACTACGTGGTGGCCAAGGAATAGCTCCTCTTCGAGAGATCACTTTATTAGGGAAAAGTTGACGGACGACCGGCATAGCGACGTTAGAGGTATGGGCAGTTGCTCCATCTTGTTGAAACCAGGTCCGCGTATTGAAGCCTGGAAAATTCTGCAACTCTGGTGTAAAAAAGTCCTGGATCATAGCTACATACCGTTGTGAAGTAACAGTAAGCGCGCGGCCTCTGCCGTCCTCAAAAAAGTAAGGGCCTATAATGCCATGCGCTGACGTAGCCGCCCAAACTGTCACTTCAGAGCTATGTAAGGGCTTTTGATTGGATTGGATTTTCGCAACTCCAGTAGCGACAATTTTGCTTATTGACATGGCCGTTGATGTGAAAGTGAGCCTCATCAGAGAATAACACGTTATTAAACGAAGTAAAAAAAAGTACGACATATATTCTCGTCAGGTATACCTCAATCTCTAAAAACTAGATTGTACAACCAGTGCGTGTTGCCAGTGATGACTTACGGATCTGAGACGTGGTCCTTCACTGCTGGCCGTATGAGGACGCTCAAGGTCGCTCAGCGAGCTATGGAGAGGGCTATGCTCGGAGTTTCTCTGCGTGATAGACTCAGAAATGAGGATATCCGCAGTAAAACCAGAGTGACCGACATAGCCCAACGGATTAGTAAGCTGAAGTGGCAATGGGCCGGCTCGAAGAACCGCTAACCGATGGGGAAGAAAGGTTCTTGAGTGGCAGCCTCGTACCGGTAGGCGTAGTGTAGGGCGACGCCCCACTAGATGGAGTGACGACCTGGTAAGATATGCAGGAAGTCGATGGATGCAGGTGGCTCGGGACCGTGCTTTGGGGCATTACTTGGGGGAGGCCTATGTTCAGCATTGGACTTGTGAAGGGCTGTAATGATGATGATGAAACGAAGTAAAGCGGTTCAACATTTCATTTGCGAAATTTAGTCTGTGGATAGTGTCAGTATCTTTTAATTCCTGTACTATCTGAGTCTTGTATGGGTAAAGATGTAAATCTTTCTTTAAAATTCGCTGTAACGATGTTCTGGGTAAGTTTAATGCACTGGAACGCTTACGAGTAGACTGGGTAGGATTTTCACGAATTGAGTGTTTCACTACATCGATGTTTTCTTCCGTCCGTGATGTCCTTGGTCGACCTGACCGTTGTTTATCCAACGTCGAACCACTCTCCTCGAACTTAATAACCCAGTTCTTATTCGTTTGAACACTTGGAATGTCTTTAAAGTTGCGTAAATTCTGATATTCTCGAAATTTACGCCGCGCAATGGTAGCCGAATCATTGTTTCGATAAAACTCGCGCACACAAAATGCACGGTCCGCGCCGGTGAAACGCTCCATGGCGACTGAATTCCCAGAAACCGTCGGTACTCCCCCTAGCACCGCGTGCGCCACTCATGCGCGCCTTTTGTATTTTATTCGAAATTTACATTTCTAACGACTTATGGGCCACCTTGTATAACGAGTATGACATCTTTTCTTGATCTATTTTCAAACTGATTGGTAATCCAAAGAAAACCCATTTCAATTACCTTCAGCATTGTTACATAGAGCTTTTTAGAAATTTTATTTTTAGTTTAATCTACGTAAATGCATTGATTATATTTGTGTGTTAAACAGCAGGGTGTATAGAAAATTTATATTTTGCAATAGATGTTGTAACGGTTGGATGTTCACTTAATTGTTTTTCTTTGCTCTACTTTATATAATAACCGGGGCTAATTTATAGAATTAAATTTCGTGTATAAATTTTTAAGTGAGTTAATAAAACAGGTTAGAATTTAAGTAAGGAATATTGCTTAACATTTCTTTAAGAGGTTGACGTGAATCTATCGATCGATATATATCGAATCGAGATCGTATTTTACAAGCGGTTATCATTAAGAGCTTTACCGTACTTGCTTACTCTCTAGAGAACAGTGCCCATATTCCTTTTCATGTTTGTCACATTTCTTTACATTTCCTTTTCAAAGGAATTTACTTAATAGTCCGAACAAATGTGTCCTGTGCGATTTAATAAATAATAGCAATTGAATAGTGTATGAATGTTTTGTTGTATACTCGTAAACGACTTTAGTAGTTATAGTATGATAAAAAGGTAAGGAAGTACATAAGTTATTACCCTTAAGGATTTTGTGTCTGATGTTTTAGCAGTAACAGCTATGTTGTAGTAGTAACAGCTTTTCTTTTAATTAAGTGATCTTCAGTCAAATATTACTACGTCTACTCGTACAAAAGCTTTTAAGAAAAACGCAGCTTCACGGCTAAACTTATTTCTTGGTCGACTGTTGTAGCTGTTTATGTCTTCTGCATTCTATATCTTTATGCTGTTTGGGTAAAAATAGTGGTATATCTAGCCGAGGTGTTGCAAGACGAATGCATGCTTTGGTTTTGTAGTGTTCTAAGTAGCAGCTGCTTTAAATGTATTCCGAACGCAACAGTATGCTACTTAGCTTCGAACATTCTTCGCTTTGGAGTTAGGCTTAGAGTGTTATGCTTATTTACTTGCACAACATGTTTATACAAAATTTTGCCTTTTATTTTGAATATATCCGTTGTATTCTTTGTAATTTATTTAATAGTTTCGATTTTTGTTTGACGAATTAGTTATTTTCAAGATATTATGATGAATGGGGCGTAGTGTTTATAGAACGGTTATTCTTTTGTAGTTTTATTCTACGTCTGTTAAGTTATCGTGATAACAATTGTACACTTAGTAAGCTGAGTACATATGTCGCAGATTTAGGGTAAAATCGGGTTTTTAACAAAACCCTAGACGATCAAGAACTGGAATAAGACAAGATTACTACTTCATGATATCATAAACCTGACAATATCTAGTTTTTTGATCGAAAATTTGGAATGATTTTATTTTATGATAAAATCCTAACCTAACCTTAGCCTTTTGTTATTCACAAGGTGAAATGCCTACGCGTACCAAACCCGCGGGGGCAATGATGGGTTATGTCGGACTCGCACCGACTAAAACCCTATGGTGCTCCTCCTTCACCGCATATTGGCAGGGTCACGGAAACGCTTTCGAACACATTCATGACCCCATCAACGCTGGCCATCACATGGCAGCCCCGTCTCGATGATCCCTCTTCTCCTTTTCAAGTAAGGCGCACAAGGCGTGTCTTAATCCGCAGCTTCTAAATACACAGGCGCAATAAGTACCCCTGAACTCTGCCATGGGGCCAGGTAAGTCGAGTAATCGTAAGCAGAGGATATAGTCTCTGGCTCCGACGCCAACCATGTTTTGGCCGAGGAGGGTAAGGAGAACGGCGCCTCATCATACCGATACTCTTCTCCCCCTGCGGACCCACCATCATCGCATCAACCATGCGGCCTCACCAGAGTAGCAGAGAATAGAGTAAGTGGCGCATCGCCATACAGACATTGCTTTTCCCCCACGACTCCACCTTGGCTGTGATTGGAAGGGGTAGAGGACACTTCTCCCGCAACAATCCACTAATGCGCAGCAGGAGTGGGCTAGGCAAGCTCACTCGAAGCGGCCATCTCGAGCCGGCCCTACATCCCGGAGCCAGTCAAATGGTTTCCTTTTTGTTCACCGGTAGTGACCAAGCTACGGCTACTAAGCCCCCAGACCACGACAAGGCGGGAATTTGTTCGGATGTAAACCTAGCTTAATATATAAACCTAAAGAAGTTCGACGTTTTTATCAAAAAAAAAACAGGAATTTTTCAGGTTAATGATAAGATTAGGTAAGTAGATTAAGTAGGTTTTCTTCCGGTTCCTGATCGAAAACCCGATTTGACCATAAACCTACGACATATATATTGGTCTCAATTCTATTTCATTCGTTTGATGAAAGACTAGCAAAAAGTAGTTTTGAGTTACGGCAGTTAGATAAGTCATTATTGGTAACAAACACAAGATTATGAGAAATAATGACGAGTAGATGAGTTGTATTTTCTTGACCACCGTTCAGTTGAGTTGGATTAGTTGATTGAATTCTTTATCGTAGTTGGACGCTTTGAAAATTGTCTGAGGTAGTAAATACTCGTTAACAGCTTCAAGCTTAGTGTTTCCAAGAACTGGTAATATGGTATACGCTAGACACGTTCTGACAGTAGTAACATGTTTTTATTTAATTACAAATAATTATTATCGTAGAATATTGATTAAATGTGCTGGGATAAAATTATGTACATTGTAAATATTTTTACTTTAGGGTTTGTAGCAGTAGTAGATTCTACAGGTATCTAGAGACCAAATAACAACTGTAGCAATTTTACTGTTTACGTGAGAGTGGCGTCATTATACAAAGATACGAGTGTTTCTACCTGCACGTCAACAACTACGGCCGCATAAGCGCAGCGGCGGTTGTCACTGAGGAAGCAAAAGTGTCAGGTCGTAACACAAATATTACTTTCGTTGCCCAACTCTATCTTGATTGTGGAGGGCAGGGAATTCGATGTTTTGAACCAAAAATTTTACTCCATGTAGTACAACAATAAGGGTTAAATGTCCACTCTCCAAGTCACTATAGAGCCACCTCACAGCCTCTTTAAAAATATCTTTGTGAATACAAGACATTATTTTCATCGTGCCTGATTTCTTGAGCATAAACATGTCACGTAAATATGATAAGTAAAACTATTCTGAGAGGGTTTTGAGATTGGTACGAGACTGCCACGCTATTTCACTGAGGATTGTCAGGCTTCAGATGTCCGCTAAATATTCTACTGCTACATTTGCTGTTAGCCTCAAAATGAGGCGTTTTTCACGGTTTTGGTGCTGACACCTCTGAAGACTAATGTGAGTCATATTCTGCCGTAATGAATGTACCGCTAATTGTTCTCTGGGAAATACTCGAAAAATAGCTTGTGGCTTTCGAAAGATAGTGCTAAACATTTCCTTCATGTCAGTGGTAAAATACCCAAAACGACGACCGTCATCAGTATCAAAGGTGCGGTGCAGACGTATGGTACTACAATCCTCAATCCAACTACCAAGATTTATAATTAACACAGATGCTCTCTAAAAGATTAGGTCCATATGCCCAGCTGTGTACTTTTAACCTCTCAAACACCAAGCGGCCAAATTTGACCGCTTCGATATTCCGTCAAAATTCCAGCGGTCAAATATGACCGCACCCACCCACAGCACTTTAGCCCTTATAAAACTTATATTTAGAGATTACTTTTCTATGAAGAAATTTGGTATTACAGAATCAATATAAAATTTCCTATCCTCTAGTGGAATCAAAAACAGTTAGTCTATGGATATTAATTTTCATTACGTACGCCATTTTTATTTGGATGTTGTTGTGTTGATTTTTGGATTTTTCTAATATTTTATTAGTGTTTTACTATAGTGTTTTATTATAAAATTGTTATAAATGTTTTTGTGTAAATATAATTATCTTTTTACGTAAATAATTTCGGGTAATATATAGAAATAATTGTGATTTTCACGCTGCCGACATCCGCTTGGTATATTTTTTTTGTTATCAAAATACAATAAAAACCTTTTGTAATGAGGTAAAAAAAAGTATAGATTTTATAAGCTTCTTCATGGAAAAGTAGTCTCTAAATATAAGTTTTAATAGTTTTAAGTGCTGTCGGTGTGTGAATTTCGCCTGCTACCACCCGGGATTTGCCAGGCGCATGGAACAGGACAGGACTGCATGGAAATTTTATGGGGATTGAAGGGTTGACGAGCTGATGAAGAATAAATAGAACAAAGTTTATCGATTTTCCTTTGTTTTAACAAAATAAATGATTTGGAATAATTCGAAATGAATGAAATAATTTATAAAAATACATATTATAGCTTTATACCATAGCATGTTCATTTGTGTTTTTTAAAGTGTATGCCATGTCCGCACTACATGTTAGCAAATAGTGTCCATAAATATCAAAGCTAGACAGACTAAAACATTAAAAGCTTTACATCAAAACGGAAAGCTATTTGAAAACGCAAATGGTGTCAACAGAAGTTATAACGCGGAAAAGTGTGTTAACGCGAAAAGGAAATTTAGTATTTACTTGAGTGACATATAAAAGTGTTTTAGAAAATTAATGGCACATGATCTCATATGCAGCTAACGTCACTACACACGTAGTGACTCTAAAACCATGCACAAGAAGTTGTGCATGGTTTTAGAGTCACTTAAGTTGCACGCAGCTCTCCGTTCATCTTTATTTGTTGGTCTCAATTTTCAATGTCAAGTCACTTGAAGTTATAAATAGGTAGTTCCACTTCAATCTTTTTTTTAAATCATATATTTCATGATTATTGTAGTATACCTATTTACCAAATATAAATCGTTGTTTTGTATTTATTTAGACGGATATATTTTATTAAATATTTTGGTGAGTTTATGTATGTGTGTATTTCTTGAACTAATGAGTTGAAAAATAAAATAAAAACCACACGTACATTGAGTCTATATCTATAGTGCAATCTGCAGTGCAAAGTGCTATCTGCAGGGTACTGCTTTTATCCCAGTAATTATCGTTCTAGTAATTATTATTACCACGTCGATTCTATTTGTATGGACGATCGTTGTATGCATCTAATTGAGAATTAACAAATCTAGATTTTACCTTTAGCTGAAACCTTCTAATTTAAAATATTTTTAGTTAGAAACTGATCCAGAAGTAATTTAATTTAGTAAAAAGTGAGTAAAAAAGTCATTGCACCAATACAATATAGACAATGTTTAAATACAGTATGTATTTAAAGATTTTCTAACGAAAACAGTTCTTATCTGTGAAGCAATTTTGCAGATTTATGTTATCTTTCTAATGTAATAAATGATATATGTTTTTTTTATTTCAATTACGTTTTAACAGACACATAAAAAGGACTTTTGGCTTAGAAGTCGGTTATGTTGTAAAATAGGACATATTATTTTCACTAGGTACTATTTATTAAGTTATAGTGAGATTTTTCTATTTTCATATATAACTAGCGATTCACCTGGCTTTGCAAATGTGGTTTCTGGATCTCAATCACAGCGCCATCCACCAGATCAAAATGTAAATCTGAAACGTCTAGTGTTCCATTCATTTGAATGGGTCACACAAAAAATCTCATCTTAATCGTTACAGCAGTTTTTTTAGTTTTAACGGACAACAATTTATTTAGGATCAAAGACATTTATTTTCATAAGAATTTACAAAAATTCACTTAAATGAGAAATACATCAAAAACAAAAAATACATAATTAGTGTTAGGTAGTAAGTGGTCACCGAGCGTGCCAGGCAAAGTACACAAATATTTTATGTTACAAGATTATATAAATAGTGCGGGTAGATATTTTACCATCATAACCGGATCGAAGATCGCCCGTGCAAACAAAAACAAACGGTGCAAGCGAACACAGATACGTGGATTTAAAGATTCTTTGCCGGAATTGACTAGCCATCATAACGAGAATTATTGAAATATTGTTATATTATATTAATTATTAATATGAATGTTTAATGATATTTAGTAACCGTGGTGATGGTTTTTAATATTTATTCGTTTATTATATATTTATTTGTTTGATAGTTTTTTTTTTAGAAGTAGTTAGGGTGTTATTATAGTTTGTGATTTTTAACAGCCTTTTAAATGTTAGCATACTTTTAGCTTCCTTAATATCTACAGGCAATTTATTGTATAGTTGTGCGCTTTCATAAGTGATATTCTTTTTTCCATAGTTGGTTCTTGGCCGTCGCAGAATTAAGTTATTAGCACTTCTTAACATTTTAGTTTCCACATTTTTCTTTTTTGTAAAGGTTAAGTTAGTATGTATGTTTTTATTTAAAATTTTTCATATTAGTACGCAGGAAAAGTATTTGTATGATTGTTCTATATTAAGTATTTTAGTATCTTTGTATATTTTGGTTGAAGATGTCAGGAAATCATAACCGAAAAGAATTTTGATCAACTTGTTTTGCGCGATTTGAACAGAATTGAGATTAGTTTTGGCAGCCGATCCCCAGATTTCTACCAGATAATCGATGTGTGGCTTAGCTAGTGAGTTATAGATAGTGTAACGGACTTTTTTGGAAGGCAGCGAACTATTCCGCGTAGTGCTCCGGATAGGGATATCAGTTTTTGTTTTATTTTTTTTCAAGTGTTCTTTCCAAGTCAGTTGGTTATCTAAAGTAAGGCCCAAATATTTCTCGCTTGTTACTTTATTGATCACTATGTCATTAATTTTTAGAGGTGTGAGATCGGGTATTTTTTTATTCTTTGCTGCAAAAATCACATAGTTTGTTTTGGCTACGTTTGTTGTAAGTAGATTTGAGCAAAACCACTTACTAAGTATGTTTAGATCATTCTGCGCGTCTTGATTAATTGATTCAATATTGTTACCGAAGTAAAATAAGCTGGTATCGTCCGCATATAGTGATAGGTCTCCTTTTAGTTCTAATGTGCTTACGTTATTTATGTAAATAAGGAAAAGCAATGGTCCTAAAATGGAGCCTTGAGGGACACCGTACGTTATTTGTTTTAGGCTGCTTTTGTGTTCTGCGAGTTTAAGTATCTGATAACGGTCGGAGAGATATGAATTAAGAAGTTCAAGAGGCTTTGCTGTTATACCTATATCTTGTAACTTATCCAAAAGTATTTTATGTGAGACTGTATCGAACGCCTTTTTTAGATCAATGAAGATGCCAAGAGCAACATTTTTTTCATCTATATTGTTTTTTATTTTGGTAACAAGGTCTATAGTCGCTGATAGTGTGCTATATTTGGGTCTGAACCGTATTGTTTGTGATAAAGAAAATTTATAGAATTTAAATAAGTCTCAAGTCGGTTGTAAATAATTTTCTCGAAAATTTTAGAGATAACGGGAAGAACCGATATAGGCCGGTAGTTGTCGGGGTCGGTTTTGCTGCCAGATTTGCAAAAAAGGTAAACAATTTATTTTATATATAGAAATATAGGCACAACGAAGCGTACGGGCAATAGCTAGACACATTTCTCCTTAGACCTAAAGGAAGAGGTCTAAGATGTAATAGAAGTGTTTGAATATATTAATTGTAGTAATGGTTTGGAATAGAAGAGAGGAAAATGTGTTTCTGAGTCAATTACAACACATTTTAAAATAGTTAAACAATAAATACAATACATATAATACGTCATGACATGATATATATCATGAACATATTAAACCTTAAAAATAAAAACTCGGTTTTTCTTAACTTAATGTTGGTTTTTAGTTAAAACTAAATACAAATTCAACCAACATATCAAAACACCAACTCATACGACGGTAACTACATCTTCGTGTCAACCTCATTTTCACGAACTTTAATATTTAAATACTACCGCAGTAGAACTAAGGTATTCTTTCACTCGGCAACAATTATACAGCTTAAACATAGAATTATACAATTATACACAGAATAATGGAATTTAACGAAAGTGCAATAAGTCAGTTTAGAACACAGTTACAGTTCATAGATTGGAACGAAATAATAGACCAACACGAAAACATAAACGAAAATTATGATATGTTCCTCGATAGGCTAATAATCTTATTAATCAAAGTTATACCAACAAATAAACAAAAAATAAAATCGAAACCAAAAAAATTTTGGTTAAGAGTAGGAATAAAGAAGTCGTGTGAAAATAAAAGATTGCTAAACAATACTTATAACAAAAACGAATCACCCAATACTGAAACTAAATTATAAAAATATACAAAAACATTTAATATTAAACATTTAATATTCAATTGGATTTGTCCATTGCCGGTTACTTAACTCTGGTTGAAATCGAAGATTTCAATGCTCGAACGAACGAAGATTGCAACTTCAATATGCCCTCGACATATTGAAGCGCGAATACGTTATTATTAGTAGTAATTACGTCAGTAGATTAAGTACGTTAATTTTCGAACAGTTTCTTTGTCCTTTCAATATTTTGTTACACTCTTAACTGTTGTGAGATCAATACAATCGTCCAAGACCACATTTAAGTTGCATTATTTTTAAATATCCCGTAAAGTCCCGAACAATATGATCTCGAAATAGAAACATCATTTTTGTAACGTAAGATCTAATTAAGAACAGCAAAAATATTCTCAACTCTTCAGATAACTTCTCAGAAAGCTCTGTTAAGTTGTTAGTTACGCTTCTTATGTAAAAACGTGCTCAACAGTAAAACGTTCTATCGCCAATATTTACATTTGTAGTGATGCGAAAGTAATCAGTGTAAGGTATTCTGATTTAGTAATCCGACTGGCTATCAGTGTACGTTAGTCTTCTTCTACGCTGCGGATCTTGGGATCAAATCAGCACTAGATGTAAAAATTATAGGTATTCAATTCTGGTCATATTGTGAGTTTTCTTAGTCTCGGACATTACATCGAAGCGTATCTTTGATTTTTTAATTTAATTGTACGTTGGCCAAGAGTGGATCTATATTTTGGCGTATTTATGAATCTATATAGTTCAAGCAGTGACCGTCAAAAGAGCTTGATTATCCGGAATAAGTAAAAATTATACTTTTTTATATGCTGAGTATTATTTAAAAAATGAAGCAGCCTGGTGGTTTGAAAAAAAAAGATTTATCTTTTTTTTTTGCAAAATAGATATGTTAAACGTAAATGTTATTTTTTATATTTGATTGTGTCTGATGAGAAAAAAACTAAAATTCAATTCTGGCACCCTTATTCTTGACACAACTATTTGCCAGACCACCCTCAAAATATTTATTCTAACGATGAATTTTTAATATAAGTTTATACAATTGAAGCCTTATTTTTTTAATTTCTCTTTATTATATTATGGTTGTAGCACCTGTAGGTAGGCTCAACCGGGGTAGGACCATGCACAACCAGAGAACCCTTTTACTGGAAACGAGGCATTCCATCTTGGTCCTCAGATGTAATAACCATAGATTACAATAAAACATTCTTAACAGTGGTAGAGCCATGCGGCAGCTTTGCTGTTGCACGTATGGGCCGGCTCAAACCGGGGTGGTACCACGACCTCACAGAATACCGGCGTGAAGTGGAAGTTCTGCTTCCGCGTTTCGTCTGGTGAGTGCAGGTGGCCGGAGGCCCAAATCCCCCCCCCCATCAACATGGTAGCGGAATTAAATAAAGATAGACTACCCCAGGAGGGTACCAGCATCCCTGGAGAATCCCTCGCTGAGCATCCACGACAATGTTTCTCCACTTCTGAGCGTGGGTGCTCAGGCTGCCCCGCGTATTCTGGGGGGGGCGAAATTCCGCTCAAGACTACAACTGCTCGGGGCAAACGGAGCAACAAGACCAAGGCGACCCCTGCCACGCTGTCCGTGAATTTCTGCAATATCAGGGGACTTCACTCTAACCTAAACGCCGTCCACTACCATCTCGAGACGGCGAGGCCGGCTCTGCTCTTTCTGACCGAGACGCAGGTGTCCTCTCCGGCTGATGTTTCGTATCTCTCCTACCCGGGGTACAAACTGGAACACTCCTTTGTGCCTCGGGCTGGAGTTTGCGTTTACGTCAGAGAGGACATCTGTTCTCGACGCCTCGGCAGACTTGAAGGTTCGGACCTGTCCATCCTTTGGCTACGCGTAGACAGCGACGACCATCCGCGCGTCTACGGGTGCCTCTATAGGTCCCACAGCGGTAATGCCGAAACAGACCGACTCTTCGACCACGTCCAAATGGCTGCAGATTCGTTACTACAGCAGATCCCCTCCGCAGAGATCGTGATCCTCGGCGACTTTAACGCCCATCACGCCGAATGGCTCGGTTCACGTTTAACCGATCATGCGGGGAGATCTGTTCATGATTTTGCCTTGGCATATGGTCTGACACAACTGGTTACTTCGCCTACGCGGATTCCAGATGTGGAGGATCATGCACCTTCCCTGTTGGACCTTCTGCTGACCTCTCACCCGGACGGATATCAGATTTCCGTCGACGCCCCTTTAGGCTCCTCGGACCATTGTCTGGTCCGGAGTGTTGTGCCACTCACGCTGAAATCGCGGTTGCATTCTGCAGGCTGCCGCCGTGTTTGGCACTATAGGTCAGCCGATTGGGATGGGATGCGGTCTTTCTTTGCATCCTACCCTTGGGGGCGGGTTTGCTTCTCGCCGGATGATCCCAACGTTGTTGCGGATTCTGTTACTGATGTGGTACTTCAGGGTATGGAACTTTTTATTCCTTCCTCTGTGGTGCCCATTGGAGGCAAATCTCAGCCATGGTTTGGTCGCTCCTGTAAAATAGCATCATGCTATAAGCAGGAGTGCTACCAAGCCTGGGTTGATGCATCAGCGTCCCGGGATGTAAACACCAGCGCTCTAAAAAAGAAGTATAATTCCGCCTCTAGGTCCTTCAAAAGAGTCATTGCCAAGGCAAAGTCAGAGCACATAGGCAGAATTGGCGAGAAACTAGTTCGCCTTCCTTCTGGAACCCATGCATTCTGGTCTCTCGCCAAGGCTGTCCAGGGGAATTTCTGTCAGCCATCTCTTCCATCTCTGCACAGGGAGGACGACTCACTGGCCCATACTGCAAAGGAGAAAGCCGATCTTCTAGGCTCCTTCTTTGCGTCTAACTCGACTCTCGATGACGGGGGGAGTACGCCGCCGACCATCCCGCGGTGTGAGTGCTCCATGCCGGAAGTGCAGTTCACACAGCGCTCGGTTCGCAAAGCACTCCTCTCCCTGGACATCCACAAGTCGAGTGGGCCTGACGGAATCCCCCCAATTGTGCTGAGGACGTGTGCTCCAGAGTTGGCACCGGTTTTAACGCGTCTTTTCCGGTACTCCTACTCCCTAGGCGTAGTCCCAAAATCATGGAAGACTGCTTTCGTCCACCCGATCCCTAAAAAAGGCGACCGCTCAGACCCGTCCAACTACCGGCCAATCGCCATCACCTCCTTGTTCTCCAAAACAATGGAGTCCATTGTAAACTGCCAGCTCATGAGGTACCTTGAGGATCACCAGCTGATTAGCGACTGCCAATACGGTTTTCGCCGTGGTCGGTCAGCTGGTGATCTTCTGGTCTACCTCACTCACAGATGGGCGGAGGCAGTAGAGTTCAAGGGGGAGGCATTGGCCGTTAGTTTGGACATTGCGAAGGCCTTCGATCGGGTTTGGCACAAAGCGCTTCTTTCGAAGCTCCCTTCCTATGGGCTTCCCGAGAAATTGTGCGATTGGATCACCAGCTTTCTTGCAGATCGGAGCATCAAGGTCGTTGTAGACGGTGCAAGCTCCGATTGCAAGCCTATTAATGCTGGTGTTCCACAGGGCTGCGTGCTATCGCCAACGCTGTTTCTTCTGCATATCAATGATATGTTGCATACCCGTAACATTCATTGCTATGCAGATGACAGCACTGGTGATGCTCTTTACACCGGCCGAGCCAATATTTCTCGGGAAAACGTCTCCGAGTGCCGGGACAAACTTGTGTCTGAAGTCGAGTCTTTGCTGAACAGAGTCTCGGATTGGGGACGACTAAATCTAGTCCAGTTTAACCCCCAGAAGACACAAGTTTGCGCGTTAACCGCTAAAAAGAACCCATTTGTCGTATCCCCTCAGTTTCAAGGCACTCCCCTTGTTGCCTCAGCCAGTATCGGAATCCTCGTCGTCGACATATCGAGTGACGTGCAGTTTCGTGGTCACTTGGAAGGGAAGGCCAAATTGGCCTCTAAAAAGCTTGGCGTGCTCAGCAGAGCGGGGCAGTATTTCATGCCGGCACACCGCCTGCAACTTTACAAGGCGCAGGTTCGACCGCACATGGAATACTGTTCCCATCTCTGGGCTGGGGCTCCCCAGTACCAGCTCCTTCCACTTGACCGCATCCAGCGCAGAGCGGCTCGAATCGTCGACGACCGAGTGCTTTCCGATCGGCTCGATTCACTGGCGTTGCGAAGAGATGTTGCATCTCTTTGCGTATTTTATCGCATCTATCACGGGGAGTGCTCTGAGGAATTGTTCGGATTAATCCCAGCCGCCAAATTTCGTGAACGCACGACACGGCAAACGTCCCGATACCATCCACACCATCTGGATGCTTGGCGGTCCACCACTGTACGTTTCACAAGGAGCTTTCTTCCACGTACAACCTCTCTGTGGAATAGTTTATCACCGGCGATTTTTCCGGACCGATACGACCTGGGGACCTTCAAGAAAAGAGCTTACTCCTTTCTAAAGGGCCGGCAACGCACCCGCAATTCTCCTGGTGTTGCGGTTGATCATGGGCGGCGGTAGTCACTTAACATCAGGTGAGCCGCATGCTCGTTTGCCCCCTCTTCTATAAAAAAAAAAAAAAAAAAAAACATGCACAATAGAATGAGGTAGTATTTTAGGTGGTGCCCGTGTAGCCACTATCATATCAATTCACACTTTTGAAAATCAACATATCTCTTTCGATATCTCAATCGATGTCCAATTTTTGTGTCAATCGTCGCTAATGCAATTCGTTTTAAGAATGCCAAATTGTGCGATAAATACGTGTCGGAAACACAGCCGGATATGGAATTGGAATAAAAGTGGTATATCTTTTCACCCCCATGGCTTGAGTAGACCATGACAAGAATTAAAACCAAAAAGATGTTAAAAGGAAAAAGGTAGCATTAGTAGTGAAGATAATTATAATTTGTATAAAATAGGTAAGACGTATACCAGTACAAACTGATAGACAAGTACTTTCTTACTGTAATTCATAAATTATAGGTAAGGTACAGTCTTAATATATTATATTTATACAGTAAGTAAGGTAACAACTGGATTTTATCGACTTCAAAGAGAAGGAGGTATTCAATGTGATTGTATGTTTTTTTTATGTATATTGGCTCAGAACTTTTTTCTGTGTGAACCAATTTTGATGATTCTTTTTTAATTGAAAGCTCGTATTTCTCGTATGGTTCCATATAAATTGATCAAGATGTGACAAGTAGGTCTTGAGTTATCCTTATATAATGCGTTTTTTTTTGTATGCCTAAGGGTTGAATGCAGCGAATATATTTAAAAAAACATTTATTCTGTCCCATTACCTGTATTCACAAATAAAATAAATTTGAATTTTAAATTTGAATTTAATTGGCTTCGAATACGATGCTTCGGTCGTATTAAAATCGGTTGCTCAAAGTTTTTAATTTTTCAAATTATGTCTATTAAAAACGTAAGTCTGACTGAACGATAAATATAACTTTGAAGTGTAAAAAAATTCTCCCATACATCAAACCTTGATGTGTGTTGTACAACGTACAATATACACGATATTTGCTCGAACAGCAAATATAAGTTTTAATCGTAAATATTTTTGTGTGAAATTGCTTTAAATTACAGGATATTAAATAGAAACATTAAGATTTTATCCCTTACATGTGCCGTGGGACCTTACGTCTTGCCAAATTATATGATTCTAAGTCAGGGGCGAGATGTCCTATAATAACTTATCTCGCACCGATGATGTTGATAATCAAGTTTGTGACTTTTGAATCACCGTTTCATAATATTTTTAAGTATTTACATATCTAAATTAACTACCTTGTTTGATTAGTGTTACACATGTCTTTGGTTATTTCGAATATTTATCTTATTAGTCACCAGTATTTGAAAATATGTGTTCCGTTTCAAATCCTTCGGATGTTTGCTGAATTCTAAATCATCATTAATTTGTTGAATATTTGATGATGATCAAAAAAACAACAATAATTTGGCCATTCTCTCTTGAGGTATTACATAGGTTAGGGTTGTTTCCCTTTACTTAAGTCAGCAACCAAATATACATCATGTATCATATTATTGAACTAAGACGTGGAGTTGTTGCGCTAAAAAGTGCTACGAAACACACGCTACTTGATCCAAAAGATAGCCAAAGTATCATTTTCAACGTGGTGAAATATTTATGGATGCCCTTCGTAGTGCGGTTAACGAGAAATTTATGCCGGTCTTCTACTGGCTAAAAATACCACGGTGGTCACATAAAATAGCAACGTAGACGAAGGGACCAGGATCTCTGTTCAGAAAGCAACTGGGGCCTTTTTACCGCTATGCTTTAATAAAAGAACGTCCTCGAAGCAGTCCTTGCGTGACAGTAATTTTATTTCTTTTGAGATATTAATTACATAACATTGAAATATATACATTATTAAAATACTAAATTAATAAAAAAAACTAACTTTAGTAATATTTAAATTTGTTTTAGTAAATTTAATAAATTTAAGTCAATTTGCTATCTCGTGTAATACTTAATGTTTTAAATGAATACATTGTAACATAATACTTATTAATAAATTTTAATTGCTTATTTTTTATTATGATATTCCAGTGCTTCACTACTATTCTCACAGAAATAGTAATTTAGGCATTTGACATGTGAAATTGTTTCCGTAATTTAAATTAGATAAGTGCACTATGTATATATTGAAAAAAGTATAAGACCTTGGAAAAGAAAAAAAAGAGTAAATGAGATTTTTATTTTTATTTCAAATATTATCATATACGCTTGAACCATATATCCGTAGGCAAAAATCAAATTGACTGGAGATGTTAAACAAACGATCGAGATCAGAGAGTGAAAACCCTTCTTCGTTGATTGAATATTAATGGACCGATAGACATACTTTTATTTATGCTTACTAAAGAAGTGGTTATCTAGCTGACTTTAAAGTAACTTAACAAAAATAATAACGTCAAAAAAATTTCGGTGAAAAAATTAAGGTTTGATTCGAAATAATATCCAATTGTTTTAAATATAAGGGACCACCAAAAGAAATTAAATACTTTTTACACAAATTTTGACAGTGGAAAGTTATACTTCATCATAAGAGTTGAGTACTTTTTATTAATTTAAACTATTCAGAGGCGGTTTTTCTCAACAAGTCAACCCAAAGAAACCACAGAACAGAACTACTACTACAAAAGTAATTATAAATTTGAAAATGGAAAGTAATGGAGTTCAGAAAAAGTGAATGGGATCAGTCAACGAGATTTACACGCTATTAATAAACTATAAAAAAAACTTGAAACAAGCCCAAGAATGTTTAGAACGTTTGCCTAATTACTTTTGGTGAGTCTGTTTGTTTACGAGCTACCATTTTCAATTAATTGGTTTGCTAAAAGTTCAAAAGACGATGAGTTAAGCTTCAAAGCGATGAAATGTCGAATATATTACTTGAAAATTTCTTGGTTATTCTAAAAAAAGTTGCTACCTGCGAGACGTATAGAAATAGCAACCTCATTTTTAGGGTTCCGTAGTCAACTAGGAACCCTTATAGTTTCGCCATGTCTGTCTGTCCGTCTGTCCGTCCTCGCTTAATCTCTGTGACCGTTAGCACTAGAAAGCTGAAATTTGGTACCAATATGTGTATCAACCACGCCGACAAAGTGGTAAAATAAAAATTGTAAAAAAATGTTTTATTAGGGTAGCCCCCCTATATGTAAAGTGGAAAGTGATTTTTTTTAATTTCAACCCTAACGTGTGATATATTGTTGGAAAGGTATTTAAAAATGAATAGGGGTTTACTAAGATCATTTTTTGATAATGTCAATAATTTCGGAAATAATCGCTCCATAAGTAAAAAACAATGTGGGGGGACCCCCCTCTAACTTTTGAACCATAAGTTTAGAAAATATGAAAAAAATCTGAAAAGTAGAACTTTATAACGACTTTCTAGGAAAATCATTTTGAACATAGATGGAAACAACAGCACCCACTACCGGGAGCAGTTGCAGGAGCGTGGAGCGCTGCTGGAGCGCGAACATATAGGATACCCACCTTTAAACTCATAAGTGGGAACACTTATTGTGACGGACGGGAAACTACGGAACCCTACACTGAGTGTGGCCCGACACGCTCTTGGCCGCTTTTTATACAATACTCCATTATTTCAAATTACTTTTCTACTGGCTATTTCTGGTTCTGGTTTCCACTGGCCATTTTGTAATTGTCTTGCGTATTTCACCATATGGAAAAAGTTAGTCATTGAATTTTAATCAACGAATTTATTATTCACCTATTCAATCCAGTGTTTTTTATTTTAAGAGTAACAAGAACACAAGTGCTAATGCCATCACTTGAAAAGAAGCATTTACATTTCAGAAACTAGATAACGCTTGTGCTCAGTTTAGGATGTCCTAAGTAAACTGTCACTTCTTATCTTATTTACGAAGTTAATGCTCACATTTTGTACTCATTGAAAGTAAAATGTAACCCGTTAAATAAAAACTTTATTTTTCCAAGAGCTACACACGTCGGAAAAAGCTTATCCATTCAATTGGTCCACTTTGAAAGTTCACTTCAAGTATTTTAGTTAATGATTCGCCACAGTACAGAAAAAATTAAAAAGAATTTGCCAATCAATTAATATTTCACGTACTACGATTCTCGCTTTGTAGCCGCACCGTTTGTTTAACTCCTTCAGTCCTCCTCGGAAGTCAAATTGATTTCCGAGCTCAGGGCTGTTTCTTTCCGTAGGAGGACAGGACACATATTTTACTCTGCTATAAATCTGCTTAAATTAGAAATTATGTTATTTATAAAATGCAATACAATTTATTGTACACCAAGAAAAGATAAATATACAAAATAACAAATATTGAGGGAAAAACAAAAGCCGACCTTATTGTTGCATAGCAATCTCTTCCAGACAACGCACAAAAGGAATTATATAAAAATATGAGAATGGGAATGAAATGGGAGAATGATTAACGGGAAGGGTTCACTAAAATAAGACAGGTTACCAACTCATGCACTAAAAAAACAACGAATTTTAGGTAGATCACTAACCGTAAATAAAAGGAGGAAGGGAAATGGGTTTGAGAGAAAGTAAGGATTGACTGCACTTTTTCCTTACCCTAGACACACCTGACTAGGGTAAGGAATTTCAAAGTCTTGCCAAGAACAGAGAATAATTTATCATAAAATGTAAAGAAGTGCACACACAGAACATTGGAGGGAAACATTTTTCTTGGACCCTATGACAGGAGCTGAGCAATTTAATACATTATTTTAGATAAGGAGGTCTTGATATATTAACTAAGACACAGTAGATGGCGGACAGAATATGAGTATTCTGATGAAGACGGATTGGGAATCACTTAAGTTTAGGGCGGTATTCCAAGACGTGGTCATATTTACGGAGCCGATACTGATATTTTGGAGTATTTCAAGTTTGTTAAGTTGCTCCTCTTTTATATATAGGTAAAAATATCAGCATAGTCAAGGATCCCTACCCGTAGTTAAAATTGTGAAAGCGTGATTTTGGTGGAAATGCGTAAAAAGTAGTTCAGCCTCAGGAGTGAAGTGAGTGATATGCTGCGAACATTTAACAGCTTACTGCATTAATTTGAGGAGTCCAAGAAAGACTAATCCAAAAGGATACCTTTTAACAAAGTCATTATAAGTGATAACGCACTGCTGAACATAAACCTCCCCATAGATTGTCTCATAAGGAAATTTGGCCATAGTTGGCATGTTGTGGTTGGCAGGCGGGTAGGCAATTGCAGTTTTTTTATTTTGAGTTGTAATACGCTGCTGCTAATTTCCTGTATCAGTTTCCCTCTGTCGCCTCTTACGACGCCAACGGGACGATATCGGGTAGTGAGCATTCTATCAACGCCACTACACGAGATTGGTTGTAATTGACATTTTATTTATTTTGGAAATCCTTCTTGAACTCCCAATAATTATAGCTTCGAAGTAATCTCAATGTTCTGTCCGTTGACGGGTTCATCTCGGTTAGCTTCATAGGTCGGTCTAGATTGGTTAGATCCAGGCCCAAAGGTAGAATGTGGTGGCTTTTGGGAAAGGCTCTTTAATACGGGCGGCATCTTATGCCGATTTCTCTTATTTCCCCCCTAATCCTGGACCGTTTGCTCAGCTTAGCAGAAGGTTTTTTGGCAATGGATAGGTTTTTATTTGTATATAAACTTATTTTATTTCACTTTTTTTTTTAAATTATATAACAAGTATATATGTTTTATATTTATATGTATATTTTTATATATTATTTCAAACCAGATACTTGAAATTAAAAAAAAACACCCTAAACATGTTCTTGAACATGGAAAGTCTGCAGTTTGTGAACATCAGATTAGATAAACCACAAATCCTCGCAAATGAACATCGATTCCTACCAAGAATGATACGCGAGGCTATTGGAATTAAAAACATCCGAATATCAATAGAGAAGATGGATAGGTGCTGCATCTGCTTGGGATCCTATAATTAACAAAATTAAACGCAAATCCAAACATACCACAGCAAGACTTCGAGATACTGTAAGCTGGGTCTGCGTAGATCATACTGAAAATTAATATTAAAAAACTGAAGGTAGTCGGACTACGACATTGATACGTCAAACATCTCTGTCCCCTCGTGACCATGGGTGCTGTAAAGTACCCGAAACGTTGAGATTTAAAAATAAGTTGAAATAAGTAAATTAAAATCCGTATATTATATAGTTTTATTCAATTACAAGTGATTGTTGATTTAAGAGGGTAAGCACGAAAAAAGCTCTCTACTTCTTTCTCAAGGTGCCGTCTCCTTGCGAAGGTTGGCAATCATTAGGGCGATTTCAACTTTTGAGGCCACTGCCCTTAATTATGATCTTGTGCTCTTCTCGAACCACTAGCGCAAGTTGTTTAGCCACGATATCCTTCTCCAACCAGGCCTCCTTCTGTCTGCTACTTTCCTCCAAATGATAAGTTGAAGGAGTTCATATTTTTTGGTGTTACGCATCACGTGCTCAAAATATTCCAATTTCCTCCTCTTTATGGTTGTACATCTCGAACGTTTCCAGTATTTTAGTCATGGCTTCTGTCAGCGTCCAAGCTTCTACACCATAGAGAAGTACAGAAAAGACATAGCACCATGCTATGCGTGCTCGAAGAGAAATACTTAGGTTCCGGTCACAAAGAACTTTTTTCATTCTCAAAAAGGCGTTGCGTACCTGCTCTATTCAGCATCGTATTTCGAGGCTGTAATCTCCTGTTTTGTAAACCATTGTGCCTAGATATTTGAATTTGGTGACCTGTTCAAGACACTAACCATTTAGGTATAAAGACGTGATAAGCTCAGGTGTTCGGCTTATTACCATGTACTGCGTCTTATTGGTATTGATGTTAATACCGTATTCAACACTAACGGAAGCCACTGAATGTACTAATCTTTGAAGACACGCAAGACTATCGGTGAATAATATCGTGTCGTCTGCGTACCACACGTTGTTCAGCAATTTGCCATTAATTTATATGCCGTCTGGGCCGTTATATTTTCAGAAGCACTAGGCTTCTGAAAATATGGCTTTGGCATACAAATTAAACAGTAAGGGTGACAAAATACATCCTTGTCGTACGCCTCTTTCTATGTCAATGTATGACGATGATCTCCGTTGAACCTTTATTTGCACGCTGGTTCCAGTATAAGTTAATTGAAATACTTCAGAAAATTGGCTTAGACTTCAACGCTCGTTGAAGTCTAAGCCAATTTTCTGAAGTATTTCAATTAACTTGCCATGTTGAACGCGGTCAAAGGCTTTTTCAATAAAGCAGACAAACAGATCTTTATTCATATCCCGCCATATTTGTACCAGTCCTTGATAACCAAAAAGTGCGTCTCTGGTTCCCAGCCCGCTTTTAAAACCAAAATAAGTATATGATAGTACGAACTCATATTTTGAGTAAATTCTGTTATGGGTCATTTTTAAGAACAGCTTTAAAACGTTACTCATGAGCGAAATGCTACGATAATCACTGCATCTTTTGGAATTCCTGAGTTTAGGTAAGGTGATGAATGTCGACTTGAGCCAGTCGGATGGAGTCATAGTAAATAGCATTGAAGAGGCTTACAAGATAATCCAGATTATACTCCTCAATCACTTTAATTACCTCGACTGGTATGTCATCGGGACCAACAGCTTTCCTTGTTTATGCATTTCTGATGGCATGATAGACCTCACTCCTTATAATGGCCGATCCCATGTCTTTGCAAATGAAATCTACAGGATCACACCACACACAAGTGTCACAAAAAAGTTCGGATACATATTGCTCCCAAAATATTAACATGTCATCCGTGTAAGAGACATACTTGCCATCTTTATTAAGAAGAGTCGTTTGTGTGTGTCCCTGATATTTAGGGTATATGAGCTCTTTAATCTGCTTATGCATATTGAAACAGTCAAACTTTTTATCCAATTCTTCAATCTCAGAACAAAGATCACCAGACCACTTTTCTTTTGCCTGTCTTATTTTCTTACGTATCGAAAACTGTGTTGAATCACATGAAAAAGTTACTTTGATTAATATCTGTGACTTTTAGCGTTAGTACATCGCGAGTACGTACGTAACGTGAATTCAAATTTAATGTTTAAATGATGGTGCATTTTATTGTTGGTGAAACTTTTTTTTGTTTTGTTTATAAAATTAATGTATAGTCTTTTTGCTTTCAGAAACAGAACAAAATCACTGTAACTTCAGCTCAAGATACTCAAGCTCAACTGTCAGTTGACAGTTGAGTTGAGTTGCTTTTGAGTCTCGGGCGAACACTGCGAGAGATTGCCGAATTTTAAAATTACCGCCCTTAACAACTTAACAACCCTTAGATACGCCTAAAAAGGTACGTACAGACCGGTTTGTACACGAGGATACCCGGAATTGTTGGAATCAGGTGTACATCAGCGCAGGATGGCCGATTTATCACCCTTTTTGCGACAAGAGAGTCAACTTTAATCAACGGACGATAAGAAAGAGAATGGGACCTGCATTTTAAATGACCAGCGCGAGGTCTGGAACTGCTCCGGCATCATCACGTCACTTCGGTTCACGGACTTCGGTTCGCTCGCGACCATGCAAATTGAACTCACGAGCAGTGGAGTAGAGTCTTATGGACCAATGAATGCAGAGTAGCTTTAAAAGCTCCAGATGACCGCGAATGTGTGTAGAGAAAGCGTGGATTCATGATGGTTTGGGCAGGGATCAGTACAGATTCACGTACAAAGTAAGTTGGTAGTTGAAGGTCGTTTAACGGCAGTGCGATACATTGAAGACGTCCTTTATACATTGGGGGCGAAAAATTCAAGTTAATGCAAGATAATGCTCGACGACACACCGCACGAAGCGTTAATGATTGTCT
Source organism: Parnassius smintheus behrii (assembly GCA_036936625.1). Classification (NCBI taxonomy): domain Eukaryota; kingdom Metazoa; phylum Arthropoda; class Insecta; order Lepidoptera; family Papilionidae; genus Parnassius; species Parnassius smintheus. The sequence continues at coordinate 20,599,112 of JAUPFT010000014.1, forward strand.
TTCGGAGGTGAAAATTTATAAATTATATATAGATTATAATATGAATCTTATAGAACATGTTATTACATGCTTAAACGTTGCACCCTATCTAGTCTTAACCCTACAGAGCCCATCAGGGCACTGAAAATTACTCTCCTGGCCGCCTGGGAAGAACCCCAAGTGGATATCGAAATAATCATCCACATCCTGATCTTATGCAGGTGGTTACCAGTGCTAGAGGTAGAAATACGCTACTAGTGTTAATTACTATCAGATTTAATTTGTTAAATTCATCTATAAAAATTGTTAACTTCAGAGTTTATTTAGTAAAAGAAATTATAGTTACCTCAATTTTTCTTTATTTTTGTTTATTACAATTTTATTCATTTGGATTTAAAATTTAAATAATCATTTAAGTTTTCAAAGACGAAAAATAAATGTATCGCGGTTTATTTTGAAAATAACCCTCATAGTGCGTGAATTCTGTGAAAAAAAATCCGTGCCCCTAAGTATATTTAATGTATGTGTAAAAGTACATTTCTCTTTATATGCTAAATACATGATGCCTTGAACTACTCGAAGACACGAACAAGATAACATGTTATATACGTGATGACGTTTTGCATTGACAAATTTGCCTCGTGGAGATATTTCTGTAAAGTTATTTCACTTCTTTGACAATGAAGTATAATATTTTTATTCTATTGCCTTTGTTGGACTTGAATTTTCAATTGTCAGATTGCTTAATATTTTAACGAATGAAATCATTAACTTGAAAGAATTTGTTTCAAATCTCCTATTTACAATTTTTATTCCATCATAATTCCTTTCAAATTCGTGATGAAGTCATCACCTAATTTCGTCCTATATGCGTCGTGCAAGGAGACTATGTATAAGACCACAAAAATAGTATGGTTTTCGATAGATAGATACTTTTTCAATTTCAGCATACCCAGACCAGCGACAGCGAGCAAGGTCGCGAGGTATTGGTTTTGAGACTGTTAACCTGTTCGCCAAGAAAACGTGATGTAATAATTAAGACTTGAGACTGAAATCATTACTCCTTTATATATTTTTAAGAGAACGAGTTTGTTTATATACTTGTATAAAATATATTTATCATACAGATTGAACGGATCGACTCAGTAACCTAGCCTCTCAAACACCAAGCGTCCAAATTTGCCGCTTCGATATTCCGTCAAAATTCAAGAGGTCAAATTTAACCGCACCCACCCACAGCAGTTTAACCCATAAATACTTATGTTTAGAGACTACTTATCTAAGGAAAAGTTTGGCATTATAGAATTAATATGAAATTTTCTATCCTCTAGTGGAATAAAAACAGTTAGTCTATGGATATTAATTTATATTCAACGTTCATTACGTACGCCATTTTCATTTGGATGTTGCTGTGTTGATTATTGGACTTTTTTAGTATTTTATTAGTGTTTTACTATAGTGTTTTATTATAAAATTGTTATAAAAGTTTTTGTGTGAATATAAATTATCTTAATGATTTCTTATATTTACGCGAACACTACACATTGAAATAATACTAGTTTTTACGGATTTTATCGCGTATATTTAACTGTAAATATCCGACGTTTCGGGCGCTTTACAGCTTCCATGGTCACGGGGGGGGGGGGGGACTGAGATGTTCAACGTCTAAATGTCATAGTTAACAGCGGTTGCCATAGATAAAAATTTAACTTTTGTTCCGATCTACACAGTATGAACTTATGGTATCTTGAAGTCTTGCGGTTGTATGCTTGGGTTGGGATATAATTTTATTTATTATAGGATCCCAAGCAGATGGTAGCCCAGCCATCCCAGCCATCTTCTCTATTGAAATTAGGATGTTTTTTGATTTCAATAGCCCCGCAAATCATCTTTGGAAGGAATCGGTGTTCTTTAGCGAGGATTTGTGGTCTATCAAATCTGATGTAGTGATTTTATAATGCCAAACTTCTTAAAAGTAGAAAAGTAGTCTCTAAATATAAGTTTTATTGGTTTTATGTGCTGTGGGTGGGTGAAGTCGCATGCGACCGCTCGGTATTTGCCAGGCGCATGCAACTGAATGGGAATTTTTGGGGATTGAAGGGCTAGCATAACTAGCTATTGTGTTCACATTTAAAATGAAACACAATTAGTGACCTGATAATTAATAACTCGTTCAAAATGTCATCACATGAATACAAAACAAGCACCGGCTATTGAATTTAACATAGAAATGAATAAAAAGCCTGAATAAAAATATTATGTAGGCATGATTTGTGTTATTTAACCAAAATCTATTAAATAAAAAAGATTATATCATCAAATCATACTTTTATTATCACGCTACGATCCAAAGTAGGATACATAGATTTTTGGATTTAGGATGATTTTTCGCAATTTTGTAAAGATTAGCCTTACATAGACGACTAATCCGCAACGAAAAACCCCTGTGTTTCTATAGACACTGGTGGAATTCTGTCTTAGAGGACCTCAATTAGAGCTAGGGCAGAATTAGACACCGTTGTCAGAGTCAGGCACTGGAGTCTAGAGCTCCGAGATTCTGTAGGAATTATGTCCGCAGCAGGAACTTATCGCTACTGACACGATTGTGATTCTTTTGTCACTCAGGTGTTATGTGTAGGGTTTTTTAGAAGTTTAAGTAAGAAAAATCTTTATATATTTATGCGTGGTAGAACCCCGCTGCAGCTATATTATTTTTCTAGCACGAAAGGGTCGGCACGACCGGGGAAAAACGACGCTCTCACAGGATGCAATGTAAAATAGCAGCTTGATGCTACTGTGTTTCGCATAGTGAGCGTAGAGAACCGGAGTATGGGACTCCGGTCTACTGCAATCGAGACATTCTATTTTAGTCCTCAAAGGTGGCAACCCATCTACATTTTGATTCTTAATCGGGGTTAGGTGTAGATGTCTATGGGCCATCGGATCCACTTGTCATCGGTTGGACTGTGTGTTCGTTTATCACCCTCTATACAGGACAGATCATTTTTGCCTTTACGATAGAACTCTGGGGATTTGGATTCAACAAAGTCTATGGAGGCATTCCTATCGCTACCGCAGAACAAAATTTTTGCCTTGCAGCGAATTGTTAAAATTGCGGAAAATATAGTAATTGGTTGGGGATGATTTTTAACTGCAGATCTTATAATTTTTAAACGGTTTCACGAGCAGTGAGGTCCTGTATAATCATGGAAAAACAACGGTAAAGATCGACTAACGAGATGAACTTGTTTCTCTGAGAGTTTCGCCATCATAGATATTGTTACATGTGCTGTTATTAATAGATGGAATCTCAAAACATTATAATGAATCACCATGATCACCAGAAAGTAATCATTTACTTTTTATGGTTGAGCTTCGTTTTATGACATCATCCCGGTATTTGATCTGGATCCAGTTAGTGAAATTTACGCTAGCAATTATCCTTGAGAATCAATTTTTCGTCATTCGTCTCAATACTGTCAAAATCCCTTTATTTCTGAACCTCAATTCAAGGCATGATTCAACGTATAATCCTCTGAGTTTTTTATTTTAACAGTTTGGTGCAAATGACTCAATATTTTCTTGGTTATTTGCTAAATTCAAACACTAATTTCAGCGTTATTTGATCAAGATTGGCTTCCACTATTTTTTATTTGATAGATATTTACTTTAGTATCTGGTCTTGCTCTCAGTTCATTCTTCACTCTGATTTCTGATTATGTTAACGCTGTTATCCTTTTGGCTTTTAAAGCTTCATAGGCTATAAATGGGTGTATATAAATCATTCCGTATCTCTACTGCATAACGAAGACTCCTGTGAGAGTGTACATTACACGCGGGTGACTTTTCTAAGGGCTGTCCGGCCAGGGAGTGGCGGGCCCCGGCTCTGATGGCTAACTCGTATCGTTTGATATTCTGGGCAGTGAGAACCGCCCAGGGACGTGGGTATACGGTTGGTACGCAGTGTAGAGAGAGAGAGAGTCAGCGGACTTGCTGTGTTCCGTCCGTTGTCTTAACAGTGTTTGTAACACAAGTGAATGTGTAGTGTCTGTGTGTGACGGGCCGGTGACATTTGGATTGTCGGAACATAATATTACTGGGGGGTTAATTAAAACGTTACGGGGCCTCTGAAGACTTTGCTTAACGTTATGAGTCAGAGCGTAGGCGGCTGCATTTACCACTAGCAAGTTGCGATGTGTCTTAATGCTCTCAAAATAACGCCGAGGCATTTCATTGAAATATTCAGAGGTTAGGAGTTGACAGTCTCTGTACAAGTTTGAGTTTCGCTGGTATCTCCGAGCTCCGGTGGATCCACGAATGAATCTATTTTTGATGATTTGGAGGTCGTATAAACTTATGAGCCTCGTGTGCGAAGGCTACGCTTGCTTAGGACACGATAGGTCTTGTGTAAGATTGTTGTGCTTTTTAAAAGTGGAGCTTGTGTCTAGGGTAGTTTTCTCTTACTGCTAAATAGTGGGTGGAGGTGACTAGTAACGAATTTGGCACGATTTTGGGATAGTGCAAATGTGTTCCATGAAATTCATGGAGTTGTTGAATGTGACCTCAAGGTATATGATGGTTGATTGTCACAGAACCTGGAAGCCCAATAAGGTGATTATGCCAAAATTTTCGGATTTAATTTCCTACGATTGAAAGAGGGTTTCCTTTGATTGTATATTGCTATACTTATTTAAGGATTGGCGGCTATTTGGAGCATTGTTGTGAGAAATTTCTTGATGAAATGAGCGACGTAAAGTGCCGTGTCGTCTGCAAAGAGAACGGTGTTGACTACTGGGTCCTTCGGGGTGTCACTCGTATAGAGTGTGAAGAGGAGCGGGACGAGATCGGAGCACTGAGGGACTCTAGACCTGACAAGGCGCTTAGAGGAGTGAGTTCCCTCTATACGAAAGGGGGCTCTCATAATGTGAGTGAGTCTATCGGACACGTTAAATTTAACAGTTTGTAAAGCAAGCCATCGTGTCAAACTTTATCGAACGCTTTGGCGATATCAAAGAAAAGGGCACCGGTTTTACGAATTTAACCGTTAATCCTTGAGTGGCAGAAGCCCTCTAGGATGTATTGCGTGAGGCGGTGGATCTAATTAGTGCACGACTGATCGGGTCTGAATCCGAACTATTGGTCAGGAAGAAGCTTGTTGGCCAGGACGTGATTACGGAGGTAATTCAATTGTATTCGTTCGTAGACATTCCCCAGTTAGAGGCTAGGTGCCCCCCGAACGGGTTCTCGCCTTGTCGTGGCGGAGGGGCTTAGAAGCCGTGGCTTGGTCACCCACGGCGAAACAAAGAGAAACCCATATGGCTGGTCCGAGGTGGAGGGCCGGCCCGAGGTGGCCACTCCGCGTGGGCTTGGGAAGCCCACTTCGGATGTGTGTTGGTGGACTGCAGTGAGAGGTGTGTCCTCCCCACCTACCGCTGCAGCCGAGGTGGAGTCGCGGAGGAAGAGGAGTGTTGGTATGGCGATGCGCCACTCGCCCTATCCTCCGCGACTCAAGCGGGGCCGCACCGTTGATGCGGTGGTGGTGGGGCTGCGGGGGGAGAGGATTGTCGGTATTGCGAGGCGCCGCTCTCCCTACCCTCCGCAGCCGAATCTTGGTTGGCGGCGGAACCATAGACCAGATCCGCCGCTGGGGTCAGGAAGGCTAGTACTTCTAAGTGCTCGTTTTTCCTGGCCCCATGGCCTTTGTGCATCGGACGCGGGGGCGTCTGTTGCACAGACGTAATTGGAGGCCGTGGAGGAAGGCGCGCCATGTGTTCTGGTGCGCCTTACCTGTAAAGGAGAACGGGGAGGAATTTTCCTCTCCCGAGGAGGTGCTGCCATGGGGTGGCAGGCGCTAGTAGGGCCGCGGATGTGTGCGAAAGCGTTCCCGTAGCCCTGCCAATATGCGACAAAGGTGGAACACCATGGGGTTTTAGTCGGTGCGAGTCCGACATAACCCGTCCTTGCCCCCGCGAGGCGGGTATGCGTAGGCATTTCCCATGTACAAAAAAAAAGGTTCCGCGGTTTCCCTAGTTTCGGGACTCCTATGATATTCGCTTCTTTCCTGCATCTTGGAAGGAGTAGCTGAGGAGAAGTGTATTAAAAATGCCTATTAATAAGTAGACTACAGGCACTGAGAGGGATTTCAGCACCCTGTTGCTAATAACGTCGGGGCCGGTTGCTGATTTATTTTTAAGTTTTTTAATGGTTTCTGTGACTTCGCCAACAATCACAGGATCTAACGATGGGCATGCAGGTGCAACCTATCGTGCTTTCTTTTGCGACACCAGCGTCGTACATATCATTAATCCTTCGAGCTTATTCTGCAGCACTGGTGCCACGGTAGAACTTGTACTCGTAAATACACCGATATTTCATGTTTTCAAGTTTTTTAATGGTTTCTGTGACTTCACCAACAATCACAGGATCTAACGGTGGGCATGCAGGTGGCAGCGCAGACCTACGCACGACTTTCGCTTCGACCTCTGCAAGAAGACTGGTATCTACGGGTTCATTAGAAGGAGTGCATTGGCTCTCTAAACTGTCCACGAGGCTTTCGCCTATTTTATAGCCGTCAAAGTCAAGATCGAGGTTTCCTGCCTTTATAAGAGGTGGCGTGGGTGAAGATGAATCTGCTTTCAGAGCTTAGGTCAACTGCCAGAAGGCAGTTTTGAATGGCTCGATATCCTACAACTGATTATCCGACTTATACTTTCTCAATTCTGCAATGCGCTATTTACCTCGTTGTGTAGGATGCGCATTATAAATTTACTGTTTATTGTGCAATAGTGATTGTATTATCTAAGGGCCGCGTTTATCGTTCTCATAAATTGTCGAATATCACTTGGAAATTTCAGGTGTCGATTATTTGATACGCGAACCTTTCGAGAGCTTTGTTCGACTGCTGAGGTGAGGTGGGCCGATAGGGCGTTTATCGCCTTGTTGGTTTCCTCTGGCGAGTCTATTTTGTTGGGAATCGTGTCTAAGTGCTGGAAAGTTGTAAACCCGAGTTTGACTGCGAGCTTATACTAGTCCACGATGGTTTTAATCTGAAAGACCTCACTTGCACGCTGGTACAGCTGCAAAGTGACTGGTCTATGGTCCGAGTAAAACTCTAGAATTGTTTAAATTGATATTATCGACAAACGCACATTTTTGAGTATCGCTACGCCAAGGATATCGATTGGTATGCAGTTAAAGAATTTTTGTATTAGATCAACTATCATTTCTAACGACGATGTAATTTGCGATCTTGGGAGTTCGGCTTTTTAATGCCGACGTTTTCTCTAATGAAGCAATTAAACCAAAAACGCACGGTACGTTAGTTAGTCGGAAATACGACGGGGTTTGTCAGTCGGGGATCCAAGCGCAGTATTGATAATGAGAGCTATTTCTGTTGAGTTAATATTACGTTGGTACTTGTATTGGAAAATTACCCCAAGTTTTGAAGTTTCTATATTTATTTCAAATACTGAATGTAAAAATAATTTAGAGTCAAAAATATAATGTCATAAATTTTTTTAATTACATGTTGGACCATATTTTGAAGGAAAGGAAATATATTTATTTAGTATACATATTATATTATAACTTGTTTACAATAATAATAACGTAATGATTTCTTATATTACCGCGAACACTACACATTGCATAAAACTACTTTTACGGATTTTATCACGTTTAATTTACTAGATTTTACAACGTCAGTCACCTCAGGCCCCAGTGACCATAGGTGCCAGGAAGCACCCGAAATGATGGGCATCTAGATCTAATAAATTAAAACGTGAAAAAATCCGTAAAATTTGTTTTATTTAATAATAATAAAATATTATAAATTTGCTAAGTATTACTAAATAGTTACCCAACTCAGCATAGTCTTGATACTGAGCAAATACATCGACGTTGAACTTTCATTTAAGCCCATTAGAATTGAACCAAAATATTATTACTATGTTATTAATAATTAATTAATTTACAATGTTAAAAAGAAATACATATATTTAAACGTACACATTATATTTATAATAAATCAATAAAAGTATCAATTACTTAAATAAAATTCAAAATAACTTAATAAATGAGCAAAAATATACCTGATAGAGAAAAAACGCATATCCTATTTATTACTTGACTCCGTGAAGAATGCTGTATAACATAAAACACCTGAAAATTATAACTTTTCATTTTATCAAAATCTGAACACGGCAATATTTATTTTTTAAATATACTAATTAATATGATTAAATCTCAGAAACTGGATGGACAACTACGAAGCTGTAAAATTTATTAATAAAAAAATATAAAATGGTTCCACCTGCTAGTTCTGCCACCTACATTGCGCACAATCGGTCGCATGTCTAGGATGAATAGTATACTAGAACTACACATTCTGCAGGAAATGTTGTGCATTTTGCTGCATTACCTAACATAGTGTTACAGAAAATTGTGTTTCATTAAAAAATTCATTATTAAATCCTTTAAACATTTTCAGGTTATCGTAAAAAATGTCTATACTTGGTGTTTCCTTAACCAACTTTTTATAATAATTATAATTCTAGTTAAAAGCGGGATTGCAGACCAAATTTTCTCTTTGGAAAAGGTGTATAAAATAATGGTTATACGTCTACCAATTCTTGGTATAAAAAATTAATACTTTGAAAGGAATAAATAACTGCATTCGTTTTCATTGACGCAGCTTACGTATAAAAACATAATTTCGTTGCGCACCTTTTGTAATTTAGATATATCATCTAAACATACAACAATCTTTGGTTATTTTTAAATCGGTGAGCTCTCAATCACCCAACTCTAAACCCTGAATGAAGGCAACTTCCGTGAAACCACAATCATCACTCCTCCTCCATCTTCTTTCGCCGCAGAACTGAGTACTCTATACTTTGGATATACAATAACCTAATATAATATTTAAAATGGCGATAAAATTTATCCAATACTCGGTAATTTTTTGAATATTATAAGTCAGTGCTTGACTACCATCCCACCGAAGTGGTAAGTTAATAAAGTGCATTGACAGCTTAACAAACGTCTATTTACTCTTGCCTTGAATACACTCACATTAAAACAGATAGGATGACATAATTCTGGCAGATTGTTTTCTCCCTTGCTGTGCATAGGACAAAAAATGTGTCTCTTACATGGAACAAACTAAAAGATTAATAATAACCCGCGGTATAGTATATATATATATATATATATATATATATATATATATATATATATATATATATACTATACCGCGACTCCCGACTCCCGACGCTCCGGGAAGTCTGCAGTCTGAGAACACGTACAGTATCGCCCCCGTCACTACATCAGATTTGACAGACCACAAATCCTCGCTAAAGAACACCGATTCTTTCCAAGGATGACTCGCGAGGTTAATGAAATTTAAAAAAAACATACTAATTTCAGTAGAGATGATAGCTTCATGCTACCATCTCCTTGGGATCCTACAATTAATAAAATTGAATTCCAACCCAAGCACACAACTGCAAGACTTCAAGGTGCTATAAGTTCATATTGCGTAGATCGAGATAAAATTTAATAATTTTAATCTGGAGGTAGCCGTGGTTAGCTTGATATTGGGACGTTGAAAATCTCAGTATCCCCTTGACTAAAAACTTGTTTATAATGTTACCTAAGCTGTTTAAAATAAGTTAAAAATAGTGAATCATAAATATTGCTCTAAAAATACTTGAAAACATATTTGTAACGTTCTTATGTGTGAATGAAAAATTAAAGTTTTAATTTTAGATTTATTAAGCGGTCGCGGTAATTTTTTTTTAAAATCTTGCCTTCACACTACGATATCTCCTGTATCGTTTGGGCTGTTTATATGCATACATAAGGTGACAGTCTACATATTATATAAATTTCACAAGGCAAACATACCTGGAACAGTTATTTGTAGGTCATACAAATATACAAATAAATAAAATATTGCGAGGACATCTGATGTCCAACTAACTCGCACTGGAACAGCGTGGCGGACTGAGGCTCCTCAACCCTTAAGAAATAAGAGGAGTCTAGAGATAATATTTGCGTCGAGTAAAGGCTGTTACTTTTCTTTTCACAATAATGTTTGATTATTTAGGAACTTAAAATAGCTACTTATAATTTGTCTTGGCTTCGAATAAAAAATATTAATAACAGTTATTTCTCATTATATTTTAATAACTTTGAGTGCCTAATCGATTTTATATGACTATTATTTCCCCTGGAAGTCTTTCATGAGAGCCTTCTAAAGTGGCTGCAGTTGATATAAAATAAGATTGGTAGTTTTACGCATTGGTAGTTTTCTCTGCAGTCTGCTAATTCTTTCGTTTGGAGTAACGTAATTGCAGAGAAATGTTCAAGTAATTATGGCCTGGCTTTAAACAGGTGATTTTTACAACAGTGCCACCTTCCGGGTTCAAATGTAAACCTAAACCATTTAGGGAGCCTTTCAAACACATACAAAAATTTCATCACAATCGATCGAGCCGTTTTTTACTTTTAGCGACACTATCGGACATTCATTGATTTATATTTGAAGAGATTAGAAGTTATCTCCGTACATGACTATTTCCTTTATAAGTGTATGAATACCATACTTTTGTAGCGTTACGAGTAGATGACCCCTCGATTCTTACCTCCATAATGAAAATTACACAGAACCGAGGTTGAAAGTCAAATTGACTGAAGAGGTTAAACAAACGACGCGGTTAGGGAGTGGAAACTCTCCTCCATTGAATATTAATCGGTTACTGAATACGCTTTTATTTGCTCTTGTCTTTATCTGTGAAGTGTTGATACCTCAAAATGAATCAAGATTTGGATTGTGTAAACTATATGATTATTTAATATTAGTCGTATTAGTATGTCAGGTATTTTTTATAAGATAGCAGTATTAATTAAAAAATATACATTTTAGTTTAGATGTATTTTACACCTAAGTAGAATAAATATTTAGCATTGTGATTACTACATACGAAAAACTTGCCAGCGTTCATAAAAAAGGAGTTAACGCTATCGGCTGATTCACTTGGGGTGGACACAATTGTAATAATTCAAGGGCTGGTGTTGTTCCAGGGCTAGTATTTTTAAATTTGTTTATTGTATCCCAAATATGTTTTGAGTCTTTTCCAGCCTCAGAAAATTTACTTCTTTCATAATCGCGTTTGACTCTCTTGAGCGAATAATTGCCATAGCTTATGTAACACTTATAGGTGACTTTGAGGACCACATTGTCGGGTGGCTTCTTTAACTATTTGTGTGATTTTTTCCTTTTTATGACCATACTTTAGAAGTCCTTAAGTCATCAACAGCTTAATAATTCTACATCTCCAAGATGGGATATAAATTATTGTGGCGTAAGAGATGGAGTTACGTAGATCATCTAAATTAAACACGGTCCCATAATTAACACTTAAGAGACTGACTCATTTTTTTTCGTTTATCTTGTTTTCACTTTGTGATGGAATGTAGAGTTCTTTGGGAGGGAGGTAGGGAGGGAGGGAGGGAGGGAGAGAGAGAGATATAGATAGATAGAGATAGAGATAAGATATAGAGAGAGAGATAGAGATAGAGATAGATAGAGAGAGAGAGAGAGAGTATCACCGCAAATTGATCAGTCACAGCTGCTTCAACAACAATAGTGAAAAACGTGTAAATAGTTTTGAGCAGAGCATGGTCAAGGCACGTACGGTTACAAACTATGTATTAAGTGAGAGGGAAGAAGACCATGTTCAGCTGTCAAATTTAGTTACGCAGGAGAGTTAACATCAGTATTAGTGTGAGATATATCAAATATCCAATATATCCAATATATATTATCCAATCCACCAATACGACGTTAGGAAATGAGCTTAGACTACTGAGTAGAGTATCCAACGATTGAAAAAATGAGTCGGTTTGTTTAATACAAGGTATCAGGTCGATAATTTGCTAATACCATGGTATCTCTACCTATCTTAAATAAGAGAGAAAATAGCAGCTTAAGGCTGCTGTGTTCCGTATGGTGGTGGCTTAATCGAAAGAAAGGGGTAGACGGGGATAGGACTAAAAGAAACAGTAAAGTAAAAAATATTGACAATTTCTACAACCACCATTAACTCCTATTTTCCGAATTTCCCTCTGAAGGTATTTTTTCGGATTGATATTGATTAAAAATAAGTATTCATCTGTTAATTGCATAAATAGAAAATAATTATTCCTCCGAAAATTTTTAAAATTAAAAAGGTCAATTATTTTAATATAACATTTTAATTTTATTATATTTATTACTAGCTGTTACATGCTGCTTCGCCCGCATGGTCACTGGGAAATGAACTATCCATTGCTTTTTGAATTGAAAGAAAACTGAGTTTTATAGATTTGTCACAGATGCAAACATTAAAATGAAACTGAGCAAAATTGATTCGTCAGCCTATTTAAATGTTTTGAAACGCAGCGTATAGGAAAGCATGAGAATAGCCTGTTTATTCCAAATGGAAATGGGATCTTTTTTAATTAAAGGAAACTGAGCATTTTTATCCGTCATGGATGCAGCCTTTTGAAAAGAAACTGAGCTCAATTGATTCGTCAGAGATGTAGTTTACTGAATTGAAAGGAAACTGAGCCAAATAAAAGATCCGTTAGAGATGCAGCCTTTTGAATTGAAAGGAAACTGAGCTTTAAAGGTCCGTCAGAGGTGCAGCATTTGGAATTGAAAAGAAACTGAGCTAAATAGGAAATTTTGAATTGAAAGGAATTTCGAAAAAAAAAACTAATTGAACACTATTTTAAGACGCTACTGTACACAATGTTATATGTTTTTCCATTCGGGGCAAGAATGTGGAGATTCTGGGCATTTAACACGCGAACATGCTACATACAGCTGACCATGAGAGAAGCACGGTTTTTCTAATTTGAGCCCCGCTACCTGTAACGCAAGCGCAAAGCTTGCGCTTTATTAATTGTCATTGCGAAACTGAGCTTAATAGGGAACTGCAACCATTTGAATTGAAAAGGAAGATCTGTGGGAGTTATAGGGATCCATGGTATAATAACATTTTCACCTTTTCCTACGCCTGTCAAAATTGTAGCACCGATTATGTTCCGTCCAAGATGTGTCACATGCAGCCTTGTCCCATTACATAACCGAGGAGTATCTAAATTCCGCATTAGCATGACTGGGATGCTTAATTTTAATTGAAGCTTATGTGATAGCACATCTGACAACTCTAGAGAATTAAGAAACTCTACGGGGTATGAAGTGCTCTGTTCTGTGTCCATAACTGTGTCTACTGACAAATACTCTGTTATTTCTCCTGCTACTACGCTTAATATATCTGAATTTATTTTGTTAACGCTCTCATTTTTTGGTGCAAGAATCGCCCTTTCACATAACCATTTGTCTTCATGCATATTGTTCGTTAAATCTGAATAAACGCTCGCAATTAATTCGGAATGACTCTGTACTAAATTACAAAAATTTATCGTCAATTTAACGCAGCCCTCAGCATCCGTTTCCAACCGCCCATCGCCAATTTTAATAGTGTGTCAGCATAGTTTCCAGCATTGATATCATTATACAAATGCACTCTCATATTCGTGGTTAAACTGAATTTTGTCACCTTGTTCCATAAAATAGACGACTTGATGCATGCTTTAAATTCATCTGAAGGTGCGCCCTTTTGAATGACACGTAAAGTTTGGCGAAAATCACCAGCCAGTAAAACCACCATTCCTACCATTACATCAGTATTGCTATGAAAATCCGATAGCGTTCGATTTAGTGTTTCTACAGCTTTTTTATGCGACATTGTACTTTCGTCCCACACTAAAAGTTTGCATTGTCGTAGCATTATACCTCGTGCACTATTTTTGCTAAAGTTGCAGATCGGCGATTCATCCTGGGCTAGATTTAGAGGGAGTTTTAAAACAGAATGTGCGGTGCGGCCCCCGCTTAGCTGCGTGGCGGCTTTACCGGAGTAAGCTACGGCCACAGCAATGTTTTTATCTTTCCGTACGTGCGCTAATAATAAATTTAACAAAAATGTCTTCCCAGTTCCTCCTGGGTCATCTAAAAAGAAAAGTGCACCATTTCCAGATTCAATTCGTCCTAATACTCTATCAAAAACTCGTTTTTGTTCGGGAAGCAATTGGGGTACAAATTCGGCTACTTGCTGCTGCAAAGCTGGTATATCGTAGTTTGTTTCACGTATAATTTCATCACTTAGTTCATTTTCGGTTGTTAGCTGAGGGCTTATCATTCCAAAGTCGCTTAATTTTTTGCCTACCAATGCCATTACTTTATCTTCAATTTTTCCAAGTGCTTCATTATAAATGTGTTCATTGTATGTCATGTTAGCGTGTGTCTGCTGTAACCTTCGTAAAATATCTTCCGCCATGTACTCTTTATATTTGTCCCACAATTCATGTACATTAGATAGCCCGCAAGACGATATGATAGTTGCATAAGGATCCCTAATTTTGGCTGGTGACTGGCACTGCAAAGCTTCTTCCATGGTTTCATCCCAGAGATTATCGTTTTCTAAAAGATGCAGAGATTCACATGCTTCACTATAAGTTGACAGTTTTAGGGTCTTTATATCCTGTAGGACCCCGAACATGGTGCAGCAGCAATCGTAAACAGAAACATTCAAAATTAGTTACATGGGCGGTATACACATGACCAAGGGCATCTGATGACTTTACACCGGGCCAATTTGCAACAGGCGCGCCTTGAATACGGCGTTTCCACTCCTTCCTAGGTGTGTTCCAAGTATAATAGCGGGGGACTTCAGAATATAACGTTTTTGCAAAGGGCTCGGTGTGACAAAGTTGAAAGAAAGCTGGTAATGTAGTTTTTGGCGGTGATGCAATTCTTTCGTGGAAATTTCTTTCGGTGAAATATACACGCTCTCAATTTTCTAAGTGCACAGCAAGGTGAGTAACTGTTGGGTGCCTTTCGTGTCAAGGGAAGCCAAGGAGACGCCACGCTGCCTCGTTACTGCTGACATAACGCCCTGCTTGAAACTTCATTAACGGGATTTGCCTCGCCTTCACTCCTGAGTTTAAATATTCCTTAGTCGCTTCCTTTATTTATGTACTTACAGATATACTTGATTGCGCGGATAGAGCTACATGCTTCTACATTAATGTGCGCATTAAAAATTTTACATAGAATGGGCGAATACGGGACAATCCAGCTGTTATCTAAGGTTTCGAACGCTCCAGAGCGTACCTTTCCTGCCAACATATTCTGGAGCTCTGCGTCTGTATAAATGGTAGCCATTGTCATTGTGCACTGTTTCTTTTAACTGCTGTTTAGGGAATTTCTTTGTACATTTTCCTTCTTCCATTTTCTTCCATTTTCTTTCATACATGGCGATAATGAATTTCGTGCTCCACATGGACCGTGAATCATATTTTGGACGATGGTATCATACAATTCTTTATCTTGCTCAGGATCCGGAATCTCGGCGCTTATTATGTCGTCTATTTGGCTGGTCCGCAACTTCTCTTTAAGCCATATTAGAATGTGAGCATGCGGTAATCCTCCTTTTTGTCATTCAATTGAATACATGAAGCACTGCACCTCTACGAAAATTTTCCCTTTGTTAATTACATACATTAATTTTTCTACTTTTAATCTAAATACTCTAGCAACTAAATCATGTCTGTCAGTACTTTTTTGGCCCGGCATTAGCTAATGATTTCTTATATTTACGCGAAAGTCACCACCAGTGTGTGACAAAAGTGTGACAAAAGTCACCAGTTTTTACGGAATTTATCGCGTATATTATACTTTTAAATACCCGACGTTTCGAACGCTTTACAGCAGTCATGGTCACGGGGGAGACTGAGATGTTCAACGTCCATATGTCATAGTTAACCGAGGTTACCATACATTAAAATTTAACTTTTGTTCCGATCTATACAGTATGAACTTATGGTATCTTGAAGTCTTGCAGTTGTATGCTTGGGTTGGGATTTAATTTTATTTATTATAGGATCCCAAGCAGATGGTAGTACCCAGACATCTTCTCTATTGAAATTAGAAAGTTTTTTGATTTCAATAGCCTCGCGAATCATCCTTGAAAGGAATCGGTGTTCTTTAGCGAGGATTTGCGGTCTATCAAATCTGATGTAGTGACGGGGGCGATCCTGTACGTGTTCACAGACTGCAGACTTCCCGGAGCGTCGATTCTTTACATCAGCTATATGTTCTTTAACGCGGGTTTTTATTGATCTTTTAGTTTGTCCTATGTAGGAGAGACCACATTCACAATCAAGCTTGCTCCTGCATCTTGCAGAGGGACATTACACTTGACTGATGGTAAAAACTGACCAATCTTCTACAGCGGCTTGAAGTATGTTTTGATGAAAGTGCGCTTCAAGATGTAGGCAATCTTGTCAGTGACTCCTCTAACATATGGCAATACAGCAGGTACACGCTCGACTGTGGCCGGCTTCACTCGTTCACTGTGACGTAGGCGCGGGACTCAAAACTTGTTGTCATGCAAAACTTGCTTGACATGGTGGAGCTCGGCAGCCAGGTGTTTCCTGTCACAGATCCCTCGTGCTCTCTGAAACAAAGATTTACCCACCGTAGCTAACTGTGAAGGATGGTGGTGAGACTCACAGTTAAAATATCTATCTGTATGGGTCTTTTTTCTATACACAGTATGGCTCAAGGTGTTATCAGGATTCCGAATTACTAACACATCTAGAAAAGCTAAGGAATTGTTTGCCTCTAACTCCATTGTGAACTGAATTTTAGAATTTATAGAGTTAAGATGGTCTAAAAATGCAGTTACTTTAAATAAAGGTAGAATTGTGAAAGTGTCGTCTACGTACCGCTTGTAGAATCTTGGATTTATGGGAGAACTATGCGGGGCTTTCTCCTCAAAGTCTTCCATGAATATGTCGGCGACAATTGGAGATACAGGTGAGCCCATCGACACACCATCTACTTGCTTGTAGAACTCCTCCTTCCACAATCGATGAAAATTCTCGAGTAATTGCCATCAAGAGTGAGGCCCAGGTACAACAACTGATGCAAGAAGTATGACTAATATATACTGTCACCATCATTAAATTATTCTTAGTACTTTGTCTCTTTTTATTAATATAAATAATGTTTTGTGTAACTTTAATCAATACAAATATATTTTAAACTATTTTAATTATCATTGTAAACATGCTCAGCTCGCTGCTACATACTTAAACACTTAGTTTCGTAAACTACGTATCATAAAACAAAAACAACTAACTCACTCAATACACTCACACCCACACTTATTCTGCACAGTGCCTATAAGTTTCGATATACCAATTTACACGCATGTAATTATATACAGCAAAAGTCGTCAAGTTACTGTTAAATTATTGTTCAAACCGCAAGAATCACGATTTGTCACTCTAATTAATAATGCATAGTAACTTATGTAATTTGCAGGAATTGGATACCGCTGAGATAGTTCTGAGATAGTGCTGAGATAGCTAACTCTGCTATTCTTGATATTGCACATTTACATACGTACCTACAACGAGATTACAATAACTTGACGGTCCTGACACAAAACATAAGGAGTATTTACAGTAAGTTCGACGATTTGCAAATAACTTTGTCTCAAATCGAAGTTGAGGTAGATGTGCAAATCCTAACAGAATGCGGATTGAACGCTAATAAACCACTATCAGTGTTAATCAACTATACTTCATTTAATACATTTAGGCAACTAAACCAAAACGATGGCGTAGTACTTTATATAAAAAACTGTCACTTACCTCAGGTAACTGAAACCAATTTAATACAAGCATCCGCCTTGGAAATAAATATTTCAAATTTCACCATTATAGGTATCTATCGGTATCCGTCGAATGTATCCACTGATACTTTTATAAACTCATTAGACCAGTACCTTCAAAGTATTTACATACAAAGAAACACCATTAATACTGCAGACAATAAATATTAACTTAATAGGAAAGCCGTCAGAATCAGAACAAATGAGAACTAACAGATTAACCTATTTGAACATGACGGCTATACATGGTTTCCTCCCAGGACACTGTTTGCCTACTAGGGAGGAGAACTGCCTCGACCACATGCTCCTTAAGCTGGACAAATTAAATAACATGGCTTTCGTGGCTGTCCTAAACACATCTGTTACGGATCATGCCATGGTGTTATTAAATATATCCCACAAACGCCAAAGCAAGACTTGTGTCAAATATAAAAC
The DNA here is from genome assembly GCA_036936625.1 of Parnassius smintheus behrii. Classification (NCBI taxonomy): domain Eukaryota; kingdom Metazoa; phylum Arthropoda; class Insecta; order Lepidoptera; family Papilionidae; genus Parnassius; species Parnassius smintheus. The sequence continues at coordinate 20,617,318 of JAUPFT010000014.1, forward strand.
AATAACAAACTGGGAGAATACCTATAAGCACCTTTTAGGTATAGATATATCTTTTCTAAGTGCACATAGAGACCTAAACATTCTAGCTGACGCGATGATAGACATGATTAGGACATCTCTCCTCCATAACACTAAGGTTATCTCAGTGGCAAACACCAAGCGAACTTTAAAGCCCTTTATAACAGTGGACGCCCTAAGATGTATTAGGTTTAGAAATAAATTGCAGATACAAAAGAAAAAAGATCCTTTTAACGTTATATTTATTATATCTTATAGGCGTTTTCGCACTTATTGCTCTAATCTTATTAAAAAACTCAAACGAAAATATCATAAAAAGCAGATATTAAATTCTTTAAAAAACCCTAAACTGCTCTGGCGCAAAATTAATGATATTACTCATTATAAAAAACCCAAAACATTTAGTATACGCTTACTTCATATTAAACCACATCCTCTTAACTCTTTAAATCGTGTAAACCAATTCTTCGCAACTATAGGAAATAAACTTGCGGATGAAATCATAACCCTAACTGGACAAGCATCTAGATCTGTCACTTACTTAAGTTCACTACCTCAAATTAACTCGTTTGTCCTGCGGAGACAGATCCGGCAGAAGTGGATAGCATACTTGGGTCACTTGACTCAAATAGTGCTTCTGGGTGGGACTACATACCTGTGGATTTCCTTAAATTATCTCGAGAACTTATTGTTCCCATTATAAGCCATTTGACTAATATGTGTTTCAAAACGGGCGTATTTCCTGATGCGCTAAAACGTTCTATAATTAAGCCCGTGCACAAAGATGGGGACAAGATTGATGTTAACAATTATCGGCCGATATCTGTCTTACCATCCCGTTCAAAATAATAGAGAAAATAATAAATAAAAGACTAGTAAGTTATTTAAGTAAATACAACGTTATTTCTGATTCACAATCCGGGTTTAGACAGGGACGATCAACTCAAGATGCGGTCATTGCGTTAACATCTGAAATCACTGATAAAGTAGAACGTGGTTATAAATGCGGATCGGTGTTTCTAGACCTGAAAAAGGCTTTTGATACCGTACCTGTCCCCATCCTTGTGCAGAGACTTGAAGCTATAGGGATAAGAGGTAAGGCGCTCTCCCTCTTTGACAGCTACCTGCGCGGTAGGAGACAGTTAAAATAGATAATTTGCTTAGTGAGGAGGAAAGTATTGTCTATGGTGTCCCACAGGGCTCGTTTCTCGGACCAATACTGTTTCTAGTGTATATTAACGATCTATGCAACCTGTACTACTAACAAGTAGTGGTGGGCAAACCTTTTCTTACGCCGACGACACGGCCATCGTTTACATTGGGGACACGTGAGAAGAAGTGTGCAATAATGCCGAGCAAGGATTAGTTGTTATAGATAGATGGCTTGAAGCCAACCTGCTAACCCTTAATGTTATTAAAATAAATTACATTTGTTTTTCTCCTAGTATAATGTCTAGTACCAGGTCTTAATTTTAAAATTAGAATCCACACGTGTGCGGACCACTTAGGCCAGAATTGTAATTGCCAAGTGCTTAAACATATAACGTCTACAAGGTACTTGGGAATCATAGTTGACGAGTGTTTAACCTGGCATTCGCATATTAAGATTGTTACGTCACGAGTGCGCAAATTTATATGGATTTTTTTTAAATATAAGATATGTATAGATATGCATCTGTATTACACTCACGCAATCAGTTCTTACATATTATTTACCAGTCTGGGGAGGAGCCACTAAAACTAAATTCCTTGAGTTAGAGAGAGCCCAAAGGTCACTTATAAAAGTAATGTACAATAAACCATACAGATACCCCACCGTCGATCTATATAGAATCAGTGGCTTACTTTCAGTTAGAAAACTATACTACTTAATCACGACCCTATACTTACAAAAATCTATTCCATTTAACTAAGACAGTCGGGAGAGAAGACGAAAGGATATAGTGGCTTACTCTCCAAGGGTCCGAACCGCTTTTGCACGGCGTCAGTATGCAATCCAATCAGTCTATATTTATAATAAAATAAACGTAAAATTCAATTTCCACCATGAGGTTTCACACGTAGGCAAAAAGGTAATAACTGAATGGTTAAAAACCTTAACATACGAGGAAACTGAACAAATTTTAGATAGACTTATGCTGCACAAACCCTGTTTAAAAACAAGATGCACTTACAGTGCTACAGTTACACAAAGAGCTGATAATTAGTTTATAACCCACTTACTGTTTTTTTTCTTCTTAAATTAATTTTTACGCACGTTTTATAAATTAGTCTCAATATTGTTAATAATTAATGGGAAGAACGAGATAGCACCAACACAAGTATTATTAATTACTTACTGGGGATATCTCATTTATAATACATGTAACTGTTTTGAGGCAAATAAAACATTTTCATTTTCATTTTTTTCAATATTTGACGCAATGAGCGGGGCAATACCATTGTCGCGCGGTGGGCTAAGTGTTATAATATGAATGTCGACAGTCGATATTTATTTCAATAAAAAGTTTTAATTTTTTATTTGTCTCGTAAATCGTTTAATCTTAAACTACCTAATCTTCTGTACTTTATTTTATTTTATAAATTTGCAATTATTATAAATAAACAGGAGAAATTAATATAAAATATTTCTAACGCTCCCTCTCTCTCTCTCTCTCTCTCTCTCTCTTTCTCTCTCACACTCAGAGAGAGAGGGGGGAGCGTTACAGTAGATTCTAGTAATTGTAACTATACAAAATTACATTTCTTTTTAAGATAATAAGCAAATAAATAAACTGGAGAAAATTAATAGAAATATTTTATATTTAATATATAAGTAATTTACCCCTTTTAATTAAATTATATATTTATGACCAGGATAAATAAAATATGTTTAGATCTTTCTAAATGTTTAATAATAGGCCGTTTGTAATATTTTGGCCTGGTCGTCTTAGTTAGGACCCTTATTTACGTTGTGTTTGTTTAGTAACTTAGTTCTTTTAGGTGTCTTTTGGAAGAATGAATATACACTAGAGTAATTGAAAGCTGTTGGTAGTACTTTACAAGCCAAGTAAACCCCGTTCACGAAGAAAGGGCTCGAGAAAGGTTAAGAACATAAAACATCCCTATTCCACTTGTATCAGGTTTACATTATTAATTTATTATTCATTATTCATTCCCGCTTCGAAAAGGCTCACAATATATTTATACAAAATACCCGATACAAGGGCTTCTCTCTCTTTTTAAAAAAAATGTAGGGGAGACACACGGCTCCACACACGCCATGCGCGGTGAGCGCCAACCATTTTGATGCACTCCCCCCAAAGGGAACGCTAATTCGGGAACTGGACCGTAGTCCACAGCAAAATAACCGGCGAACCAGTAAAAGAGACTTGGCTCTTGGTAGTGCGTTAGCACAAATATCGACCGAAGTCACCCATTTTAATGCGTGTAAACGCCATACAGAATACGAACGAATCCAGCCATAGTGAATGTACGTCATACGGTTTAGGAAAATAGGCACACTGGCCGTAAACCCTCCGTGAGCGCCACCACCTGCCAGACCGCCGCTCCTGCAGACGTGATGTAAGTGTATGGCATCACCATCAATTGCATGATCAGCACGGCTAATACCCGCAGAGCGTGACATGAGTCTACCGCTCACCCCAAGGGAATGGGGTCCCACGTTGTGCGGCTTTCGGACGCAGCCTTGAGAGTCTCCCCAGATTCTCCCTCCAACTACCACACACAAGAGGTCGACACATATGCTCTACCAACCAATACAACGGCAGATATAGCCAAATGGCAGTTATAAAATGTTAGTAATAATTTGCCATTAGAAAGGGTTTGTGTCACAGACGTTGAAAAAATGCGTTTTTGCACCCACAGGTTGCTTTCAATCATTCAAAGGTGGGAAAGTTAGAGAGATTTATTCTTATGTTTTTATGTAAAACATCATGGAGGTCAAACAGTCTGCAGCCCCGTAATGAAGGGACCCGACTTGGGCAAAGCTACTTAGGTGTGAGTCAAACCAAGACGCAGAAAGCGCCAATGAGAATAGCGTCCCACCAAACAACCATCGCAGAGACGCAATGCTGCAGAACGCAACAAGCATCAATACGACTATCGTCGGGCTTACATCATCCCAAGGTCCCCCATACATCTCAGCAGACATCATTACTCACATACTTCCATCGACCAGAACCACAGGAGTGCGTCGAATCAGGCGCAGCGCACAAGCAGATCCATCACAAGACGCAATACCGCAAGTAGCGGTAAGCATCAATGCAACTATCATACGGATGGCGCCCCCTCACAACACACCCACATGACCCTTATCGACTTTGGTAAAAAACTTTGTATTCTTGTTAACTAGAAAATATAACCAAGGTATCAAGGTAGTAGCACGCTACTAAGACGCCAGTGAACAAAACTCCACGTATCATAGCGCTAATGCACTAAGACATGAAGTTGAGTATGCCTGTTACACTTAAACGTGCTACCAAACATACTCATCCCAATCCGAAAGATAGACGACGCATCGCTATGCGCTACGATGCCGCCTGCAAACGGTATTGGTGTGCAATGTCCACGGGAAAGCCGTATTGCTACAACAAACCCGCTTACCACGGACACTAAGTTGATATGTCTAGAACACATCGGTTAGCGAGTCCAAGTCTACCTCGGACCAATTGCTCGTGAAGCAGCATGCACGCCACCATAACAATCCTTTTCAAATCCCTAATAAAGTACTAGTCATTTTGCTACAGTACTAAGGGCAGTCGGTCACTCGACCACCCCATATAATGCTTATGCATCAAGGAGACCTTCTATAATAATGCTTTTGTATCATAGACCTTACTTTCATAAGTTTTTAATATATACGACTTCAAGCCACGATTCCACTATTGTAATGCAAATTCATCATAGAGACCTTCTACAATATTGCTTTTGTATCATAGACCTAACTTTCATAAGTGATTGAAAGGAATAAATAACTGCATTCGTTTTCATTGACGCAGCTTACGTATAAAAACATAATTTCGTTGCGCACCTTTTGTAATTTAGATATATCATCTAAACATACAACAATCTTTGGTTATTTTTAAATCGGTGAGCTCTCAATCACCCAACTCTAAACCCTGAATGAAGGCAACTTCCGTGAAACCACAATCATCACTCCTCCTCCATCTTCTTTCGCCGCAGAACTGAGTACTCTATACTTTGGATATACAATAACCTATTATAATATTTAAAATGGCGATAAAATTTATCCAATACTCGGTAATTTTTTGAATATTATAAGTCAGTGCTTGACTACCATCCCACCGAAGTGGTAAGTTAATAAAGTGCATTGACAGCTTAACAAACTTCTATTTACTCTTGCCTTGAATACACTCACATTAAAACAGATAGGATGACATAATTCTGGCAGATTGTTTTTCTCCCTTGCTGTGCATAGGACAAAAAATGTGTCTCTTACATGGAACAAACTAAAAGATTAATAATAACCCGCGGTATAGTATATATATATATATATATATATATATATATATATATATATATATATATATATATATATATACACATAGCTGATGTGAAGAATCGACGCTCCGGGAAGTCTGCAGTCTGAGAACACGTACAGTATCGCCCCCGTCACTACATCAGATTTGACAGACCACAAATCCTCGCTAAAGAACACCGATTCTTTCCAAGGATGACTCGCGAGGTTAATGAAATTTAAAAAAAACATACTAATTTCAGTAGAGATGATAGCTTCATGCTACCATCTCCTTGGGATCCTACAATTAATAAAATTGAATTCCAACCCAAGCACACAACTGCAAGACTTCAAGGTGCTATAAGTTCATATTGCGTAGATCGAGATAAAATTTAATAATTTTAATCTGGAGGTAGCCGTGGTTAGCTTGATATTGGGACGTTGAAAATCTCAGTATCCCCTTGACTAAAAACTTGTTTATAATGTTACCTAAGCTGTTTAAAATAAGTTAAAAATAGTGAATCATAAATATTGCTCTAAAAATACTTGAAAACATATTTGTAACGTTCTTATGTGTGAATGAAAAATTAAAGTTTTAATTTTAGATTTATTAAGCGGTCGCGGTAATTTTTTTTTAAAATCTTGCCTTCACACTACGATATCTCCTGTATCGTTTGGGCTGTTTATATGCATACATAAGGTGACAGTCTACATATTATATAAATTTCACAAGGCAAACATACCTGGAACAGTTATTTGTAGGTCATACAAATATACAAATAAATAAAATATTGCGAGGACATCTGATGTCCAACTAACTCGCACTGGAACAGCGTGGCGGACTGAGGCTCCTCAACCCTTAAGAAATAAGAGGAGTCTAGAGATAATATTTGCGTCGAGTAAAGGCTGTTACTTTTCTTTTCACAATAATGTTTGATTATTTAGGAACTTAAAATAGCTACTTATAATTTGTCTTGGCTTCGAATAAAAAATATTAATAACAGTTATTTCTCACTATATTTTAATAACTTTGAGTGCCTAATCGATTTTATATGACTATTATTTCCCCTGGAAGTCTTTCATGAGAGCCTTCTAAAGTGGCTGCAGTTGATATAAAATAAGATTGGTAGTTTTACGCATTGGTAGTTTTCTCTGCAGTCTGCTAATTCTTTCGTTTGGAGTAACGTAATTGCAGAGAAATGTTCAAGTAATTATGGCCTGGCTTTAAACAGGTGATTTCTACAACAGTGCCACCTTCCGGGTTCAAATGTAAACCTAAACCATTTAGGGAGCCTTTCAAACACATACAAAAATTTCATCACAATCGATCGAGCCGTTTTTTACTTTTAGCGACACTATCGGACATTCATTGATTTATATTTGAAGAGATTAGAAGTTATCTCCGTACATGACTATTTCCTTTATAAGTGTATGAATACCATACTTTTGTAGCGTTACGAGTAGATGACCCCTCGATTCTTACCTCCATAATGAAAATTACACAGAACCGAGGTTGAAAGTCAAATTGACTGAAGAGGTTAAACAAACGACGCGGTTAGGGAGTGGAAACTCTCCTCCATTGAATATTAATCGGTTACTGAATACGCTTTTATTTGCTCTTGTCTTTATCTGTGAAGTGTTGATACCTCAAAATGAATCAAGATTTGGATTGTGTAAACTATATGGTTATTTAATATTAGTCGTATTAGTATGTCAGGTATTTTTTATAAGATAGCAGTATTAATTAAAAAATATACATTTTAGTTTAGATGTATTTTACACCTAAGTAAAATAAATATTTAGCATTGTGATTACTACATACGAAAAACTTGCCAGCGTTCATAAAAAAGGAGTTAACGCTATCGGCTGATTCACTTGGGGTGGACACAATTGTAATAATTCAAGGGCTGGTGTTGTTCCAGGGCTAGTATTTTTAAATTTGTTTATTGTATCCCAAATATGTTTTGAGTCTTTTCCAGCCTCAGAAAATTTACTTCTTTCATAATCGCGTTTGACTCTCTTGAGCGAATAATTGCCATAGCTTATGTAACACTTATAGGTGACTTTGAGGACCACATTGTCGGGTGGCTTCTTTAACTATTTGTGTGATTTTTTCCTTTTTATGACCATACTTTAGAAGTCCTTAAGTCATCAACAGCTTAATAATTCTACATCTCCAAGATGGGATATAAATTATTGTGGCGTAAGGGATGGAGTTACGTAGATCATCTAAATTAAACACGGTCCCATAATTAACACTTAAGAGACTGACTCATTTTTTTTCGTTTATCTTGTTTTCACTTTGTGATGGAATGTAGAGTTCTTTGGGAGGGAGGTAGGGAGGGAGGGAGGGAGGGAGAGAGAGAGATATAGATAGATAGAGATAGAGATAAGATATAGAGAGAGAGATAGAGATAGAGATAGATAGAGAGAGAGAGAGAGTATCACCGTAAATTGATCAGTCACAGCTGCTTCAACAACAATAGTGAAAAACGTGTAAATGGTTTTGAGCAGAGCATGGTCAAGGCACGTACGGTTACAAACTATGTATTAAGTGAGAGGGAAGAAGACCATGTTCAGCTGTCAAATTTAGTTACGCAGGAGAGTTAACATCAGTATTAGTGTGAGATATATCAAATATCCAATATATCCAATATATATTATCCAATCCACCAATACGACGTTAGGAAATGAGCTTAGACTACTGAGTAGAGTATCCAACGATTGAAAAAATGAGTCGGTTTGTTTAATACAAGGTATCAGGTCGATAATTTGCTAATACCATGGTATCTCTACCTATCTTAAATAAGAGAGAAAATAGCAGCTTAAGGCTGCTGTGTTCCGTATGGTGGTGGCTTAATCGAAAGAAAGGGGTAGACGGGGATAGGACTAAAAGAAACAGTAAAGTAAAAAATATTGACAATTTCTACAACCACCATTAACTCCTATTCTCCGAATTTCCCTCTGAAGGTATTTTTTCGGATTGATATTGATTAAAAATAAGTATTCATCTGTTAATTGCATAAATAGAAAATAATTATTCGTCCGAAAATTTTTAAAATTAAAAAGGTCAATTATTTTAATATAACATTTTAATTTTATTATATTTATTACTAGCTGTTACATGCTGCTTCGCCCGCATGGTCACTGGGAAATGAACTATCCATTGCTTTTTGAATTGAAAGAAAACTGAGTTTTATAGATTTGTCACAGATGCAAACATTAAAATGAAACTGAGCAAAATTGATTCGTCAGCCTATTTAAATGTTTTGAAACGCAGCGTATAGGAAAGCATGAGAATAGCCTGTTTATTCCAAATGGAAATGGGATCTTTTTTAATTAAAGGAAACTGAGCATTTTTATCCGTCATGGATGCAGCCTTTTGAAAAGAAACTGAGCTCAATTGATTCGTCAGAGATGTAGTTTACTGAATTGAAAGGAAACTGAGCCAAATAAAAGATCCGTTAGAGATGCAGCCTTTTGAATTGAAAGGAAACTGAGCTTTAAAGGTCCGTCAGAGGTGCAGCATTTGGAATTGAAAAGAAACTGAGCTAAATAGGAAATTTTGAATTGAAAGGAATTTCGAAAAAAAAAACTAATTGAACACTATTTTAAGACGCTACTGTACACAATGTTATATGTTTTTCCATTCGGGGCAAGAATGTGGAGATTCTGGGCATTTAACACGCGAACATGCTACATACAGCTGACCATGAGAGAAGCACGGTTTTTCTAATTTGAGCCCCGCTACCTGTAACGCAAGCGCAAAGCTTGCGCTTTATTAATTGTCATTGCGAAACTGAGCTTAATAGGGAACTGCAACCATTTGAATTGAAAAGGAAGATCTGTGGGAGTTATAGGGATCCATGGTATAATAACATTTTCACCTTTTCCTACGCCTGTCAAAATTGTAGCACCGATTATGTTCCGTCCAAGATGTGTCACATGCAGCCTTGTCCCATTACATAACCGAGGAGTATCTAAATTCCGCATTAGCATGACTGGGATGCTTAATTTTAATTGAAGCTTATGTGATAGCACATCTGACAACTCTAGAGAATTAAGAAACTCTACGGGGTATGAAGTGCTCTGTTCTGTGTCCATAACTGTGTCTACTGACAAATACTCTGTTATTTCTCCTGCTACTACGCTTAATATATCTGAATTTATTTTGTTAACGCTCTCATTTTTTGGTGCAAGAATCGCCCTTTCACATAACCATTTGTCTTCATGCATATTGTTCGTTAAATCTGAATAAACGCTCGCAATTAATTCGGAATGACTCTGTACTAAATTACAAAAATTTATCGTCAATTTAACGCAGCCCTCAGCATCCGTTTCCAACCGCCCATCGCCAATTTTAATAGTGTGTCAGCATAGTTTCCAGCATTGATATCATTATACAAATGCACTCTCATATTCGTGGTTAAACTGAATTTTGTCACCTTGTTCCATAAAATAGACGACTTGATGCATGCTTTAAATTCATCTGAAGGTGCGCCCTTTTGAATGACACGTAAAGTTTGGCGAAAATCACCAGCCAGTAAAACCACCATTCCTACCATTACATCAGTATTGCTATGAAAATCCGATAGCGTTCGATTTAGTGTTTCTACAGCTTTTTTATGCGACATTGTACTTTCGTCCCACACTAAAAGTTTGCATTGTCGTAGCATTATACCTCGTGCACTATTTTTGCTAAAGTTGCAGATCGGCGATTCATCCTGGGCTAGATTTAGAGGGAGTTTTAAAACAGAATGTGCGGTGCGGCCCCCGCTTAGCTGCGTGGCGGCTTTACCGGAGTAAGCTACGGCCACAGCAATGTTTTTATCTTTCCGTACGTGCGCTAATAATAAATTTAACAAAAATGTCTTCCCAGTTCCTCCTGGGTCATCTAAAAAGAAAAGTGCACCATTTCCAGATTCAATTCGTCCTAATACTTTATCAAAAACTCGTTTTTGTTCGGGAAGCAATTGGGGTACAAATTCGGCTACTTGCTGCTGCAAAGCTGGTATATCGTAGTTTGTTTCACGTATAATTTCATCACTTAGTTCATTTTCGGTTGTTAGCTGAGGGCTTATCATTCCAAAGTCGCTTAATTTTTTGCCTACCATTGCCATTACTTTATCTTCAATTTTTCCAAGTGCTTCATTATAAATGTGTTCATTGTATGTCATGTTAGCGTGTGTCTGCTGTAACCTTCGTAAAATATCTTCCGCCATGTACTCTTTATATTTGTCCCACAATTCATGTACATTAGATAGCCCGCAAGACGATATGACAGTTGCATAAGGATCCCTAATTTTGGCTGGTGACTGGCACTGCAAAGCTTCTTCCATGGTTTCATCCCAGAGATTATCGTTTTCTAAAAGATGCAGAGATTCACATGCTTCACTATAAGTTGACAGTTTTAGGGTCTTTATATCCTGTAGGACCCCGAACATGGTGCAGCAGCAATCGTAAACAGAAACATTCAAAATTAGTTACATGGGCGGTATACACATGACCAAGGGCATCTGATGACTTTACACCGGGCCAATTTGCAACAGGCGCGCCTTGAATACGGCGTTTCCACTCCTTCCTAGGTGTGTTCCAAGTATAATAGCGGGGGACTTCAGAATATAACGTTTTTGCAAAGGGCTCGGTGTGACAAAGTTGAAAGAAAGCTGGTAATGTAGTTTTTGGCGGTGATGCAATTCTTTCGTGGAAATTTCTTTCGGTGAAATATACACGCTCTCAATTTTCTAAGTGCACAGCAAGGTGAGTAACTGTTGGGTGCCTTTCGTGTCAAGGGAAGCCAAGGAGACGCCACGCTGCCTCGTTACTGCTGACATAACGCCCTGCTTGAAACTTCATTAACGGGATTTGCCTCGCCTTCACTCCTGAGTTTAAATATTCCTTAGTCGCTTCCTTTATTTATGTACTTACAGATATACTTGATTGCGCGGATAGAGCTACATGCTTCTACATTAATGTGCGCATTAAAAATTTTACATAGAATGGGCGAATACGGGACAATCCAGCTGTTATCTAAGGTTTCGAACGCTCCAGAGCGTACCTTTCCTGCCAACATATTCTGGAGCTCTGCGTCTGTATAAATGGTAGCCATTGTCATTGTGCACTGTTTCTTTTAACTGCTGTTTAGGGAATTTCTTTGTACATTTTCCTTCTTCCATTTTCTTCCATTTTCTTTCATACATGGCGATAATGAATTTCGTGCTCCACATGGACCGTGAATCATATTTTGGACGATGGTATCATACAATTCTTTATCTTGCTCAGGATCCGGAATCTCGGCGCTTATTATGTCGTCTATTTGGCTGGTCCGCAACTTCTCTTTAAGCCATATTAGAATGTGAGCATGCGGTAATCCTCCTTTTTGTCATTCAATTGAATACATGAAGCACTGCACCTCTACGAAAATTTTCCCTTTGTTAATTACATACATTAATTTTTCTACTTTTAATCTAAATACTCTAGCAACTAAATCATGTCTGTCAGTACTTTTTTGGCCCGGCATTAGCTAATGATTTCTTATATTTACGCGAAAGTCACCACCAGTGTGTGACAAAAGTGTGACAAAAGTCACCAGTTTTTACGGAATTTATCGCGTATATTATACTTTTAAATACCCGACGTTTCGAAAGCTTTACAGCAGTCATGGTCACGGGGGAGACTGAGATGTTCAACGTCCATATGTCATAGTTAACCGAGGTTACCATACATTAAAATTTAACTTTTGTTCCGATCTATACAGTATGAACTTATGGTATCTTGAAGTCTTGCAGTTGTATGCTTGGGTTGGGATTTAATTTTATTTATTATAGGATCCCAAGCAGATGGTAGTACCCAGACATCTTCTCTATTGAAATTAGAAAGTTTTTTGATTTCAATAGCCTCGCGAATCATCCTTGAAAGGAATCGGTGTTCTTTAGCGAGGATTTGCGGTCTATCAAATCTGATGTAGTGACGGGGGCGATCCTGTACGTGTTCACAGACTGCAGACTTCCCGGAGCGTCGATTCTTTACATCAGCTATATGTTCTTTAACGCGGGTTTTTATTGATCTTTTAGTTTGTCCTATGTAGGAGAGACCACATTCACAATCAAGCTTGCTCCTGCATCTTGCAGAGGGACATTACACTTGACTGATGGTAAAAACTGACCAATCTTCTACAGCGGCTTGAAGTATGTTTTGATGAAAGTGCGCTTCAAGATGTAGGCAATCTTGTCAGTGACTCCTCTAACATATGGCAATACAGCAGGTACACGCTCGACTGTGGCCGGCTTCACTCGTTCACTGTGACGTAGGCGCGGGACTCAAAACTTGTTGTCATGCAAAACTTGCTTGACATGGTGGAGCTCGGCAGCCAGGTGTTTCCTGTCACAGATCCCTCGTGCTCTCTGAAACAAAGATTTACCCACCGTAGCTAACTGTGAAGGATGGTGGTGAGACTCACAGTTAAAATATCTATCTGTATGGGTCTTTTTTCTATACACAGTATGGCTCAAGGTGTTATCAGGATTCCGAATTACTAACACATCTAGAAAAGCTAAGGAATTGTTTGCCTCTAACTCCATTGTGAACTGAATTTTAGAATTTATAGAGTTAAGATGGTCTAAAAATGCAGTTACTTTAAATAAAGGTAGAATTGTGAAAGTGTCGTCTACGTACCGCTTGTAGAATCTTGGATTTATGGGAGAACTATGCGGGGCTTTCTCCTCAAAGTCTTCCATGAATATGTCGGCGACAATTGGAGATACAGGTGAGCCCATCGACACACCATCTACTTGCTTGTAGAACTCCTCCTTCCACAATCGATGAAAATTCTCGAGTAATTGCCATCAAGAGTGAGGCCCAGGTACAACAACTGATGCAAGAAGTATGACTAATATATACTGTCACCATCATTAAATTATTCTTAGTACTTTGTCTCTTTTTATTAATATAAATAATGTTTTGTGTAACTTTAATCAATACAAATATATTTTAAACTATTTTAATTATCATTGTAAACATGCTCAGCTCGCTGCTACATACTTAAACACTTAGTTTCGTAAACTACGTATCATAAAACAAAAACAACTAACTCACTCAATACACTCACACCCACACTTATTCTGCACAGTGCCTATAAGTTTCGATATACCAATTTACACGCATGTAATTATATACAGCAAAAGTCGTCAAGTTACTGTTAAATTATTGTTCAAACCGCAAGAATCACGATTTGTCACTCTAATTAATAATGCATAGTAACTTATGTAATTTGCAGGAATTGGATACCGCTGAGATAGTTCTGAGATAGTGCTGAGATAGCTAACTCTGCTATTCTTGATATTGCACATTTACATACGTACCTACAACGAGATTACAATAACTTGACGGTCCTGACACAAAACATAAGGAGTATTTACAGTAAGTTCGACGATTTGCAAATAACTTTGTCTCAAATCGAAGTTGAGGTAGATGTGCAAATCCTAACAGAATGCGGATTGAACGCTAATAAACCACTATCAGTGTTAATCAACTATACTTCATTTAATACATTTAGGCAACTAAACCAAAACGATGGCGTAGTACTTTATATAAAAAACTGTCACTTACCTCAGGTAACTGAAACCAATTTAATACAAGCATCCGCCTTGGAAATAAATATTTCAAATTTCACCATTATAGGTATCTATCGGTATCCGTCGAATGTATCCACTGATACTTTTATAAACTCATTAGACCAGTACCTTCAAAGTATTTACATACAAAGAAACACCATTAATACTGCAGACAATAAATATTAACTTAATAGGAAAGCCGTCAGAATCAGAACAAATGAGAACTAACAGATTAACCTATTTGAACATGACGGCTATACATGGTTTCCTCCCAGGACACTGTTTGCCTACTAGGGAGGAGAACTGCCTCGACCACATGCTCCTTAAGCTGGACAAATTAAATAACATGGCTTTCGTGGCTGTCCTAAACACATCTGTTACGGATCATGCCATGGTGTTATTAAATATATCCCACAAACGCCAAAGCAAGACTTGTGTCAAATATAAAACAATAACAAACTGGGAGAATACCTATAAGCACCTTTTAGGTATAGATATATCTTTTCTAAGTGCACATAGAGACCTAAACATTCTAGCTGACGCGATGATAGACATGATTAGGACATCTCTCCTCCATAACACTAAGGTTATCTCAGTGGCAAACACCAAGCGAACTTTAAAGCCCTTTATAACAGTGGACGCCCTAAGATGTATTAGGTTTAGAAATAAATTGCAGATACAAAAGAAAAAAGATCCTTTTAACGTTATATTTATTATATCTTATAGGCGTTTTCGCACTTATTGCTCTAATCTTATTAAAAAACTCAAACGAAAATATCATAAAAAGCAGATATTAAATTCTTTAAAAAACCCTAAACTGCTCTGGCGCAAAATTAATGATATTACTCATTATAAAAAACCCAAAACATTTAGTATACGCTTACTTCATATTAAACCACATCCTCTTAACTCTTTAAATCGTGTAAACCAATTCTTCGCAACTATAGGAAATAAACTTGCGGATGAAATCATAACCCTAACTGGACAAGCATCTAGATCTGTCACTTACTTAAGTTCACTACCTCAAATTAACTCGTTTGTCCTGCGGAGACAGATCCGGCAGAAGTGGATAGCATACTTGGGTCACTTGACTCAAATAGTGCTTCTGGGTGGGACTACATACCTGTGGATTTCCTTAAATTATCTCGAGAACTTATTGTTCCCATTATAAGCCATTTGACTAATATGTGTTTCAAAACGGGCGTATTTCCTGATGCGCTAAAACGTTCTATAATTAAGCCCGTGCACAAAGATGGGGACAAGATTGATGTTAACAATTATCGGCCGATATCTGTCTTACCATCCCGTTCAAAATAATAGAGAAAATAATAAATAAAAGACTAGTAAGTTATTTAAGTAAATACAACGTTATTTCTGATTCACAATCCGGGTTTAGACAGGGACGATCAACTCAAGATGCGGTCATTGCGTTAACATCTGAAATCACTGATAAAGTAGAACGTGGTTATAAATGCGGATCGGTGTTTCTAGACCTGAAAAAGGCTTTTGATACCGTACCTGTCCCCATCCTTGTGCAGAGACTTGAAGCTATAGGGATAAGAGGTAAGGCGCTCTCCCTCTTTGACAGCTACCTGCGCGGTAGGAGACAGTTAAAATAGATAATTTGCTTAGTGAGGAGGAAAGTATTGTCTATGGTGTCCCACAGGGCTCGTTTCTCGGACCAATACTGTTTCTAGTGTATATTAACGATCTATGCAACCTGTACTACTAACAAGTAGTGGTGGGCAAACCTTTTCTTACGCCGACGACACGGCCATCGTTTACATTGGGGACACGTGAGAAGAAGTGTGCAATAATGCCGAGCAAGGATTAGTTGTTATAGATAGATGGCTTGAAGCCAACCTGCTAACCCTTAATGTTATTAAAATAAATTACATTTGTTTTTCTCCTAGTATAATGTCTAGTACCAGGTCTTAATTTTAAAATTAGAATCCACACGTGTGCGGACCACTTAGGCCAGAATTGTAATTGCCAAGTGCTTAAACATATAACGTCTACAAGGTACTTGGGAATCATAGTTGACGAGTGTTTAACCTGGCATTCGCATATTAAGATTGTTACGTCACGAGTGCGCAAATTTATATGGATTTTTTTTAAATATAAGATATGTATAGATATGCATCTGTATTACACTCACGCAATCAGTTCTTACATATTATTTACCAGTCTGGGGAGGAGCCACTAAAACTAAATTCCTTGAGTTAGAGAGAGCCCAAAGGTCACTTATAAAAGTAATGTACAATAAACCATACAGATACCCCACCGTCGATCTATATAGAATCAGTGGCTTACTTTCAGTTAGAAAACTATACTACTTAATCACGACCCTATACTTACAAAAATCTATTCCATTTAACTAAGACAGTCGGGAGAGAAGACGAAAGGATATAGTGGCTTACTCTCCAAGGGTCCGAACCGCTTTTGCACGGCGTCAGTATGCAATCCAATCAGTCTATATTTATAATAAAATAAACGTAAAATTCAATTTCCACCATGAGGTTTCACACGTAGGCAAAAAGGTAATAACTGAATGGTTAAAAACCTTAACATACGAGGAAACTGAACAAATTTTAGATAGACTTATGCTGCACAAACCCTGTTTAAAAACAAGATGCACTTACAGTGCTACAGTTACACAAAGAGCTGATAATTAGTTTATAACCCACTTACTGTTTTTTTTCTTCTTAAATTAATTTTTACGCACGTTTTATAAATTAGTCTCAATATTGTTAATAATTAATGGGAAGAACGAGATAGCACCAACACAAGTATTATTAATTACTTACTGGGGATATCTCATTTATAATACATGTAACTGTTTTGAGGCAAATAAAACATTTTCATTTTCATTTTTTTCAATATTTGACGCAATGAGCGGGGCAATACCATTGTCGCGCGGTGGGCTAAGTGTTATAATATGAATGTCGACAGTCGATATTTATTTCAATAAAAAGTTTTAATTTTTTATTTGTCTCGTAAATCGTTTAATCTTAAACTACCTAATCTTCTGTACTTTATTTTATTTTATAAATTTGCAATTATTATAAATAAACAGGAGAAATTAATATAAAATATTTCTAACGCTCCCTCTCTCTCTCTCTCTCTCTCTCTCTCTTTCTCTCTCACACTCAGAGAGAGAGGGGGGAGCGTTACAGTAGATTCTAGTAATTGTAACTATACAAAATTACATTTCTTTTTAAGATAATAAGCAAATAAATAAACTGGAGAAAATTAATAGAAATATTTTATATTTAATATATAAGTAATTTACCCCTTTTAATTAAATTATATATTTATGACCAGGATAAATAAAATATGTTTAGATCTTTCTAAATGTTTAATAATAGGCCGTTTGTAATATTTTGGCCTGGTCGTCTTAGTTAGGACCCTTATTTACGTTGTGTTTGTTTAGTAACTTAGTTCTTTTAGGTGTCTTTTGGAAGAATGAATATACACTAGAGTAATTGAAAGCTGTTGGTAGTACTTTACAAGCCAAGTAAACCCCGTTCACGAAGAAAGGGCTCGAGAAAGGTTAAGAACATAAAACATCCCTATTCCACTTGTATCAGGTTTACATTATTAATTTATTATTCATTATTCATTCCCGCTTCGAAAAGGCTCACAATATATTTATACAAAATACCCGATACAAGGGCTTCTCTCTCTTTTTAAAAAAAATGTAGGGGAGACACACGGCTCCACACACGCCATGCGCGGTGAGCGCCAACCATTTTGATGCACTCCCCCCAAAGGGAACGCTAATTCGGGAACTGGACCGTAGTCCACAGCAAAATAACCGGCGAACCAGTAAAAGAGACTTGGCTCTTGGTAGTGCGTTAGCACAAATATCGACCGAAGTCACCCATTTTAATGCGTGTAAACGCCATACAGAATACGAACGAATCCAGCCATAGTGAATGTACGTCATACGGTTTAGGAAAATAGGCACACTGGCCGTAAACCCTCCGTGAGCGCCACCACCTGCCAGACCGCCGCTCCTGCAGACGTGATGTAAGTGTATGGCATCACCATCAATTGCATGATCAGCACGGCTAATACCCGCAGAGCGTGACATGAGTCTACCGCTCACCCCAAGGGAATGGGGTCCCACGTTGTGCGGCTTTCGGACGCAGCCTTGAGAGTCTCCCCAGATTCTCCCTCCAACTACCACACACAAGAGGTCGACACATATGCTCTACCAACCAATACAACGGCAGATATAGCCAAATGGCAGTTATAAAATGTTAGTAATAATTTGCCATTAGAAAGGGTTTGTGTCACAGACGTTGAAAAAATGCGTTTTTGCACCCACAGGTTGCTTTCAATCATTCAAAGGTGGGAAAGTTAGAGAGATTTATTCTTATGTTTTTATGTAAAACATCATGGAGGTCAAACAGTCTGCAGCCCCGTAATGAAGGGACCCGACTTGGGCAAAGCTACTTAGGTGTGAGTCAAACCAAGACGCAGAAAGCGCCAATGAGAATAGCGTCCCACCAAACAACCATCGCAGAGACGCAATGCTGCAGAACGCAACAAGCATCAATACGACTATCGTCGGGCTTACATCATCCCAAGGTCCCCCATACATCTCAGCAGACATCATTACTCACATACTTCCATCGACCAGAACCACAGGAGTGCGTCGAATCAGGCGCAGCGCACAAGCAGATCCATCACAAGACGCAATACCGCAAGTAGCGGTAAGCATCAATGCAACTATCATACGGATGGCGCCCCCTCACAACACACCCACATGACCCTTATCGACTTTGGTAAAAAACTTTGTATTCTTGTTAACTAGAAAATATAACCAAGGTATCAAGGTAGTAGCACGCTACTAAGACGCCAGTGAACAAAACTCCACGTATCATAGCGCTAATGCACTAAGACATGAAGTTGAGTATGCCTGTTACACTTAAACGTGCTACCAAACATACTCATCCCAATCCGAAAGATAGACGACGCATCGCTATGCGCTACGATGCCGCCTGCAAACGGTATTGGTGTGCAATGTCCACGGGAAAGCCGTATTGCTACAACAAACCCGCTTACCACGGACACTAAGTTGATATGTCTAGAACACATCGGTTAGCGAGTCCAAGTCTACCTCGGACCAATTGCTCGTGAAGCAGCATGCACGCCACCATAACAATCCTTTTCAAATCCCTAATAAAGTACTAGTCATTTTGCTACAGTACTAAGGGCAGTCGGTCACTCGACCACCCCATATAATGCTTATGCATCAAGGAGACCTTCTATAATAATGCTTTTGTATCATAGACCTTACTTTCATAAGTTTTTAATATATACGACTTCAAGCCACGATTCCACTATTGTAATGCAAATTCATCATAGAGACCTTCTACAATATTGCTTTTGTATCATAGACCTAACTTTCATAAGTGATTAATATATGGGACTTGAACCCATGATCCTACTATTGTAATGCAAATTCATCATAGAGACCTTCTATAGTATTGCTTTTGTATCGTAGACCTAACTTTCATAAGTCATTAATATATAGGACTTCAACCTACGACCTTACTATTGTAATGCAAATTCATCATAGAGACCTTCTATAGTATTGCTTTTGCATAACTGAGTTTACTATCATAAGTCCCTAATATAGGACTCATTGTGCTACAGTACTTCAAGTAGTCGGGCTCCCGACCACGCAGCTCCTCCATACAAGACATCTATACATGAACACCTTCCACAACTTAGAAAAATTTTCTTTTATACATAAACTCCTTCCACAACTTAGACAAATAATTTTTTAATTGTCTTATAAATGTTATTTGTCTTTATTTTTATAATATTTTCGACTTGTATTTCTATTATTTATCATATTTTAAATATTTTTTCAAATTTTTAAATAAATTTATTTATTCTTAAAGACAATATTTTGCCTTAAATTTACTGTAATATTTGTCTAATGTCTGAAATGTATTTATCTTAACTTTATGCGTATTAATGTAATTTTATTGTTTATTATATATATTTTAAGACTATTTTCGATGCCCCTTTATATTGAATTTAATTATTAATAATAATATTGGGCCGTCATACTACGAAACTTATAACTACTTTACTGACTGTGTGTTTTGGCGGAAAATTGACCGAGCGGATTTTTCCTTCTGTTTTATCGCTTAAAGAATGGTTTAAAGTGGATTTTAATTCGTAAAAGTGATGCAATTTTGTGATGTAAGTATCTTTGCGTTTAAACTATAAGAGAAAACGACGGAACATGTGCTTCGATGATGATATAAACCTCAAGTTATTTTGATCGGTTAGGGGTCTTATAAACTTGAGTTACTTTCGTCATCGACTGTCTCCTGGGTAGACAGTTTACTCCCGTTCTATCAAAATAGCTGTTAAATATTTGATTTCTTCAGCTACGTCTGTAGCACCTGTGCTTCTAAACATATTTAAGAGCAGAACATATAAAACAACGAGTACTTTTGAAAACTCTTACGGAAACATTGGTACACATAATCGTCTTATTTAAATTAAACAATATTTAATAGGAATTATAATTTAACATTTTCATACATTTGTAATTTAATTTGCTCAGTAAATATAATAAATGAACTAAACTAAAATGACTTACGGTTGTTTTTTTAAATAAAGCCGATATATCGATATTTTTTTCGATTTGTCAAACTTCGATATTGACTTACTGTATATTAACTTACGATATGTAAAACTCCAATATTGATATATTTATTATTATCGATATATCGAAAATATGATATTTTAAAAAAAATATCACAGTACTAATTTGGACTAATCAGTTGAAATTATCAGTTGAACTGATCGTGTGTGTGGAAATTTCTTTGGCTTAAATCCGTTCGAACTGCTATCAGTTCGGCTGATGACTTAACTGACTGTGTGTGGCCACCATTAGTTTGTGTAATTGCGTTATAACCCGTCTTTGCTACCAAGGAGCGGTACTACGTAGCATTTTCATTAGTAGATATTTTTATTGATTGAATTACGGGACATTAGATCGGAATGTCAAAGTCCTAAAACGGTTTAAAATATTATAAAAATATATGAAACATTAACAAAAAAAATTTAACCCACAAAGACTAAGACAAAGCTATAGAAGAAGGTTGGGATGCCAAGGGAGGAACCTAACGACTTCTCCAAATATGTCTGCCTCATATACATACTTCCAGCCTCTCGCATCATCTGAGGCGACTTCGGACTCAAATGCTGAGGATGGTGCTCTGTGATACCGCCGGTACTTCCCGTTACCGGTCTAGCAATTTCTGGTACGAGTGCGAGAGGATTATACCACTTCTGGTCTTAAACAACAAGTCCCAAGTCGCAAGAACAAAGACAACTCGATCGTCTGTCGTTATGAAAGTTATAAAGGTTATAAAAAAATTATAGGTATAGGTATATATTATTAAATCGTTGATTTTTCATACAGATCATTAGTTACTTTAAATCTTACAATAAAATTACTTGAGCATGAATTTTAATTGTTTTAAATCTAGTTTCCAATGAAGTTTCAAGTTCAAGGCACTCCCCTTATTGCCTCAGCCAGTATCGGAATCCTCGGCGGTGACATATCGAACGATGTGGAATTTTGTGGTCGATTAGAAGAGAAGCTCAAATTGACCTCTAAAAAGCTTGGCGTACTCAGTGGAGTGGTATATTGTTTAATGCTGACACACCGCCTGCAATTTCACAAGGCTTAGTTTCTGCCTCACATGAAATACTTTTCCCATTTCTGGGCCGGGGCCCCACTGGCAGCTCCTTCCACTTGAACAGCTCCAGCGTAGAGCGTCTTGAATTATCGATGACCTAATCCTTCTTCATCCCTTTGCATTCTCTATATACCACGGGGAGTGCTCTAAGGAACTGTTCGGATTAGTCCCAGCCACCAAATTCCATGAACGCATGTCGTGACAAAATTCGTTATACCATCCACTACATCTGGATGCTTGATAGTCCACCACTGTACATGTTTCGCTAAGAGTTTTTTCCTCGTAGGACCCCTCTGTGGAATGGTTTAATATCGGTGATTTTTCTGACCGATATGATTCAGGGACATTCAGAAAAAGAGTTTACTACTTTCTACGCTCCAGTAATTCCCTCGGTGTTACAGTTTTTCATAGGCGGCAGTAGACACTTAGCATTGAGTGAGCTGCATGCTCGTTTGCATCCTATTTTATATAAAAAAGCATATTTAAAAAATTTTAACAATAAAAACAAACAGCCGATGTATACAGGTGATAGGAACACTGCTTTATGCTAATATATGGAGAGAACTTACGTTTACTACGTATTAGCTATATTCTTATTCAGTGTAATAGGTGGTAATTGTAGCCACGATAGTAAACAGCTTTTGTCTGCGTAGTCAAATACGTCCTATTACGTTATTTTCTGTTACAATCATACCACTGCAAATCTTTTACGCAGAAAAAACGTATATCGGACCAACAGTCCCCCTCGTAACCATGGCTGCTGTAAAGCTCCCGAAACGTCGAAAATTAAAAATAAATTAAATAATTTAAAAAATCCGTAAAATGAGTTTGGTTTAATTTCAAGTATATAATAAAACTAATTTTACTGATTCATAACACTGATTCATGACGGCATCACGAGATCATGCATGCATACATCCACTATATCCATGGTTACGTTGTGGACCATGAATGCTTTATATCCATCACGGTCACGTTGTGCTGTAATTTATCTATTTAACTCAAGCATCGGTGTCAACCCGTTTGCTAAACGTGGCAACTATGGAAAATATCCTCTTTATGATGTGATCTATCCAGGAGACCTATGTTGAGCAGTGGACTTTTATATACTGTAACGGTAATGGCAAGGGTTACTCTCAAACTGCCGTCAGTTACGTTTTTTAATGCAATACTTCGTGCAAAGTGACTGACACAGCAGCAAAGTCTTAAAAGTAATAGTTTAAATATAAACAATCAATATCAATACAAATTTAAAAATGAATTACAAAAACAAAACTAAAATAACTATAAACAACGAGGAAGCACTTAAAACTCTAAAAACCACAGACTTATCTGACTTATTAACAGTTAATGACCCAAATTTCATAGTAGAGCAGCTCACATTAACTATACAGCAGTGTCTTAAATCAAACATGAAACTAGCT
The DNA here is from genome assembly GCA_036936625.1 of Parnassius smintheus behrii. Lineage (NCBI taxonomy): Eukaryota > Metazoa > Arthropoda > Insecta > Lepidoptera > Papilionidae > Parnassius > Parnassius smintheus. The sequence goes on from JAUPFT010000014.1 coordinate 20,640,590, forward strand.
TCAGTTTCTAGAAAGAATAGAATAATGAAACCTTGGATTACCCTGGGAGTTCTCCGCTGCATTAAAAATAGGAACGATATGCAACGTAAGGTAAAATTAAATCCAGAAAATGAGATTCTCAAAATTACCTACAAACGTTACCGTAATTTTTGTAATTGCTTGATTAAAAAACTAAAACGTAACTATGACAAAAAACAACCAGAACTAGCTCTTAGAAACCCAAAAAAAAAACTATGGCAGACGATCGATAGTATTACTCAACGCAAACCAGCCAAAGTTCAAAATCTGGATCTTTTGAAATTAACTTTATCCCCCAAGAATCTGCTGACACAGTTAACAACTATTTTGCTACTATAGGGCAACAGTTAGCAGAGAATTTTATTAAAAGGACAACGCAACAAGCAACTGATTCTCACATTATAACAAATACTCAAATTTCATCTTTTGTTATTTTTGACACCAACCGTGAAGTATATAGTCTGCCCATGTCCATGAAATCAGACAGTGCCCCTGGATATGACAATATACCAGCCCACTTTTTAAAAAGCGCTCATAATGAGGTAATACCAATACTTGTTCACCTAGCCAATCTTTGTTTTGAACAAGGTGTCTTCCCGGCGGTTCTTAAGCAGGCTGTTATCACACCTGTATACAAAGGAGGTGACAAATTCAATCCTTCAAATTATAGACCGATTTCGGTGATATCTGTAATAGCAAAGATACTCGAGAAATTAATAAATATCAGATTAGTTAAGTTCTTTTCTAAATTTAATACACTTTCACCTTCACAATTCGGTTTCCGTCAGAACTTATGTACGGAAGACGCAATTATTACATTGACTTTCCTCACGGTAAACCATGTTGATTCCGGAAGAAAATGTCTAGCTGTCTTCCTAGATTTAAAAAAGGCGTTCGACACAGTTTCTGTGCCTATTCTAGTACAAAACCTTCATGACATTGGTATTAGAGGTATACCGCTAAAACTACTTGGTGAATATCTCAGCAATCGTAAAATTGGGGTCAAAATTGGCTCAATTACCAGCTCTGAGTCTACTGTCACTTATGGCGTCCCGCAGGGCAGTGTGTTGGGTTCCACGTTGTTCTTGGCCTACATCAATAGCTTGTGTAATATGCAGATAGAGGGTGGTGACATCTTCTCATATGCGGATGACACAGCTATTGTTTTCTCTGCTGATAATTGGGAGCAACTTAAAAACCGTGTGGAGACTGGCTTAATGAAATTAGCATCTTGGTTAAACAAAAACCTCCTCACTTTAAATGTACTTAAAACTAATTATATATGTTTCACCAAATACAACAACGCGCAGCCTCCAGAGAGCTTTAATATTAAACTACATTATTGTAATAATCAATTGGACACGGATTGTTCTTGTCCTGAGTTAAAAAAAAGTTTTTAATACGAGATACCTTGGAGTCATGTTGGATCAGCGGTTATCCTGGCATCATCATATAGAGTTACTCATTAGCAGAGTTAGGAAACTAATCTGGTCATTTAAGACCCAGCGACACGTAGCTCGAATGAGCCTTATACGTAAAATCTACTGCGCACTTGCCGAATCGGTTATCACCTACTGCATATCAATTTGGGGAGGTGCGACCAAAACTATTTTCTTAAATCTGGAAAGAGCGCAACGGGCTCTTCTGAAAGTAATGTTCTTCCTGCCATACAGATCTCCAACGGATAGCTTATATTTAAAAAGCGGTATCTTATCGGTAAGAAAGCTGTACCTCCTACGTATTGTGACGAGAAAACACAAGTCAATTTACTACCACCCAGGAAAAAATAATCGTAGGACGATAGTTAACGTTGTTCCGCAGCCGCAGGTTAAATCGGTATTTTCAAAGAGGCAATACAACAGCCAATCTGCTTACATATATAATAAACTTAATAAAAAACTAAATATTTACCCTGTAACATATCTTGAATGTAAAAAGACACTAGAGAAATGGTTAATTACAAAAAACTATGCAGAAATCGAGAGTATCATTCATCACTCATAAGCGTATCTGAGTGCTATGCAACCTTTGGTGACAGTTATAGAAAGCTATTCATTGAACAATGATATCTTCCGATCCCAAAGCACAGTCGTAGGGCCAATAAACCAATATGTGTTATATTCCACATAATAAAAATAATTTACAAGGGTATATATTCAATACATACATACAACACACACACACACACACACACACACACACACACACACACACACACACACCCACACGCACACACACACACACACACACACACACACACACACACACACACACCATATTTTTTTAACTCTAAAGTCGTACAATAATATAATAGTAATCTGCCTGTATTATTTTATACTTCTAGAAATTAATAACTAATTTTTATTATTTTTCACCTCAACTTAATGTTATATACCCATTATTTGAAAGAGCGGTGCTTCCTAGTACAAGCAAATCCTTTGCTTAAAAGGAAGCTCCAACCACAATATGCTATGCAATAGATTAAGTTATGCAATAAAAGAATTTGAATTTGAATTTGAATATTTTTCGTATCTTAAAAGTAAATTTATTTGCATTTATTTTTGGTTTAAAATAAATTCGAAATCCAATTTTTGTAATTGACGTTAACAACATACTTTACTTTTCTTATTACGCTTTTTTTAGCAATCATGATAAAGAATGCAGAGAACGCGGACAGTATTTTGTTACAGTTAATTACGTTTAATTTTATCTGACACGCTCGACAAAGAAAATAAATATTAAACATAAATAATATAATCTTTGTACAGATTTAAAAAATGTATTATATGTATGTAATATCGAAATTACTAACTTATATTAAGCTGAGTGGGCTCATATGCATGCCATTAAGATGTTAAAGACAATTTTCAATTTTTTTTTCTTTGTCTGGCTAATCTTCGAATGGTTAAACCGATTGTAATGAAACTTTACGAATAGATAGAGAACAATGCCAGGAGTGATCTAGGCTATAATATATGTACATTTTTTAAGAAAAAACTAAAAATGGATAAAAATAAATGGTCTTTGATTGTGATTAATAGATCCTAGTCAGGCGAAACCGAGGGGGGGTCGCTAGTTTAAGCGATAGTAGTATATGCGATCGACTCAAAACTGTATAATACGCGAATAAACCCAGCCAGAAACCCTCTGACACAATAAATATTGCTTATTACAATGTTAAGTACTAAAAACATCACGAAGTGTCGGAAATATAAAAACTAAATCATTTCGAGAGTATTTATAATCAGTCAGCGTACATTCTTTAAGCAACACCACTCAGTTAAATATATTCAAATCAAATTTGTAATTATGTGAACAATATTAAATTTATAAATTTTATTCGCTTAACATTGTAACGCGTTCAGTCATTAGTTAAGTTACCTACCATAGTCGCAGTAGTGTAATAATGTCTATGACCGTAGTAGTTAAGTTTAATATATTTTGCGCAAACGATATGCAACATATTAAAAGAGATAAATAAGTAAACTTTAATATATCTAAATGTACTTAAGAATAATAAATACAAAAACGATTTATTTTCCTATTAAGACCGTTTGAGGATATTAGAAAACAGACTTATTTATTAAAATCCTAATTAAACTAAATTATAATTATCAAGCAGCTTTAATGCCAATTTATCAAAGAAGTATATTCGTACTGGCCGTAAATGAGAAATAACTCTATAGTAAAATGTGTATAATATTGTATTGTATATTATAATATGAAATGTCAGCTTTTAATCTTCGAGATTTTATGAGATAATCTTTTATAATGGCCAGTGACGAATATTAACAAAAAAAATAAAATTAGTAAACAATAAGTAGACAAAAATGAATCTGTTGAAAGGAATTTTGATATTAGATTATTCAACACATATTAAAAAGTATAACGTTACAGAAGACGCTTACTCCACTGTATAAATTGTTATTGCTTGTCAAAACAAAGTGTCATACTTTCAGTCAACAGACTTATTTTGACCATCCTATAAAAGCCGTTGTATTTGGAATTACACTCATTTTAAAGTACATTAATATGATCACCTTAAGTTTATCCGCACTATAAAACCCAAACCAGGAGGCAGATAGAGACAAAATCCCAAAGTCGTATACTACAACTAATATGTTAAGAAAAAAATACCAAACAAGCCTTGGCCATAATTATGAGCACTTCGAAAAATCAACTTAAAAAAAAAACTAACTACAGCACCATACTAAAATCAATTAAGTAAACTTTTGACAGTTGCTATAATAGTAAAACTTTTGCTATTATAACAATGGTCAAAATTGCGTCGATAAAGCAGCGTCCTTTTGACCCTTTATTATTAGTTTGACCGATGAATAGCTATCGTATGACAAAGCCATCCATGCAAATAAGGCTGCAGTTTTAGAGTTATAAGAAAGTGACCATACTAACTGGATGACCATATTACTCTCAGGTACTATAGTCCTCATCGCAGTAATGGTGTAATCACCTTATTCCAACTAATAATGCCTTATTCCAAGTAATACCAATTTAATGCATAATTGCAATGAAATTGTAACGAATGTCATCGAGACATGTTCAGTCGTTTTTAAAAAGCTTTAATACCGCACCCGTCACAATCTTATCTATATCTAGTCTCCAGTAAAAATATACCAGTGACTTTAAAATGTTTTCTTTCTCTCAAAATGTGTTGTTAATACCTAATATATATTTCTTTTGCCGTGTAGTGGTGACGTCAGAGAATCCCCTATACCATATATTTTTCCTCTGTGTATCGTAAAAGGAAACGAGGGAAATTGAAATAGTAGATGAGCAACAGCAGTTTTCAATCTACCCGACAATCGTGGTGACTATGGCAAATTACAAGCGTTGTAACGAGATCAGAAAAAATATTTCGCGTGTACCTATTGATGCTTAGAGAAAGAAGAGTCCCCGTCTCCACACTTAACGCGTACCGTCACTCAGTTAGTAAATGTGGCACCATATCATATTTGTAGACACCTAGATGCTCGGTGTTTTAGCTGAGCACACAACATTGATTAACAATTATTTCCTTTGCTTTGGGTTAACTAAAAAAATCTTTAACAAAATTTTACGCTTATTTGATGATTAAATCAATATGCGACCCTTTTATCTTATGTACGACATTTTCTGATAATGCGTCTTTGAATTTGTTCCACAGCTGGAGAGTAACTATTACCATCAAATCTAAATGCTAAATAGCTATCCCAAACATCATTGCATTTTTTTTTCGGGATAAAAGTTTTCTGTGTGTTATTTTAAGACCGAAGTCATCTTCATGAAAAGGGAGTGACCGAATTATTCTACAGATCTATTTTATGGGAATTGTGCATTTTTTCCGAATACAAAGTAGCTTAAGGCACTTTTTGGCTCATAAAATAAGCCTATGTATAAAAAAACATATCGATCAATTGATCCGTTTTTGCGTGACAGACGAACTAATCAATCGTTGTTATAAATGTTACGTTAAATGTTTTCCTTCTGTTATGAAAATAAATTGGAAGGAATTTCAATAAAACAAAAATATCATATCTATAAATTTCCTTAAAAAAAGAATAGTAAATCTTGCTTTATCCTTCTAATAGAGTCAGGAAGAGTATTTTCTCAGGTGATTAAAATGGGATCTTAAAACTAACTTTTCAAAGTTAATATAAACGCATAAACGTTGAGGCTATCAAAGTCTACTGACGAACTACCCCTGGATTGTTTCATAAGGGTGATGTTTGACATAGTTGCCACGTTTGGCAGGCGGGTTGGCAAAGGCAGTTTGTTTATTTTTAGTTATTATTTTGAAGACGATGCTGCTTATCTTCTAAATTGTTTTCCTTTGTTGCCTCTGATCATCACGGGTATATTTGGGATAGTGAATAACTTTTTTAAATACCTCTCCAAATAATTTGTAACTATTCTACCTCTCGAATTTACCTTCGTAAAAATATGACGAAATTTATGAAGAAGGGTAGTAGATAATGTTTTGATATAATGCAGTAATAGGTGTGAGGTGTCTTTTTACTAAGTCTCTAACTAAAGTTTTAAGTTTTGCTTCGTAAAATTATTTATACAAGTCTTCTTCTTTCTGCCCTTATCCCAAGTTATTTGGGGTCGGTATATCATGTCTTCCTTTTCCATTATACTCTATTAGCCGTTATCTCTTCACTCACTCTCCTTTTTTTCGCGTATTGTTCCTAATACAGCCCATTCGTATATTATTATATAAGTCCTTTCTCTACTATTAGCTACATCAATCCACCTTCATTGCTAACATTTTTCTTGTGTCAGTTCTGCTTAAGTCATTATGCGAAGGGAAGGTAACCATGTAATGGTTAACTTCCCTTCGTATAATATTCCCATACCACGCTGACCTATTACTTCTCAACTTTTTTGTGAATGAGGCCACCTTCAAAGTGCTCTCGAACTAATACAAATAAATTCGAAAATTAATATATTTAAATAACAATACAATTATTTCAACATAAGTGATGGCGTAGCTGTTTGAATTTCAATAAGTACTTTGTAAAGGCCAATGTTGCAAAAAATATGGAGTACCTTTCGTAGAGAAACAATGCAATCTACATATGTCAACAAAGAGTCAGTAATTTAGGCTACTGTTTATTTGTATATATTTATGGATAACGGATATATTTCAAGGTTTTTACGCATCGAAAATTATAATTCAGGATGTTTATTTTACTAGAATTTACCCTGCCGAATAAAAACTTTGTTCTTTTTTTTTCGATATCAGGTAACATTACACACATTTACCTAAATAACCTCTATAACGATAATAAAAATTTCCGACGTTAATCATTGCCATTAACAAGAAAAATGAGCTCAGCCCAAACCATCAAAGTAGCTTACGGTTATCACACGGCCGTGGAAAAGATTAGCACATTGGCCGTTAACGATCCTGAAAATAGGGCTATATCCGACGACTCCTAAGCTACAGAAATAAAACGAAATTGTAATAAAAGTAAATCGACGGGCACTGTCCTAAGCCCTTCTACGTGTAGTCTAAAGTCATACCTTATTTCATCAGTCAGATCACTGCGTATTGTATTTGTTCATTATTTGCGCCTATGTTGGTATATTTAGACTTATATTGCACGCGTTACTGTTCTTTATTTACTCACTGTTTTTATTTCATTTATTTTATATATTTCGCAGCTGAGAAGAAAAGTTTGTATATTTCCACTAACACCTAAATGAAATTAAAAAATTATTTATAACTTTAATAAAATAGAAGAATCTGGCGATTCTCTGTCACAAAATAAAACCCTATGATTTTGTGCTGTACGTCTGTTCTAATGTACCATGAACATTATGAACTGTCCGTTCATAATGTTCATGGTTCGTGTAACTAAGTCAATCGATAACTCAATTTACTGATTCAACTCGGCTGGGCAGCGTTAAAAAGAGAAAGGCCTTTTTCATAAAAAAACTATTCATAATTTTGAACTAGAATATTTTTCTACACATTTTCCGTACTTTTCTTTGCAATAACTATACTTATTGCAAGCATTCTCAACTGTTATAATTTTGTGCTTTTAATCTACTTACGCTTGAAAGCTAAGACCATCAACTTCGTCGGACAATTAATTTAAGCACACATTTTACGCATTCTTACCGACTGTTTGGATCAGTACAATATGGTTTTTATAGAAGTGGCATGCGTTTGTGCTTTTTTGTTCGAAATAAATACTGTGTGTATCCATTATTATTTGCAAAACTACTGAAGGGCAATTTTTGCAATTCCAGGCCCTTCCGTTGGCGAATTATCATAGCCGATCTGAGTATTTTGACGTACTTGGAGTGTTTATACCTCCATCTGTTGCAAGCTATAATATTTTCAAGCAACTCTTGTGGTTTCCTCTTATTAATTGTATAATCGTTTGCAATGCTTATTGTACATCAAGAAAATAGTAATATAACACAACATATATCATAATATATAGGTAAGTATTAATTTAGATAGCAAATAGGAACTGTCATAAAATTGAACCCCGAGGAACTACTACTATGAACCTGGAAGACCTCTTAATGTTGATAACATCTGAAGATATATATATATATATATATATATATATATATATATATATATATATATATATATATATATATAAGATTATGTTTTCTTTTTTAATTATGTTACAACGAAATATTATGAGAAATAAGGCAAAAACCGCCTTAGCTCAATTTCAGAGTGCTTTGATCATAGGTAAGCTTGAAACTTCCTACTTGAAGTTGACCAACTAATCCAAGTTTTCCACATCGACTAATGATCTACGATGAAATACGAGTTTGATTTGAATTTCTCAGAGGCGGAAAATAACTTTTATATTAAATACGGGTTTAAATAAACTACACATTAGAAGAATTTTCCTTATTATATTGTCAAGCTTGATTGACCTTACTGCATTATTTAAATTGCTGTAATATATAATGATCTTATAGTTACGGTGTGCATCTACACTACTATAAAGAGGAAAGATTTGTTTGTTTGTTTGAATTGAATAGGCTCTTAAACTACTGAACCGATTTGAAAAATTCTTTCACCATTAGAATCCTACATTATTCTTGATGAACATAGGCGATAGAACGTTTTCAAAAATTTGGAGATCCGTATGAAAACTTCGTTAATGTAACCCAAGGTGTGAAAAAAATACCAAAAAAAACCTTATATCGCGTATTGCGGAAACTATTGACAATAGAGCAAAGTGATGTACTACAGTTTTATGGAGGACATCAATATCTACATAAAAGTCTGCAATACCATATGTCTAACTATTGTAGTTATCTCACAATAACTACTTTTCCATGTTAAAATATTCAATAGTAACGTCGAAAAATCCTTATATCGCGTACACTGCCAGCACCATGCGATGCCTGTGTCACTGGGGTGTGGGAGGGGAGTCTATGTCAAAAAATAAATTGCCGCGCGGCCCACTGATATACGCGGGTGAAACCGCGGGGTACAGCTAGTAGGCATATAAAATATTATGTAAAACACTCCGATTCAAAAGTGGCACATATTAGCGCTTTGACATTACTAAATTAAAACATCATAATGGTAAACCGATGTATTAGTATTCAAGGATTTATAATAAAAATGTTATTCTAACACATTTTAAAATACACGTGTTGTAATATAATTTTCTTAAAATTTAGAAAATTTTAAAATTTGGCAAAGGCCTACGAGTAGTAGTATGGTGGTATGCTCGCCTCCGCAGCTTCAGTTTATGGGTCGTCTTCGGCGACCAGCTTCAGGCGCTACGGCTCACTCAGGGGGCCTGCAATTTACTACAGCGGGTGAGGGCTGCATTCCCTCCGCGCCTGCGTCTTTACAAAAACCACTCTAGGGGTAAGGCAGACAAAATTACGTGAAGTCGGGGCGTGCTTATTCAGTTTTAGAACCGCTTCGACTAATCTTATCTCAGATTGCCCTAAGCTCTGCTATGATAGTGGTAATTGAAGAAATAATGTAATGTGAATTGTTATAATTTTGTTTTCTGTAAAACCTTTTGACTGCTCTCCACTGCGACTCAATTTGTTGTATATGAGTCCCGTCTTCAGCCAAAAATGAATTATCTGGGTCCGTGTGATAATTTTTTATGAGTGTATCTGTGTCCAATTGATTCACTTTTTATGAATGTATCTGTATTTAAAAAATTGACATATTTGCGTTTCGTTATGCAATTTTTAGTGAAATATTTTTTATCGTAATTAATTCAAAAATACGTATGGAAGTTGAAGCAAAGAAGAGAGCATGGCTAGATTTACTAGCTACAAAGGCTGGTAATTCTAGCGGTACGAATGATGATATTGAGAGAAAAAAGGCAGTTTTTAGACATCTTAATAAGAGAGTAAAAGCAGTAGTTGAAAGAAAAAAGCAAGAGAGAACGGATAATAATGATAGAAGAATATCGAATAACTTCCAGGCAAATATTAAAATTTTCTGGAAACTTGTAAGAACTACTAGGGGACAAAACAGCCTATAATGAACGCTATAAGAGATGAGAATGGCTATATTCTGAATGATGAAGTTTTGAGTTTAAAGAGATGGAAGGAATATTTTGAAAGCATGTTTATGGGTGAGGAGACAACGTGTGAACTAAATGAAGTAGAAACTCCGAAAGAAGAGGAAAGAAGTAGCGAGATATGTATAGATAAAATAATGAAAGCAATGAAAAGCATGAAAGCAGGTAAGGCTGCCGGATATGATAGAGTTTCACTAGAAATGGTAAAGGCTGTAGAGGAAGTGGTGACAGGCCTGCTGCACACCTTGTTTAATTTATGCTTGGAACCGAAGCAGGTACCGGTAGACTGGTGCAAAGCCGTGATAGTCCCAGTATATAAAGGAAAAGGGTCGCAGCAGGACTGTAAAAACTACCGTGGCATCAGCCTTCTTAGCATTGTGGGAAAACTGTATGCTAAGGTACTGATTGAAAGGGTCATGAAAGAAACTGATGAAAAAATTTGGGATGTGCAAGCGGGATTTAGAAAGGGAATGGGATGTACAGATCCAGTCTTTTCCATGCGCATGATCGCGGAGAAGTTTTTGGCCAAAAACCGAAAGGTTTTTTGTGCGTTCATGGACTTGGAAAAGGCCTATGAAGGAGGGAATACGGATGTGCTATGGCAAACACTGAGCTCATTGGGTTGGGTTGAGCGATGGCTTGATACAGGCATTTGAATCTCTTTATAGGGACTCTAGTGCTTGTGTTAGGATCAACGGGGTCTACTCGCACTGGTTTGATATCCATAAAGGTGTCAAACAGGGCTGTGTGGCTTTCCCGTGGCTGTTCAACCTATTTATGGACAGTTGTTTGCAAAATTTGAAAGTTGAAGAATGCAGATTAAGAATGGGTGAGTTAACCGTCAAATGCCTTTTGTACGCCGATGATCAAGTTATTCTTCCGTCGTCGGCGGCCGAGTTGCAAATGACGGTTACATTAATGAACAGATCATTAAAAGAAAGGGGTATGAAAGTAACCGCAAGTAAGACGAAAGTTATGGTTTTTGAAAGAGAAGAAAGTAAAACGTTTTGTGAAATCAGAATAGAAGGGGAGTTGATCCAGCAGGTAGATGAGTTTGTATATTTGGGTTGCGTATTTAGCAGGGATGGAAGATATGATAAGGATATAGAGTGACGAGTGAATGCGAATGCGAGTGAAGAGTCAAAATAAGTGGAAAAAGCGCGTATGGCAATTCACAATGCTGTGTTGATCCCTACTCTAACGTATGGTAGTGAATGTTGGTTGTGGCAGAAGAAACACGAGAGTAAAATAAACGCAGTAAAAATGCGGTAGTTAAGGAGTATGTTAGGGCTGAATCTGAATGACAGGGTGAGAAATTGTGTGATAAGAGAAGAGTGTGGTTTGCAAGATGATGTTGTGACCAGGATTAAGAAAAGAATGCTTCGGTGTTTTGGTCATATGGAAAGAACGAATGAGGAAAGAGTGACAAAGAAATTTTATGTTGCAGAAGTGAATGGCGAAGTCGGAAAGGGATGCCCTAGGCGAAAATGTATCGACCAAATTGGCGATTTATTGAAAACGGGCCAAATTAGGTGTACCCTTAATCAACGAGCATGTATGCGTAGGTATATGGATTTAAAGGAGGCGAGAGAGGTGTGTCAGGATCATGCCAAATGGAAGTCTGTAGTCTCTGCTTACCCCTCTGGGTGACAGGAGTGAGTGTTTAAGTTATTTTATGTAATGTTAATTCAAAAAATTCCCCTGCTGAACATAGGCCTCCCCCAAGTAATGCCACAAAGCACGGCCCTGAGCCACCTGCATCCATCGACTTCCTGCATGTCTTACCAGGTCGTCACTCCATCTAGTGGGGGTCGCCCTACACTAGGCCTATCGGTACGAGGCTGGCACTTGAGAACCTTTTTTCCCCATCGGTTATCGGTTCTTCGAGCTATATGGCCGGCCTATTGCCACTTCAGCTTACTAATTCGTTGGGCTATGTCGGTCACTCTGGTTTTACTGCGGATATGATCATTTCTGAGTCTATCACGCAGAGAAACTCCGAGCATAGCCCCCTCCGTAGCTCGCTGAGCGACCTTGAGAGTCCTCATATGGCCAGCAGTGAAGGACCACGTCTCAGATCCATAAGTCATCACTGGCAACACGCACTGGTTATACACTTTAGTTTTCACAGATTGAGGTATACCTGACGAGAAGATGTGTCGTAATTTCCCGAACGCTGCCCAGCCGAGTTGAATCCGTCGATTGATCTCTCGGTCGAAGTTGGAGGTACCTAGTCGGACTATTTGTCCCAGGTAAACACACTTGTCAACAACTTCGAGCATAGTGCTCCCAACAACTTCCGGCATAGGTGTGACATGGACATTAAACATGATCTTTGTTTTGTCCATGTTCATCTTAAGACCTATCCGTTGGGAGACACCATTGAGGTCATTGAGCATAGTGCTAAGGTCCTCCAGCGATTCTGCCATAAGGACTATATCGTCGGCATATCGAAGGTAAGTGATGTACTCGCCATTGATGTTAATACTGTATCCTTTCCAGTCCAGTAGCTTGAAAACGACTTCCAACGCAGCGATGAAGAGTTTCGGGGATATAACATCACCCTGTCTTACACCTCTCTGTAGTTGGATAGATTTCGAACTCTGGTTCTGTACTCGGATAGCCATTGTAGCCCTACTGTACAAACACTTCAGCACTTCGATATACCGACAGTCAACTTGGCACCGCTGATGGGACTGTAGCACCGCCCAAATTTCGACGGAATCAAAGGCTTTCTCATAGTCCACATATGCCAGGCAAAGTGGCAGATTGTACTCTTCGGTCTTCTGTACAATCTGTCGCAGGGTATGTATGTGGTCTATGGTACTGAAGCCTTTTCAGAAACCGGCTTGTTCGGGAGGCTGGTAGTCGTCAAGTCTCCGTGCGAGACGATTCGTAATGACTCTCAAAAACAGCACGTAGACGCGGCTCAGAAGGGAAATCGGTCTGTAGTTCTACAAGAGAGCGTTGTCGCCTTTTTTAAAGAACAAGACCACCGCGCTTCTGCTCCACGCCTCCGGAGTAGTGCCACCATGGAGAACGGAATGAAGAGCTTCTGAAGGACTTCAAGTACCGGTGTTCCACCCACTTTCAGATGCTCCGCTGTAATTCCATCCTCGCCCGGGGCCTTGCCGTTTTTTGAGGTGGTGGAGAGCCATTCTAATCTCGCTCAGACTGACGTCCGGGATATCATCGGAATAGTGTCGGATAAGACCCACTCTTGGATCGTTACTCACACTTGCGTGTGGCTCCATCGATGATGTGTACAGCTGCCCATAGAACCTCTCAATCTCACTCAGAATCTCAGGTGTCCCGGAAACGATGTTGCCACACTCAGTCTCCAGCTTTGACAGTTGGCTCTTTCTGGCAGACAGATCTCTGGCAAAGACTTTGGAGCCCTGGTTCCGCTCGATCGTTTTTTAATACGAGCAGTATTAAAGTTGCGTAAGTCTCGCCGCATGCAATTGGAGATCTGTCTCTTTAGTTGCCTGTATGCTGTCAAATCTTGACGTTTGCAGCCTCATCTTCCGTCTAACAGCCATGAGATTAAGAGTGTGATCGGAGAGTTTTTGTGTTCTTCTGCGGCGGGTCTTGCAGAACTTAGCTCCGACCGCATGGACAGTTTCCACGAGCTTGTCATTCATATCGTCCATTGCATTGCAATCCTCTAGGCACTGAAAGCGGTTTTGTAACTCGAGCTCCAAATCGAAATGAAAGGTTTCGGGATTTTGGATTAGAGCACGAGGGGGACGGAGTGTTGACTTCATCGGACGAGACCTCTCCAACTCAACGTTTAGGTTCAGTGTGCCTCTAACCATTCGGTGATCGCTGCCAGTTTTCACCCTTGCGATCACTGAGACATCACTGAACAGTTGGCTTCTGGTCGTCATAATGAAGTCAATCTAATTTTTTGTCGAAACATCGGGGCTCGACCAGGAGCACTTCCTGTGGGGCCGCTTCTGGAAGAAAGAGTTCATCATAAAGAGTCCCTCTTTCTCCATAAAGTCGGGCAGCTGCTGGCCCCTTCGGTTCCGTTGCCCTACTCCAAAATTTTTTTTCAGGGATTTTTCAAGGATTTTTAAGGAATCGTGTTACTAAAAATATTTTGCATCGTGTTAATCCTTGACTTTCTTGAATATGAATCACGAAGTAAACGGTTAAACGCTGTAGGTACAATGGAGGTTTTAGTGGTAACTTCATATACTAGAACAGTTATATAACTGCTATTTTGTAATGTAATTAAAATTTAGATTAATATGTGTATAGCCCATTTAGGGCCTTGTTATATAAAATAGGCATACATATAAAAAATAAAATTTTGGTAATCGGCAATTTATGCCAATTAATGTATTATTTCGTTACTGGATTCTTTGGTCATACTAATCAGTCATTATAAGAAATTAACAAAAAGGAACGGACTCACTAAATATTCGGGTATAAGCTGAGGCACCGCGTTCACTTCGCTTGCTGAAATTAAGGTGAGACATACTCCTGGTCCCATGATCGCTCGGTAAACAGTTGCCATAAGAATGTTTACATGTCTTGCATATTTTCGGAGTTGAAAAGTATAGTGGAACTAGACTCATATTCATAGGGTAGCCTTCGAAGACGGAGGGACGAATCCTATAATAAGATAACTCTAACTCGATGTAATTTGTTGACGACGTTACTTGGTCTGGCTGCACAAAGTAGTTAGCCTATCCACTGGCATCTCGCGAGGATCTAGGCGCTGATAATAAGCGTGGAGGGCGATGAGCTCCCGACCTTCACCCTAGACCGCCGTATATGTATCTTTGGCATCCGATATTTATGTAACATGTACTGGCACGGTCGCCAATTTTGTACGATATTGTACAAAGAAATGATAAGTGGAATATCACTACAACTTGATTTAATAAATGTGTTATAATTTATAATAGTTAATATTATTTCAGGGTCGAAAGGTTAAGGTACAAATTGTATGTCCGTTTGCTGTTGCACTGACAACATATGAAAATGTATATAATCATGGATTAATATTGGTTAAATAACTAACAATGTTCATGCAATCTAAACTGATTTTTATGTCTGATTATTAATATGTTGAAAGTATCTTTAACAATTAACCAAAATTATTTGCCCGTATTACTTGGAATATAATTAACATATTAGGTTCTTAATAAATTAGCGATTTGTCGTACTGACCACTTTTAACTGAAATATCTCCTCTTTGGTTAAGAATACTAAATTAATTTAGCTGGTACATTTGAGTTATGAAAACAGTCATTCATTTGTTTTTTCCTCATTATTTTCTCTTTGGCGTCGCTTGTTACCGCACAATGGAAAACATGAAATATTGGTCATCATCAGTGCTACAGAAACAGCTCGAAGGATTAATGATGTGTACGGCGCTGGTGTCGCAAAAGAAAGCACGGTACGTTTTTGGTTTCAATGCTTTCGTTCTGGAAATTTCGAACTTAAGAACCAACCCCGTAGACAGCCGGAGACCAAAGTGGAAAATGAAGAGTTAAAGGTTATTGTGGAAGCTGATCCATCACAAAGTACTTCAGAGATAGCTGCAGGCTTCGGGTTAAGTGATAAAAATGTATTAATCCACTTGAAGCAAATCGGAAAAGTAAAAATCTTGAACGATGAGTATCTCATGAATTGAGTGAATCGAATATGCAAACACGCATCGACTGCCGTGTTACTTTGCTCAACCGACACAAAAATGAAGGGATTTTAAATCGAATTACTTTTGATGAAAGGTGTATAGATACGGTATAATAATAGGAAGCGCTCGTCGCAATGGCTGAACCCTAGAGACCCAGCCAAATCCTGCCCTAAACGAAAATTAGCTCAGAAAAAGTTAGTTGTGAGTGTGTCGTGGACTAGCACTGGTGTTGTTCATTGCAACTTTCCAAAATCAGGCCAAATGATTACGACAGATAACTATTATCAGCAACTCAAAACTATGAAGGAAGAACTAGCTGCTAAACAACCGGGATTGGTCAATCGCTCTAGGTCACTGCTGCTTCACGACAACGCAAGTCCACATACTGCACAACAAACAACCACTAGGTTAGATGAGCTACAATTGAAATGTTTTCGACATCCACCGTACTCCCCGGACCTTGCTCCAACAGATTACCAATTTTTCTGGAATTAAGACAACTTCTTGTAAGAACAAGGAAAAAATTCAACTCCGATGCGGCCGTCCAAACCGCCATCAAAGAGTTTATTGATTCTCGCCCCCATGGTTTTTTTTAGTAAAGAGATCAATGAACTACCTACGAGAAGACAAAAGTGCATAGATAACAACGGTGCATACTTTGATTAATTAAATATATTTTACAAAAAAAAAATTGACTTTATATTCCTCCCGTACAAAAATCCAATTTCATATGTAAGGACCTTAATGTAAACCAAACTAATAATAATATTTATAATAAAGTTCAAATGTGTGAACGGCGTGAATAACAAGTAAGTTTACTTGCTAAATTGGAAGACTGTAATAATTGTAGTTACAGAAACGTAACTTCAAAAAAAGATAAATTCTCTTTATCCCAATCCTTGGGAATATTGGAAAATCCTTATTCTTTGTCTACATACAAAGTCGTTGATGAGTAAGTGAGTGAGGGAATGAGCGAATCGGGACTTGTCTTTTTATGCGTACTGTTAGTTTCACCGTCACAGCCCTTAAAGTCCACTGCTGAACACAGGCCTCCCCCATAGATTGCTTTTGCTTCATATGGGGGATATCCACAGTTGCTACAGTTTTTTTTCAGTCGTTATTATGAAGATGCTTCTCCCCAACTCTGTTTTGTTTCCCTCTGTCGCCTCTAACAACACCCACGGAATGATATGGGGTAGTGCATATATTATTTATAATATATATATATATATATATATATATATATATATATATATATATATTGTAGTGTTATGTTACTTACATACCATTTTAACTATTTTAAATTTATTTTTCCATTCTGTTTTCTATTTTCTGCATTCATCTCAAAACTAGATATTTTGCATCACCTTTATTTCCATAGGAACCTGTAACATTTTTAAACCATAAGAACACAATAACAAATCATTTTCACGTCGTATTTTCCCGTTATCAGCACTTTTTAAATCGATGTCAATGGAGTCTACCTTTTTCGGTCTTTTATTTAGTTCTCCGTAACTCTGCAATTTCGGGTTTCGTGCGCGCTGTTGCGCTACTTTTTTTTCCTATATAAATAATATCTCATTTTTCACTTAAATCTTGCCGTTTCTGTATTACGAGCCTAAAACCAAAATTTGACATGTTTTGACATCGTTGTTTATCAGGTTGTCATGGCAATTTTTATTCAAATATCGTTACCGGCCTGATGTTTTTACTTCAAAATACTCCTTTCTTCTTGGCCATTTACAAGAATTTGCTTTTAATTTAAATAATTTCAAATTTAATGAGAATAATTTTCCGTTCTTATGCCAGATCCGTCAAAAATGGAAAATAAGCCGAACAATCGGCGAATGGGGGAGTCTGACTTGAGCTTTGATACTTGAAGCATCTCCTAAAGGCCTTTTCCGCACTGCCTCGGGATCCTGCAAGCCTCTGCCCGCTCCTTAAGTCGTCGCCTAGCCACGCCTACGCCTCCGCCTACTAGTGCGCTGTGTTTGCCTACTTCAAGCGCCGCGTATACCTACTTCAAACGCTGCGTGCCTACTCCAGACGTTGCGTGTACTTACTCCGGGTGCTGCGTGTACTTACTCCGGGCGTTGCGTGTGCCTACTCCAAGCGCTGCGTGTACCTTCTCCAGACGCTGCGTGTGCTTTCTCCAGATTCTACGTGTACCTAGAGCAGGAACTGTGCACCTATAATAGGCATAGCCTGTGCATACTTCGTTGCAGTATCTTTATCTTTTTTATTTTTTTTAATAATATTGTAAATCACTATCTTCATTACAACCCATCATCACCTTCATACCTTTTTTTTTATAAAAGAAACTGTAAAACTTTTCAAATTTTTAAATAATTTATTTTATTTTGGTTGTTTTCGTTGTAGTTAAGTTAGGTTCTTTAGTTTTTTTATTGTCGCTTCACGACAATATATATATATATATATATATATATATATATATATATATATATATATATATATATATATATATATATATATATATATATATATATATATATACCTCAGTGTGTAGTGTATTTTTATATTAAAATAGCTGTATTATAAGTACCTAAAATATCGCTATAATATATATATATATATATATATATATATATATATATATATATATATATATATATATATATATATATATATATATATATATATATATATATATATATATATATATATATATATATTTGATTATATAATTGATATTATAACCGTACACGTTTTTTCCCATGATTAAGTATATTTTATTTTATTTTTTTTTGACGGTGTTTATTATCCAACAATCATGCGCCTGTTCAATTTACGAAATCATTACATTACTTTTGTTTAATGGTATAAAATAATTACGGAACATTGAGGTAGGGTTTTTTATTTTTAAAATATGCTAATAAAGTTATAAAATTATTATCGATAAGGATTTCTAATATTTATTGAATCTGAAAATGACTACCCCAAATTGCCTTGTCCACTAATGGAAAGCAACATTACTAAAGACAAATACTACCCGTGCGCTCAAAGAATGGGATTGAAAATGACGTCACTTCTATTATCCTTTCTCTCGCACACTGTCGCTATCTATACATGCAACCGCTGGTAAAGACTGCAAAAAGTACGTTGTGATGTATGTTTTTCGTAAGTCTTTTAACTTCAGTCCAACAAATGATAACAAAATGTCATAAACTCCAAAAAACTGTTTTGTTTTATTTATTTGTGAGCTACGACGTGTTCCGAGAGTTTTCATTATTATTACTATCGTTGATTTTGTTTGGTAATAGTTTTGTACAAAACATTTACATGCAATTGATAAAGAGATATTTTTTTTTAATTTTTGTTTTTCTGTTTGTCCAAGATCATCTTCAAAATGTCTGAAACTTCACTAATAAATAAAATAATATCAAGAGTGATCTAGACTTAATTTCATTTGAAAATTTTAGAGATTTTATTAATATATAAATATTGATAAGGTAAACAAACGGTCTATCATCCCACTCAGGCTAAGCCAGTGTGTCGCTAGTTATGAATGTTTTTTTTAATGAATGTACCTACTCGGGTAAACAAATATTTTTTAATATTTTTTCAATAACAGAAAATTTCCAATTTACCGAATAATATAGCGACTTATTGTAATTAGCGAATTAACATTATTGAAACTATACATGTTGACGGTACAGTCTTGATGAGCCTTCATTTATAACCCTATTCTACGGACGTACGTAGAGACGTACTGTACATAAACAAGTAAATTTTTATGGTGCTGGGTTAAATAATACTAATTTTACGGATTTTATCGCGTTTAATTCTGAAATTTTATTCTAAAATAGAAGATGTATGGGTGCTGCCATCTGCTTGGTATCTTATAATTACTAAAACAACATCCAAACCCAAGCACACCACTGCAAGACTTCAAGATACTGTAAGCTCATTCTGAATTAATATTCTAAATTAGGAATTCGAATGTAGCAAGACGTCACACTCTCTCGTGGCTATGGATGCTATAAGTACACGAAACGTTTGAAATAAAGAAGTAAAAATTAAAGGCGATAAAATCCTCAAAAATTTGATTAATTCATCAAGTCATTAAGTTACAGACATTACTATGGACGGATGGATAGGCTTTTTCAACGATGAGATGACGAGGTAACTGCTCCCGTTGCCACTTGTCCAATGATCACTGTCGACGTATCAGCGAGTGTATCTCGTTTTATAATCTTTGGCATTACAGTCTTACTATTTTTATAAATATCATTGAAAACATTTTGCAACTTACAAAACAACTTCAACGGACATTGAATAAACAACAGTTGAGACCAATCGTAATCAGTGCTCTGCTTAGCTACTAGTTTATTGATAATTACAAACAGAGTGTCGTGCAGTGCGCTGTCAGTGCAGTGTTGCGTTACATGTAACGGTACCGAGTGTCACACGTGTCCCACCACGCGATGATCTGACATGAAACACTTAGTAACGAACGAATGGCAGTCTCGCAACTGTCTTGTTCGCACCAAAACATGATCGATACAAAACGCTTCTCTTACACCCGCTACGACAGCCTCTTGCGTTACCTCCGTAACTGGTATTACGCACTGTAGGCCTAAACCAAACAGGCAGATATATTTTGACATCAGTTGACTTTCGCTCACTCCTAACAGGTTTATGTTGATGTCACTTAATGTGATAATTTTCTCGCCCGAGGAAGGAAGAAGATAAAGGAAAGCTGTTTCAACCTTCTAGAAGTTGTATCAACTGCTTTATACTCGCTAAATTTTGCTAATGATTACTTTGCTACCACTGGAAAAAGTTTTGCCGAAAATACTCTTCTAAAAACTAAAACTACCGAAAGAAAGCTGAGTAAAAGTGTTATTTCTTCGAGTGGCTATCTTCATTCATGTGTATTCCTTCCCACTGATGAACAGGAAGTTATTCATACTGTTAAAATATTGAAAACCACCTCTTCAGCTGGCTCTGATGGTATTACGTCACATATCTTGTAAATATGTTCATATATTTTTGTTACTTCAATTACGAATATTGTCTATCATAAGGCGTTTTTTTATAGAATAAGGGTGACAAATGAGTACACAGTTTACCCGATGGTAAGTCAATGTAGCCCATAGACATCAACATTTTTTATCCTGTTCTGTTTCTTCTATAAAAAAATGTAGATGCGTTGTTAGACCTGAGGACTAAGGAATGCCTCGTTTTCACACTCACCAAACGAAACATAGCTGATATTTTACGCTGTTATTCAGTGAGTGCATGGTCCTTCCCTGGCTGGCCGACCCATTCATGTTACAACTATAATATGCAGCGTGGCTCTACCACTTTTTTCCGGATGCTATAAAAATCAATCATAATACCTCAATACAAGAAAGTGAACAAGAACCACATATTATACTATAGATTAATAATTTATATTTTTCAATCGCTACCAAAAGTGTTAATAAGGGTTATCAATAAGAGATTCACAAATTATTTCGAGAAATTTAAACTACTGCGTATTAACCAATTTGAATTTAGACAGAACAGGATGACTAATAATGCTGTTGAATAATTAGTTTCTTATATTTTGATAGGATAAATAGTAGTGAAATATGTATTAGTATCTTCCTAAACTTGACATAAACTTTAGATGTAGTCTCTATCCTAATCCTAATGAAGAAAACTAGAACATATCGGTTTACGTGTCACGCCTTTAAAGCTTTTAAGTGATGACATGTCAAATAGAAAATAACCTCTGAAGGTCGAGGGAATATTTACTTTTGAATACAGTATCCAGTTTGGAGTGCCGTCGGGTAGTATCATACTTTATTTTTGATCTACATAGATGGTTTATGTAGACTGGATCTTAAAATTGGAAAAATACTCAGTTATGCAGATGATATGATTCTTACCTTTAGTTCTAAGTCATAGTACACTATTAAAATTGAGGAGGAAGGTCTTGAGAATGTTAGTAAGTGGTTGAATCATAAATTACTTACTTTAAATATTGGTATGATTTTCATCCTCCATTCATGGTTGAAGTCTCCGATCTCTCCATTAAACTTTTAAAAGAGAAATCTCAACCGAAGTATAATTTCCGGAAATGTAATTATACAATCATCAATGATTTTTTGAATAAAGTTGATTGGAATGAGTTGCTTATGAGTACCGCGTCAGTAGATCACGCTGTAGAATTTTTTTTATAAAAAACTAAACGAATGCTTTGCTCTATTTGTTCCCCTTGTGTCTTCTTGTAATAATTGTTATTGATGTTGGTACAGCCCTGAATTGGTAAAAGTTTTGCGGGAGAAATCAAAAGCCCATAAAAATGGAAAAGTGAAAGGATCCTCGTGATTATGAAGAGTTTAAACTGCTTAGAGATAGACAACATCGTACACAAAATAAATGTTTTGAATACTTCACGTATAATACTGAAAAAAAAAGACGTGTGGCACTCGGGGACTGCCGCGGTAAAGCTATTGCATAGCATTTTTTATCAACTTATGCAATTATAATTATTTATTTATTTTATTTATGCAATCAAATTCAACCAGATTTAACCGAACCCGCGTTATTACGAACTCACTATTTGTGAAAAATACTGTATCACCGGACCGCGTCGCAAAAAACTCAGGTTCGCGCAGTACATACGTCAGGGCGACCGTACGGCAATTATATTAACAAGACGCGCAACTACTCAGTTCCACGCTCCACGGCAAGATTTGTGACTTATTATTTATTGTCAAATTAATTGTCTTTAAATTCAAATGGCACGCTCTATTATAATCAATAAACGATAATCGCGTATAGTGAATTTCGAGGTAAATTATTATATGTAAACGTTTTTGAATCGTCGTAATGAAACATATTTCCTAAATAAAATATCTTCACAATTAATTTGATGTAAAATAACATTAGAAATAACGTATAAAAATAGAAAAATTATCAAATTTTTGATCGAGTTCCTAACCAGTACACAAGCAAAAATGGCGAAATATCATTTTCAGATTTTTTTCTATATAGTTATTTGTTACAGAGTACACAGATAAAATTCACTCTCACAGATGACAAATTTCAAACACCACAATCTCTAATTTTTTACTCTGCTATCTTCAGCGCTGTACACGAACGGAATGATGTCGTTGAGAGCCGTGGTAGCTCACATGGTTAGCGCTCGTTATAGGTATCACAGTACGGGAGCAACCCGGGTTCGATCCCCACTGGCACCAATGAAATTGTTGCGTGCTGATTTAGCTATCAGTTGGAAAGTCTGTTTTTCTGGGCCGTTTTGTTTTGTTACACTGACATCTCGCAAGTCACCTAGGGACCTAGGAGGTTGTCGGTTGCTTATTTTTTATTTTTCTTTAAAATTTTCGTCGGTATAATAACATATTTATAAAAGTAAAAAAAGTAAAGTTACAGCCTATATACGTCCCACTGCTGGGCACAAGCCTCCTATAATTTCTGAGAGGGTTTTAAGGCAAGGAAATGTCCGCCACGCTGCCTCAATGCGTGTTGACGAACTTCACATTTCTTCGAAATATATATTTTTTAATTTCTCAGACATGCGCTACCAGCATGCGACGACGCGGCCCGCGCCTTGCCGCCACTTGCGTTTGCCGCGCTTTTTCTCGTCACAGAGTGGCGAAATCACAGTAATATGGGTATTTTATAAACAGCACCTGTCTAATATTATGAAATATGTAGATAAAACTTAAAACTTACCTTAATAAATGCCCCTTTGGTTTGTAATATTTTTTTAGACCTCTCTTCAATCGTTTCTGCTTATTCCCCATGTTTTACAAACTAAACTTAAACATTAATAAAACTGTACAATTAATATAACTATAAAACACTACTATTAAACAAGAATCAGATAAAACCTACTCCACTATTAACAAAATTAAATTTTTGCAGTAATATTTTACGATTTTATTTCGTAGTGCTGAGCTCTCGCAACGCGGCGTATGTCCACCTAGCAACACGATGCGCCCCGCACTGAATTTGTGGACGAATGCGGGGGTGATATAGACGCAGTATTTAATCGGGACGCATTTTTAATTTATTATCATAAAAATAATACATATTTCTAAAAAGCAACCAAACCAAATTATTTTATTTTGTATTGCAAAGCAGTAGATATTTTTTTTATATTCCTTTGATAAACAATGAAGAAGTAAGGTGGTTTCATCTCAACGATTTGGAGGTGATTTGGGTATTTTTTATTTATTATGTGACACCGATAGAAAAATTATGGCTAAACCAAATTACCTTTCAGATCATGTAGATTACTAGCTATTTTTTTCATATGTAATTTCTCTGTAAGTGTCGACGAAAAGTTGGTTCATCTGCACGCTTTTTTCAAGCTTTTTGCGAGAGAGCAGCCTTAATAAATGCACTTTGTTCATTCATATTCAAAATTTCAAAACTCTTCGACAAAGACAACAAAGACTGAGGAAAAGAAACGACGTTAGACCATCGTTAGACAATGCACGGCCTTCAAGCCACACCTCCGTGCCCGTCGGAGAGCGTGAGGTTTTTTTCGTTACGAAATTTCTGGATTTTCTCGCACTCAAGGCCCGCGATAGAAGCTATGCAATAGCTTAAAAATTGAAAACGTCGCCAAATTCTTTTGAAAATATGTTAAGTCAAAAAGAGGGACATCCACTTATCCTCAAAATTTCTCTCTTGACAATAAATATTACTGTAATGGGCAGGACATTTGCTCAGCATTTAATAACTATTTAAAAAGCGTATTTTATGCTTCCGCTTTACCATCAAGTGAGTTTCAAAATCATTCCAATATGAGTGTATATCAGATCTCTAGCATAAATGTATCCCGCGAAGCTGTCCTTAAGTATCTTAAAAGCCTGCATTTAAACAAAGGCGCTGATTATGATAGAGTGCCTCCTGTGTTCTTGAAGTCTTGCGCCGACAGTTTAAGTTAATACCTAATCTCTGTAGTTTTTAAACTTTCTCTACAAAATTCTGTTTTCCCATTCTCATGGAAAAGGGCGCATATGATTCCTGTTCATAAAAATGGCACCAAAACTAAAATAGATAATTACCGCCCAATTTCGATTCCTAGCACTGTTGCGAAATTTTTTGAAAAACTAGTATTTGATAAAATTTATCCAATTATTATAATAGGTATACCCAATTCACAACATGGTTTTTTGAAAAGACTAAAGACTAAATATCTAATCTTGCTTGCTTCACTGAGTACGTTCTTAATAATATGAAAAATGGTGGTCAGGTTGACGTTATATACACAGATTTCGAAAAAGCTTTTGACCGTGTAAATCATGTTGTATTGCTACAAAAGCTCCAGGCTCTCGGAATTCATGGGGATCTGCTTAAATGGGTTAGATCTTATTTGACGAATCGATCTCAGGCAGTTGTTCTTAGAGGTTACAGGTCAGATTTTATTACTATACCATCTGGCGTGCCTCAAGGCTATCATCTTGGCCCTCTTTTCTACAACGCATACATATTTGATATACATAAATTTATAAGTAACTCCCATCACTTACTTTACGCCGATGATAAAAAGATTTTTCTCGAAGTTCGTACTATTGAAAGCTGCGAATCAATTCAAAAAGATCTTACCTCTTTATATAACTATTACGTAGCTAATGGCATTAATGTAAGTATATCCAAATGTAAATGTATATCTTTCACTAGAAAACTAAACCCAATAGTATTTCCCTATAATTTTAATGGAATTTCAATTAAGAGGGTCACAGTTGTTCGGGATTTAGGCGTACTCTTTGATGTCGGTATGACCATGCGAGATCATATTAATAGTATATGTAGTAAATCTTTACGTAATCTTGTATTTGTCATGCGTACATGTCTTCCATTCACGGAATTACTAAGTTTTAAAATATTTTATTTCTCGTATGTAAGATCCACTCTTGAGTATGCGTGACAGGTTTGGTCACCATTTTTTAAAATTTACATTAATAATATTGAAAGAATCCAATGTAAATTTATCTCACACCTGAACTATAAATTTAAACATAAAAGCTCATAATATTTAAATGACTGCCAACACTATAACCTTCTTACGCTTGAAGAAAGACGTAAACTGTTAGATATGGTATTTCTATACGATATCTTACGCGATGGTATTGACTGCCCGGATTTACTGAATACTGTCACGTTTAATGTGCAAAGAAAAAGTACAAGAATCACACAAGAAAACTTTGTTTAGTATATCTCGTCATTCCACACTATATGGTGAAAATAGTATCTCAACACGTTTGCTATCAAATTATAACAAAACATTTAATACCATCGATCCCTTTATAGGCAGTAAAAGTGATTTTAGAAACAAGGTACGTACATGCATATTAAACACAGCTTCTGTTGTTTAATTTACCTTTATTTGTAAACGTAGGATGCCGGTAAGCTACATTAAGAAGAAACACTTACTTTAAGTAGCTATGTCAAGTGAGTTATTTATATATTTTAATATATTTTAAAATATTTATGTACATCGTGTGTACGTATACTTGTATGTATATATGTAATTATATATAGAATATATTTTGCCATGATATAAAAAATTAATTATAAAATTAACTCGAAAAGTAAATCACATATCAATTTGTCAGAAAGACCTAATATCTTAGTGTTAGTAAACCTAAAATTACTTAATTTTACTTAATTTTATTACTGTTATTTTATTAGGTCGTTTTAATTTGTTTAATATCTTATCTTAATAATAGCTTACCTTTATATTTAATGTGTGGATAACTTTTATTGGCATACTTGAAGTAAATTTGAAATTATAGTTATTTAGTGATATACGCTGTTATTATTCTTATTAAAATAAAATGAAAATAAAATAAATAAAATAAAGTAAGATTCAGTATTTTGTTTATGGAATGAGGTCTAACTCACTACTGAAACGAGACAAAAATAAATTAGATGCCGCAACTGCTTTTAAAATTAAATTATGTGTGTAAGAATATTTCGAGGACACGCTCTGTCATATATCTAGGTGTAATATTAGATCAAAATTTAAGATAACATAAGCATATAGGTACTATGTCTAAAAGGGTTCGGCGCCTAGCTTATATCTTTAAGAATCTGCGCAACGTATGTTACAATTTAGATCTTTATATAGATCTAAGGGAGTACCACTTATACCTATATCCTGTAATACAAGCCTGTGTACGAGGACGGGAACAGAAACTGTATAGAATGCTTTTTAAGATCTAAAAATATAGTTTAGCATTTTTTCTCTTATCTACTTTATTTACAATAAAAGAAGTTAATTCCAAGACTACATCTTCTGTAGAAAGTCCTTGTCTGAAACCATATTGTCAATTAGATAAAATATAATATTTGTTGTGGTAATTTATTAACCTTACATTTTATAACTTCTCAAGAATTTTAAAGATGGCAGGTAAAACAGAAATGGGTCGATAGCTACTATGCTGTCTCTGTCATCATCACACGGGAGTTACAATAGTGTCCACCCGACCGAATTTCGTTCACGGCGGCCTACCTCAACGGAGACTAGCCATCGGCGCAGGACAGGATTATAGTGCCTAAGTGTATGCGCAAGCAGGTGCAGGTGCAAACAGGTGCACTCTCTATTCCTTCACTCTCATAATCCGATGGGACGGAAAACTGACACGACCGGGGAGAGACCAACGGCTTTACATGCTTTCCGAGGCACGGGGGTGAGACACCGCCAACCTCCTAACTCCGGTCAGCTACTGAGAATTTTTTGACGGAAAACTCAATAAGTGATTTTTTGGCCCGATCTGGGATTTGACCCCGATACCTCATGATCAGCAGTCGCACTAGTACAAACACTAGACCAACGAGGCAGTTTAACGGGAGTTATAACTGCTTTCTTAAGGGCATCTGGAAAGATTCCTTTACTAACGCACCAACTAGCCAAGTGGGAGATTACTGGGACAACTACCTCATGTACCACCATAAGGAATTCGCTCGATATGTTATCCCATCCTGGAGCACTAGTAGATTTGAGTTACTTAATATACTGTATACTTCGTGAGAGTGAGTTTCTAATAATAGAAATGATGTAGGTTGAAGTTTTACGTTTATCGATAAAAGTAAGCGTCCACTTTCACACACATGCTACCTGGCGCTTGTCACAACCACAAGCGCCAGGTAGCATTCGACTTAATAGTATATCAGCTAAGGTTTTGCCATTATTTGCAAAAAAATTATTTACATAATTTACAGATACAGACAAATTTTGAATTTAACAGCTCTAAATTTTGGATTTTATTACATTTACGATACGTTATCTTCTTTATTGCGTTCCATATATTTTTAGGGTTATTATTCGCCTTTGATAATTGCTCACGATCATAATTGCGTTTTAATTTTTAATCAAGTTATTGAAATAATTTCTATATCTTCGATATGTTAATTGTAATATTTGATTATGAGGATCACATTTGAGCTTTCTTTGCATTATATTTCTATTTCTTATACAACTTAATACACTAAGAGACATCCACGGTTTGATTATACGATTATGACATGGCATAGAAGTTATTTTAGTGTTATTTAGGACGCATTTTCTTAATGTAAAATATAGTTTTTTGTTAATTGCTGACCTCCATGAAATGACCTCTCATGTGCATCATTTACGATGAATTTAACTAACTGATAATTATGAAAAACGATAATTGGATGTTTGCTATCCTCAGAAATTTTTTAGCATGAAGAATCCTTCCTCCCATTCGCACCAAACCTATATTATCCATGAATGGGTTCAAAGTTATTAAAATACTTTTTCTACTTTTACACCCAAGTTTTTAAGGCTCTGAGTTTCTTGGCCAAACACTTCTTTTGAGATAGGCGTTGTAAACAATTAAAATATTCGTTTATTTTAATGCTGTTAAGAAAGAAAAAGATTGAGTCATTATTCGTTCATTGGGTTTAGGTCTCAAAAACCATCTACAATATGCCACTACTCTGATCAACCTCTTTGTGGACGAAAATTTTAAGCATAAATTTTCAAAAAAATCGGTATCTTGTTCAGTTAATACGTGCGATTTGGCAGTATTTTCCTCGAAACACGTAAGAATGCTCTTTGGTCGTGAGTATTGAATATATTTATCACGTAACCAATTGGGGCCTTCTTTCCAAAGTTTGCTTTCTAAAAGAACTGCTGGTAATATACCGCGAGATGCATATTCGGCTGGATTATCTTCAGATTTGACATGTGAAAACTAATTCAATTCGAGTAAGTTAAGAATTTCAGATGTCTTATTTGCCACAATTTTTTTTAACAACTGGGGTGATCACTTAACCAAGCCAAAACAACAATAAAATCAGTCCAAGTATGTAAGCTTAATTGAGCAATTTTTAATATTTTCGCTACCCTTATTAATAATTTATAGTAACTGAAACTGCTCCATATAGTTCCAAGCGTGGTCTAGAAATTTGTTTTATGGATGCTACTTTTATCCTAGCAAGACAAGAATCAACAAGACAAGAACTAACATGACCTGAATGAATTTTGCCTTTCTCATCAATTATTTTTATAAACACAACCTAAGAACGCCAAGAATCCCATCACTGTCTAGAAAAGGGGTAAAAGACAGCAATTTTCTGCCACTTTTCAAACATTTCGTCTCAACACAAAAGAAAATTTTCTGACACTTAACGATGCATAGCTTTAATGCTTCCTGTAGCTCATTATAAGTAAGCGACACTGGAAAATCAGATTTCAACTTAAAGTGTGCGTACGTTTGTGTACGTCTACACCATGCAATGATTCGAACTTGTTTCCGTAAAGATGAGGACTTAGTAAAGACATTTTCTGAATCCATTTAAAGTTGTCAAATTATCAGATTCCGTCGCTTTAGGTTCCCATTGTTTTATAGTGATAGGATCTAATTTGTGACCAATGATATATACTCGTATATAAGAATAACATCCTACGTCGCAATACTAATGCCTTTATTCACTAATGCATTTAAACATTCGTTCATATTGTCTAAAAGGCCCATGATTGCGATCGCCGATTCATCTGTTAACGCCCAACTAACGTCCCATTAATTTATCTAATATTTGATTACATAAATATTTTTTATTATCGTAGCGACTCTCTAGTAAATCCCAACAAACATTGTTATTCCCTAAAGTAATAGGTATGTGACGTAACAGCTATTTGGCTTCTTTTTTAAGATGATCTTTCTGGTAGTGCAATTTCTGCTCGTCATCTAACTGCTCATTTTTATGTATACTTGATAAGAAAAGATCTCGAAAGCTAGGCCGTTCTGAATTATTACCAGAAAACGCAGGTATGGAAATTTTGGGTAACAGAACACTATGTGTTTATTAGAAATGAAACTCCAAATGTATAGTGGATGTAGAGCCCGTATTTACTAAATTTAGAAAATTTTACATGTTTTTACAA
Source organism: Parnassius smintheus behrii (assembly GCA_036936625.1). Classification (NCBI taxonomy): domain Eukaryota; kingdom Metazoa; phylum Arthropoda; class Insecta; order Lepidoptera; family Papilionidae; genus Parnassius; species Parnassius smintheus. Next base: position 20,670,702 of record JAUPFT010000014.1, read on the forward strand.
GGACAAAAATCGGGCATGAATTCCCCATATGTCCCAAATTAAAAATTATACTAAGTTCTATAGTATATAGGGTGAACCGTATGCTCGTTTGACCCCTCTTCTATAAAAAATTTTTTAGGATTTTAGATTATAGCGCGAGGGAGACAAAGTGTTGACTTCATTAGACGTGACCTCTCCAACTTAAGGTTCATGTGAAGTTTCACTGAGATCACTGAGACATTGATCGTCTAGTCGTCATAATCGCCCGAACACGCCCGCTTTATGTGAGACCGTTTCTGAAAGAAAGAATTAATCATAAAGAGCCCCTTTTCCACCAGGAAGTAGGCTAGCTGCTGGCCTCTGGGTTTCCGTAGCCCTATTCCGAATTTTCCTATCTTGAGCTCACTGTTTTCATTTGTGCCTAGTTACTCTTCTATGAAGACCGTATAGTGGTTTTTGAAGGAATGCATGGCTATCCTCATACATTTCCTCCACCCCCTCATCGGGATGTGCCGAGGTTGGTGAGTAAACTTGTATGACCTTCAACGAATACTTTTTGGTAATTCCGAATATATGATACGCAACCCTTTTTGACCCACTTCTGATCTTTACAAAGCTGTTAGCCTCGCGGTTAACCTCCTCGGGAATCTGTCCCGAGTCGTGTATTCGGACCTCAGATTATCCTATAATAATCCCGGCGTATCGTCTCTTCTTCAAGCTTCAGGATCTTCTCATCAGTCCTCAGGGTGCATGCGTTATATGCCGCCAGGTCAAGTCGTATTAGGTGGCAACCAAACCTCAAACGGAGATTCTTAGTACTTCCTCCTTGCTGTTACCATGGTCACCACCGTGGCAAGGAATAGCGGAGCTGCCGGGAACTGCGGGCCGTCTCTTTGTAATTCACGCCATGTATGTCATAGTTGTCACGCCTGGTGAGCGAGTTGGCAACCACAGTTTGTTATTGTTATTTTGATGTTATCAGAAAGACGCTACTATCTCTCGTTTTAATTTCCCTGTGTCGCTTCTTAGGAAACCAGCAGGAAGGTATGTGGTAGTGGGTATTGTCACTCGCTACTATACGGCTTTATTATTATTATTTAGCTGTTATCCGTAAAGATGCTGAAGAGCCAGTATAAAATACATATACAGGCTGTCAGGCTTATCAACTTAGACATAAGGAGTGATATCTGATCTGTAGCCTTCTATATTTGAAGTTGATTGTTGGCTCGTCATTTTTGGTCAACGTGTTAACTTTAACTGAAAGTACGGTCAAAAATTGTTATGTTCTCTAGTAGTAACATAATATGAATTTTATAAATTTTCTAGCAATGATGTTAATAAGCAATTATAATTCAACCGTAACTTTACTTTTTAAATACATTATATTAATGCGGTATATTTTAATAACACAGATATTAACTTCATTATTCTTTTATCGACTAAAAATGTTCTCTAGACCGTTCTTCGAATCCGGGACCTCATGATCAGCAACCGCGATAACGATCACTAGAGCAATGAGGCATTTTTATTGACCCACCCAGATTGCTTGGATAAGATGAAGAAGAAGTTTCTTGTATAAATATATAGAATTGGTCCCTATCTGTACGTTTTTTTTAATATTGGCTAATAGAAGATTAGCTCGGACAGATAGAGAGACACATTTTAGTAATAGTTGTTTATGACGGCTGTTGATGATGTAGGCCGCTGGTGTCGTCTGGGAGAAAAATATACTAAAAAAAAATTTGGTGAGCGCGTGTACATCCGCGGGGAGGGAGACATAGGTGTCACCTCGTATGATGTTCTAGTGCAACTAACTCGAAACGCGGGATCATGTACTCAGCACTGCAACACCGTTGTTGCAAATATACCTTCACCCTACTGATAAAAATCGCGGTAAGTGCCACCGTCCCCGTATGCACACGTACTTATTTATTATAGAAAGACAGCAAGTACATAAGGTAAGTAACAATGTTTTATGAGTATATATTTTACATATTTTATTTTTTATTGATTAATATTACTTATATTTCAGGTGTTCGAGAAGCAACGTGAGCATCGTCAACATCCTCCCCCCAAGTGTCGGTTCGCCGACACTCATCATCAAGCTGGAGAAAGGCCACGCGAGCAGCTGATCGCTTCATCACTCCTGACTTAGTCCTAACGTCAACTACTCTGACTCTGCCGTCTGAACCTGGATAAACCTTTTCAATAATACCTATTGGCCAACAGTTTCGAAATAATGATGGATCGACTACTACAACAAGATCTCCTACTTTTAATTGCGGACCTTCCCTATCCCATTTACGATGAGGAATTAGCTCTGGCAAAAACTCTTTTACCCATCTGCTCCAAAATAAGTCTGTCAACCGTTGGGCAATACGCCACTGTCGTCTAACATACATGTCGCCATCATCAAAGACCCCAGGTACAGGTAAGTTCGACGAAGATCGTAGTAAAAAATGATTTGGAGTTAATGCCTCTTTACTTTGAGGGTCCACCGAAACATGGGTAAGCGGTCTACTATTAATTATATTTTCGACTTCAGCGAGAAGCGTTAATAAAACTTCTTCTCGTGGAGCCCTCTCTCTAAGAATGACTTTCAGTGCCGTTTTCACACTTCTAATCAGACGCTCCCAAGCTCCCCCCATATGAGGACTGGCTGGTGGTATAAACTGCCAGGAAACTCCTTTGTTTAATGCTTCGGCTATAACTTGCTGCTGCTTAATTTCTTCAAAAGATTTTCGAAGTTCAGCATCAGCACCTCGCATGTTAGTTCCGTTGTCAGATATGACAGTATGAGGCCACCCACGGCGTGCAGCCATCCTCCTAAGTGCCATTATAAGTGAGTCTGCGGTAAGCGTCGATACTATTTCAATATGAACAGCTCGTATTGTTAAACATGTAAAAAGAACACCATATCTTTTGGGTCTCTGCCTGCCCACAGTTACTTCGATCGGACCGAATAAGTCTACACCACAAACGGTAAAAGGTCTTTGATGATGAACCAATCTTTGAGATGGCAAGTCCCCGAGGCGAGGCGGTCTTGGTGCTGCTTTTCGTATTCGGCAAACTAAACACTGTGAAGCTACGGAGTGAACTGTAGGTCTCAGATTTACAACCCAATATTTTTGTAGTAGCTCGTTTATTACAAGTTCATTATACGAATGAGCCGCACGTACGTGGAAGTCCAAAACCACCAGCCTTGCTATGCGATGTTTACCATCCAGAATCACCGGGTTTTTCATAGTTTCAGTGACGTTTGCAGCCGCGTTTATACGCCCTCCTACACGCAATAAGCCGTCTTTATCTAAAAATGGTGTCAATGAACGTAAACGACTATCACGATTAATTTCTTTATTTTGTTTCAGCAAATCAATTTCAGTCTGAAATGATTGTGATTGTGAATAGCGTAACAAAAGTACTTCGGCTCTATTCTATCTATATCCAATAGCATATCTCTATCCAATAGCATTCTTCACATAATGGCAGATAGATGGGACTCGCCGCTGCTTGAGCACTGGATACGGCTTCATGCCAAGGTGTAAAACGCCGGTGCCCTCTTAGCGGATATCTCAAAATCTCAATTTATATCAGTGTTTATTATATTTATTTAATTTAAATTAATTACTAACACTCAAATTCGTAATAGTTATATTTCATTGCACTTCAATTTTACTAACATATTATATGGGCTTTCTGTTGCCTGTAATAAAGATATTTTATTTATTATTTATTTATTCATTAACAAATTATTAATACGCCGAGTACCGGTTTTTCTACATTTTTCTATTAATAATAGTACAGATGCGGTGCAGCGAAGCAAGCGCAGCCACACGGAGAAACGGTTTGGATCCGGAATAGGTAAATCATAAATACTATTACAATTCTCCTTTGGTGATTTTATTACTACATATATTTTATCTAACAGCTCATTGTTGCTCTTTTCGTTATTTTCAGGCTCTCGGGGCCAATACTTTTCTTCCGTGTACAGAAAAGACGGACCCGTTAACCAAGAGGAGTCCTTGTTCAAGTCGTAATCATTATTTTTTGTAGCTAAATCCGCTATATTTAAATTTGTCGGCACATAATGCCACTCATCAATTTTACTTAACTCATCAATTTCACCTAACCTATTTGCAATAAAAACTTTGTAATTTCTATTCTCGTTACGTATCCAATAAATAACAATCATTGAATCAGTCCAATAAAAAACACGTGACGGTTTAATTCTATGCTCCTTTTTTATAGTCTCTGCCAAGCGACATGCTAATAGCGCGCCCTGAAGTTCGAGTTTAGGCATAGTTAACGGTTTTAACGGCGCAACGCGACTTTTACTCGCAATGAATGACACCTGCACGCCGTTGCTGTCTTGTTTACGCCAATAAGCAACACATGCGTATGCGCATGGAGATGCATCACAAAAAATATGCAATTGCAACGACGTCTCATCGTCGTTTACGGTGTGGCCGCTCTTCTCATTCACACCGACAGAATCGTTGCTATAGAAATACCACCGCGGGATTCGAACGTAACTCATTTCTTGTAACTGCGAAATCCAATCTTTAAATAAAACAAATAAACTATCTGTCATTTCCTGATCCCACTTTATACCTACATTCCATATTTCGCGCATTAAAATTTTGGATTTTATCGTAAAAGGTGCTAAAAAACCATGAATATCATATACAGACATTATAATACGAAGAACTTCACGCTTAGTCGGTTTTCGTGATAGTTGTAAAATATCACTCAGTATACGCTTTAACGAAAGATCGAACCCGAACATATCACTCGCGGGAAACCACAAAAGCCCAAGCGTTCGTTCCGGCTGGGATTCAACATTAAACCGTATCGCCATGTCATTTAAAGTATCTTTTGGCATATCATTAAGAACATCTGACTTGTTACTTAACCAGTTACGCATCACAAAACCACCTTGCTGATTAATATATGAAACATCTTTTATCATTTTTGTAGCAGTAGCGACGTCTGGTAAACTATCGATAAAATCGTCCATATATTGATTTTTCCTAATTGCATTAACTGCATCCGGCATTTTATTCTGAAAGCGCAATGTGTTTTTATTTTGGTTAATATATTGTGCTATAAATGGGGAGCAGTTAGCGCCAAAAATTAATGACGTCATAACATATTTCTTAACAGGATGTTGTATAGGTAATTTTGAACCTTTGTTACTACTTCCGAAGCCTAATTGTTCATTTTCATTGCTTAAATAGATATCTTTCCACAAAAAACGCAAAGAATTAACATCTTCTTTTCGTACATTAATCCTTAAAAACATATCTTTTATGTCCCCTATGATACCTACGCGGTTTTCTCTAAATCGTAACATTATTCCTAATAACGATTGTAACAAATCAGGGCCTTGTAAAAGAAAATCATTTAAAGAATAACCGTTTGACTTTGCTGCCGCGTCATAAACTAAACGCAGTTTTTTCTTATTTGGATTATCTACACCAAAGTGCGGCAAATACCATATTATACGTTTATTAGAGTTTTCATCGGTCTCATTAAGTTCTCTAGCATAACCATTAGAAAATAAGTATCTCATTCTTTCACAATAACGAGTTGCATACTCTTTGTTGAGCAAAAATTTTCTTTCTATTGACTTTAGACGATTAAAAGCGTTAGGGTAAGAGTCGGGTAAATGTAATTCATCGTATTTCCACGGTAAGCCGACATTCCATTGACCATTTACTAATTCTGCAGTGTCATCTAAAATTTGTAAAGCGCGTATTTCGTCTGGGTTGCGGCGCGGCTTCGAACCTACACCAATAGACTCTAACGCGAAGGATCTACGAACCGCATCGTGCAACTGCGCGCAGGTGCATTCACCGTTATCGTTATCAAGAGAGAGATCGCTAGCAATCGATTCTACCGTGTGTAAGTGAAAGATACACTGCGACTGTCCCGCCTTTTCGGTGCAACTATTAATGAAAGAGACAAAGCGATCAGTGCAATTAACATCACTTACCATATATCCGTGCACATACCATCCAAGCGCAGTTTGAGTTATGTACGGCTCACGCTGCTTACCACGAACACAACGAATGGGAGAAATTAAATGATGGTTGTCCTGACCTATTAATAATTTTGGCTTAGCGTTACAATTACATAACATAAGATCTTCACTTAACAATCCATAATTATTAAAGTCCATATTCGGCACTTTTTGTGTTGGTAAATTTAATTCTTTAATTTTACGCGCACGGAAAGTAAACATTTCGTTATACGAATTGGTAACACTAACACTCACTACTTGAGATTCACACACAAGCTCGCCCGAGTCCCATGCGCTGCGCGCGCGCAATATCACGTTTGCACCGTATAATCCGAGCTCATCTGCGATATCAGAGGATATCACCGTCACGGTAGCTCCATCATCCAGTAGTGCATGCGTATGCAAACTGCCATTCGGTCCGTGAAGAGTGAGCGGCACCACTTTCAAAAGCACCTTGTGACAGTGGGATGCCACCGTATGAGTCACTGTTTCATTGGTGCTGGGATGCTCATCCTCACTTCGCTCCACAGTTTTTAAGCTTTCTTCCAATGGTTTTATCCAGTGCAGTAAACGATGATGCGGTTGATTGCAGCCGTCAATGTCGCAATTACTGCCAATACAAGACATACCATTCGTCTGGCGGGGGGCAAGACATTTGAAGCAAAGTTTATTTACGCGTACAAATCGCCAGCGATCTTTGCGTAAGGCGCGCTTAAACCGTGAACAATCTGCGACACCATGAGCCCATTTTCGGTAAAATTTACACTTTTCCGCGTTTTGTAATTGATTACTATTTGTGTACAACAACGAGTGTTCATCGGGCTTCTTTAAATTATATTGAGCGTGAATATGACTTACTCCTGATGCAGCTGTTTTAGTGGCTTCCTCATATAAAAAATCACTAAGCAATTCTAGCTTCGGTAAATTACACTCTCGCTGTTCATAAACGTAGTCGGTCCATTTTGCGACAAGCAAAGTTGGAAGCTTAGATACGACAATCGATACTAACTCCGGGCTGCGAAGATAATCACTTTGTTGCATTGCTTTGGCAGCAGCCACATAGTTCTTTATTTTTATTGCAAAATTAATGATATCATTATGATAAGTTAACGGCAACGGACATAGTTTTTTAAGCTGTAAAACTATTTTACTCATAATTGTTTCTGGTTTGCCAAATCGAAGTTCTAAGGTGTCAATTATTAAATCAGATGTAGTTCCACCAATCAAGAGTGAAGTCACTGCTTCTTTAGCATCACCACGGAGACACTTACGTAGCCGCCATAAATTCTCTGTGTCACTATATTTGTATAATTGGGTAGATTCTTGGTACGCCTGTTTAAACTGCAACCACTCCATTGGATCTCCAAAAAATAAAGGCAGGTCTTTAGATGTTGCTAATCTTGTTAAGAGCTCCTGGTTCTGTATTTTATATGATGAGGCAGCCACTGCATCATTCAAGGCATGTGCCAGCTTTTCTAGGCCGATTTTTTCACAAGAGTACTCTTCTCGGTTCTCCTCATGCTGGTTTCCTGGAGCATTCAGCCAATTTTCAACTTTGCTGGTCGAAGATTTCATAGCCGACTTGTGGGAAGAGCGTGAATGGGACTCCAATTCTGCCATCTCAGCTGCAAGCTGTTTGTTTAGCAGCTTCGACTGAATATTTGCCTTAAGCTTGGCAGCTTCTGCCTGAGCACTCTTAACTTTGGCTTCTGCTTCAGCTGCTTGCACTTCAGCTTCCGCTGCTTGTATTTCCACGAGAGCCATAGCTTTAGCGGTTTCGTATTCCAATTGCCGTTTGCGTGCCGTACTTGACGACGTGCCTGCGGTCTTTGATGACTTTTTACTCTTACTAGAGGCACTTAGCGCATTTCCAGGTTTTTCCAGCACTTCATCCTTTAAGCTGAACGATGGTAACACATCTTGGTTGTTCTTGCACTCCGATTTTGCAGCGGTGCCACGTGGTCGTCGCTTTTTTTGCGGCGTAGCCGGCGCGTGGAACATAACTGGTACTTATTATTATTATATTTTTGCAGACGACGTAAGGATCCGGCCGAAGGACCATTATGTTGATGATGTAGGCCGCTGGTGTCGTCTGGGAGAAAAATATACTAAAAAAAAATTTGGTGAGCGCGTGTACATCCGCGGGGAGGGAGACATAGGTGTCACCTCGTATGATGTTCTAGTGCAACTAACTCGAAACGCGGGATCATGTACTCAGCGGTGCAACACCGTTGTTGCAAATATACCTTCACCCTACTGATAAAAATCGCGGTAAGTGCCACCGTCCCCGTATGCACACGTACTTATTTATTATAGAAAAACAGCAAGTACATAAGGTAAGTAACAATGTTTTATGAGTATATATTTTACATATTTTATTTTTTATTGATTAATATTATTTATATTTCAGGTGTTCGAGAAGCAACGTGAGCATCGTCAACAACGGCATTCAAATAACCCCCCAACTTAATGGAAGGCAATTATTTCAAATTACAGACAGGCACTTCAATTTTATCGATATATGTATAGATTATATAGTCACTAAATGTTCAAGCAGTGTTATAAAAGGGATATTGTTTCACTTAATTAACTTTAGAATCCACAGGCCAGGACGTTCAAAAGGTCCGGTCGTCTAACCAACAATTAGTTTACGACGGACTCTGTTCTTAATTTGTTGACTATATCTTCTGTTTAAACCAAACAATCAATTTAACCCTAGCGTGGCCCTACATTTAGTTCTTATATGGAGTAATTTCACCATAAAACCAATCATCTTGATGACTTAAACACAGGGGGTGTGTATTCGTTCAATATGATATTTAAAATAAAACTTAGCAGTATAACGTTGAAATGCACAAAGATTTAGAAATTAACGTAGATTATAAATAATTATCCATAACATAAATAGACTTTTTATTGCACTAGAAGATAGAATATTTTGTAACCATCATTTGCAACTCAACCGCCAACGACGCCAAAGTGACTTGATCATAGGTGTACAAAAGGCATTTGACGCCAATTACGAGATGGATGGAACTACTGCAGGAATAGGACTTTGTGTAGCTAAGGAAGTAGTATCTGTGAGGATGCTCAGGATAGACCAATTCATCAACGAATGGAAGAAATGATTCTGGAATGGATGAAGGCTAATGCTCCCAAGCCCAAGTGGAGTGATGTTTCAGCGGTGTTGGCGACGCGCCTATAAGAATATTTCAATTTATTAGTTAACCGAATACGAATAGCTTCCAAAAAGCAAATTATCGAGCAATAATATTCTAATAAGAAAATGCTTAGTTGAATCTTAAAGAAATATCGAATTAATGATATGAAGGTCTTGGGTTCGACTCCCAGGCCGGAATAGTTTATTCTTTTCCTAGTAATATTTTCTAAATAAATTCATATAGGGAATTTATAAGATATAAATTATGTTACCGGATTTGTTCCCCGGTTGAAATCATCTTTCCAATGATGTTAATTTAAAGAAATATTAAAATAAAGTTAGAGACCGGATTTGTTCCCCGGTTGAGATGATCGCTGTGCATAAGTAGAATTAATGGAAATTAATTGCATAAGTATTGTCTTATATGAGTTTGATATGTTTTGTATGAAAACAAATGCCTATTTTCAATGTATTAACAGTAATTCATGAAATATTTTGTCTATGTTATCTGATAAGAGACATGATAACTGATAAGAATCTGATTAGAAATAGTTTTCAATGTTTGAGAATTATGTAGAATCACTTATTCACCTAGTATTGTTGATATTAGACTTTCCATTTTTACTGATTGTCGATAGCCGTGCAAAAGTTAGTTGTTCAAATAGTGTGAGATCATAGATGCACGCTAGCCACGTACTCTGGAGGCCAAATATGTAGAAATCTAAATATTTGCAATTTCAGCAATTTATGTAAAAATGAGTTGTAACACATTTCAGATTGATTGTACGTGTAAGAGAGGTGAATTCTGTGTTATTTTTATGTGAAAATTTCCTGTGAATAAGTGAAATAATGATAGTTTTGTATAAGAAATTTAAAAGTGTTTTAATAGTGAAATATATAGAGAAAATGTAAGTTAAACTGTTGTATTGGTTAAGATATGTATAATTTCAAGTGGAAAACATTGTTTTAACTTTCTATGTTTAATATTTAAGAAATTTCAACTTTGAACATGTGAGTAAAATAGGCATATTTTGTTAAATAAATAAAAGGTTTTTTGTGATATGAAAATGTAATGTATGTCGTAGTATAGATATTTTTTGTGCTATCTATACAAGTGAATTGTATAAATGTATGTCTTATACAAATAAAGTTATTGAGAAAACCGTGAGAGAGTGATAGTACAAATTGATGTAATTGAGTTGCGCAAGCGCACGAATGTCGCGGCTCACTTTCGCGTATAGCTCCGGGGTAGCTCAGTAAACGAGTTTTCTTGCAATTCGTTCGGGAATCCTTCGGGATTAGTTCGGGAATCCTTCGGGATTAGTTCGGGAAAAAGTGCAAAACCAGCAGTCAATAAGAAGAAAGAAAAAGTGTAGTGAAGTGATAGGGAAAAGTAATTACTCTCTCACGGAACGGTTTGAAGATAATTGCTGTTTTATTCCCAAGAAAATCGTCCCTCAAAATTATACAGTCCACATCGAAGAATTAAGGCGTTGGGACCGGGACGACTTCGGAAGACCCGTAATCCCCGCCTGAACCTATTTTCTGAAAATAAAGAGGTTATCACCCTTGTGTGTTACTCCGTTGCGGAGATCACATACGTTGTTCCCGAACCCAACGTAGGCATTATAGAAGGCCGGATCGAGAGAAGCCTCGATTCCTCCCCTCTGTTTCTTAGTTTAAAGTTTACGGCACGGCCTGGTTCCTTTTCAAGTGGTCCTTCCAAGCAGGATCAAGGAACCAGCTGTGGACTGCCCGGTTCCTTTTCAATTGGTCCTTCGCAGCCAGGATTAAGGAACCAGCAGTGGATTACTGGTTATGGAAAAAGAAGACCTTCGAAGCCGATTGAAGATCAGCAACTGAAGGAAGCCGGAGGTTTGAGCTGAAGCAACAGGACCAAATGCCAGAAGACTAGGTCAGCGCAGTAGGACTGGACCTGGAACTACCGGAAGAAAGAAAACCGGGATTGCGGCTTGGGGCGTGTGCTCGCATGGGACACGTATCGCAGCCAGGCGCAGGTGCCTTGTAAAGATGCTCATCTTGGCCAAGCAGGGCTTGGCATTTTTCCTATCGGGTAAGCGTGCTCGGCATTTTCCTTTCGGACGATCGTGTCTGGCATTTCCTGTCGAACGACCGTGTCCGGCATTTCCTGTCGGGTCATCAGAGGGTGCAAGAAGAAGAAGCATCCACCGCTGCTGCTGCCAGGCGAGGGTGCACGTGGGCACCTGACTGGATCGCGGCCGGAGGAGGGCGCTTGGACGAGACGTCACCGGCGACTGGGCGACGAAGCGCAGCATACATCCCGACCACCTAACGGTGCCAAACGATCGGGCTCTGGCACAACACCTTCGGGTGGAGCAGTTCTCTCGAGCGAGACTGCGTTTGCACTACCGCTCGACTGTTTCGTCATATTCCTTGGCGGGACATTTCCTAAACATTTCCTCCATTCCATTCCTGCACGACTCCATCCCTGGACGACTCACCTCGGTAGGCCCCGTTCAGGATTGATAGGGCTGATAGGGCTGTTAGGGTGTTAGTAAGGTTGTTTCGTTGGGAGATAAAAGGGGGGAGGGGTAGTGGGGTTAGGTTGGGGTGTAGAAGGGTTGTAGGTAAGGGGTTGTAGGGACCGTAGGGACAGTTAGGGACCGTAGGCCAACAATCACCTTCCTGTAAGATGAAGAAGGCACAAGACCAGACAGAGAGGAGCGAAGGAAGCAGGACAAGAACAGGGCTCTCAAGAAAGGCTAAAGAGGCGGAATCATCTGGAGCGACCACAGCTACAGCTTCGGTGAGAAGTCGTGATTTGTGGCCCAAACAAGTGGACACCATAAATAGCTTAGAAACAGGTGAAGAAAAATCGCCAAAAGGCGTAAATAAGCTGAGAAAGCAAGAACCGTTAAGTCTACCCGACTACGGACGATTTAGCAGCTTTAAGAAATTCCTTGGAGCAACTACACGCACCTTACAAGCGGTAGAAAAATTCAAGAGTTTAAGAAAGTCGTTTAAAGGACCCGACAACGCAGCCGAAAAGTCGGTTATGTGTTCCAACGAAGTTTTAGCAAAGTCGGTTAAAGGACCCGATAGCGCGTTGGACATAGCGCTCTTGAAAAAAGCTGAATTATTAATTTGGAAGTTCGTTCAAGACTAGTGTTTCCACTCGGAAATAAAATGCTTGAAAGCAGGCAAAAGCGTTGAAAGAAGTTCACGCTTAAGTAAATTATCTATGGAAATTTGCACAAGATGGCTAAAAGAATACATGCCTACTTTAATATCTCGAACAGGTAATAACGGAAAGTTCATGGAGCCTAAAGAAAGTGATATTGTCTTGATAATAGATCATTCGTTGCCACGAAATACGTGGCCGAAAGGCAAGATTAGTAGGACGCTACCGGGAACAGACGGTCACACCAGAGTGGTTGACGTCATTACTAGCACAAGTATCTTGAGGAGACCTACATTCAGAATAATAGTCCTGGTACCCACGACGCCTCCCAAATGATGGTGCTGATGCACGGGGGGGAGATTGTTGGCGACGCGCCTATAAGAATATTTCAATTTATTAGTTAACCGATTACGAATAGCTTCTAAAAAGCAAATTATCGAGCAATAATATTCTAATAAGAAAATGCTTAGTTGAATCTTAAAAGTCTTGGGTTCGACTCCCAGGCCGGAATAGTTTATTGTTTTCCTAGTAATATTTTCTTAATAAATTCATATAGGGAATTTATAAGATATAAATTATGTTACCGGATTTGTTCCTCGGTTGAAATCATCTTTCCAATGATGTTAATTTAAAGAAATATTAAAATAAAGTTAGAGACTGGATTTGTTCCCCGGTTGAGATGATCGCTGTGCATAAGTAGAATTAATGGAAATTAATTGCATAAGTATTGTCTTATATGAGTTTGATATGTTTTGTATGAAAACAAATGCCTATTTTCAATGTATTGATTCATGAAATATTTTGTCTATGTTATCTGATAATAGACATGATAACTGGTAAGAATCTGATTAGAAATAGTTTTCAATGTTTGAGAATTATGTAGAATCATTTATTCACCTAGTATTGTTGATATTAGACTTTCCATTTTTACTTATAGTCGATAGCCGTGCAAAAGTTAGTTGTTCAAATAGTGTGAGATCATAGACGCACGCTAGCCACGTACTTATGAGGCCAAATATGTAGAAATCTAAATATTTGCAATTTCAGCAATTTATGTAAAAATGAGTTGTAACACATTTCAGATTGATTGTACGTGTAAGAGAGGTGAATTCTGTGTTATTTTTATGTGAAAATTCCTGTGAATAAGTGAAATAATGATAGTTTTGTATAAGAAATTTAAAAGTGTTTTAATAGTGAAATGTATAGAGAAAATGTAAGTTAAACTGTTGTATTGGTTAAGATATGTATAATTTCAAATGGAAAACATTGTTTTAACTTTCTATGTTTAATATTTAAGAAATTTCAACTTTGAACATGTGAGTAAAACAGGCATATTTTGTTAAATAAATAAAATGTTTTTTTGTGATATGAAAATGTAATGTATGTCGTAGTATAGATATTTTTTTGTGCTATCTATATAAGTGAATTGTATAAATGTATGTCTTATACAAATAAAGTTATTGAGAAAACCGTGAGAGAGTGATAGTACAAATTGATGTAATTGAGTTGCGCAAGCGCACGAATGTCGCGGCTCACTTTCGCGTATAGCTCAGAGGTAGCTCAGTAAACGAGTTTTCTTGCAATTCGTTCGGGAATCCTTCGGGATTAAAGTTTACGGCACGGCCTGGTTCCTTTTCAAGTGGTCCTTCCAAGCAGGATCAAGGAACCAGCTGTGGACTGCCCGGTTCCTTTTCAAGCGGTGAGTTCGACCACGAAAAGTTATTGAGTCCAATGAGACAGCTTGCTGATTCAGTATGGGATCCTAAGGCATAAGTGGGAAAATGGTCGGGGTGACCACTGTCGTTTGCTAATAGTTGTCTCTAAAGCTAAAGTGCCGGATATTCTACAGCTGTACCATAATGGTTGTTAAAGAGGCCATCTAAAAGTTAAACGAACGGTTTTACTAGGTACGCTGACGTGACGATTTCGAGAATAGATGTCGCAAATGTACAAGTTGTGACCGCAAATTGACGTCATAGTCGTCGTAGAGGTGCATTTAAATGTACATGTAAAATGTTAAATGTAAATGTACACACATGTACAGTGTTGGTGCACCATTGGAGAGGATAGCCCTTTACGTGGCGAGGCCGTGTCCGGAAAGTGAAAATGGTAAGAAATATTTAATTGTTGTGATGGATTATTTTACTAAGTGACTAGAATTCCTCGCCATTCCAAATTAGGAAGCTTCAACAGTTGCGGATTAATTAGCTTATGAAATCTTTGGCCGTTTAGTAGTACCTTTAGAGATTTAAAGCGATCAAGGAAGAAATTTTGAGTCTTAAGTATTCCAGGAAACTTGCCAAGTTATGGGTACTCATAAAACAAGAACAATTTCTCATCACCTACATTCCGATGAAATGGTAGAACGATTTAATCAGACATTGGAGAGGTACCTATTAAGTTGTTTAAAAACGGCAACGAAATTGGGACAAGCACATACAACCGTTTTTGTTGTCATATCGAAAACTGTTCACATAAGTACAACGGTGAAACCAGCTTTCGCAATTTTTGGAAGAGAATTACGGCTGCCTGCAGACCTGATCGTCGGAATACCACCTGATTGCCCTACGCAGTATAACCGATTATGCAAATGACTTGCGCAACAAAATGAATGATATTTATGAGCACCGCCTGCAAACGTCTGAAAAGATAAAAACCCGCTATGACAGCAAAATAAAAAACAAAGGTTTCGACGAAGGGTCACTAGTGTGGTTCCACAATCCAGTTCGAAGCAACGTGAAATCCCCTAAGCTTCAAGCCTAATGGGAAGTACCGTACCGGATTGTAACAAGGATCAATGGCGAAATCTACCAGTTACAGAAAGGTGCAAGAGGTTCTCCTAAGATCATCTATGTGGATAGACTGGTGCGTTACCATGGGGTCGGTAATGCTCGGGACGAGCATGTCTTAGTACATAATAATAATAATAATAATAATAAATACTCTTTATTGCACACACAATAATACAAAGAACAACAAACTATAGATAAATTTATGTACAATTAGGTGGCCTTATCGCTAAACAGCGATCTCTTCCAGGCAAACCTTGGTGAAGGAGATTTTTTACATACAAAAATATAGAAGTGTGCATAAATAGTTGATAAAAAATCATGCATAACACACATATATATACATACATATATACATATACATATATATACATACATACATATACATATATACATACATAATCATACACATATATACATATTTATACACATACATATTTATACATATACATATTTATAAATACTTTTATAACACATTATAGCTACACATTATATACATACCATATATACACAAACCTTATCAAGTATAGTAGATATGATAATGAAATATATTAAGTAGAACACATATTTAAATAATAATTTTTAACCATTTTTTTGAAAGACTCAATGTTTTGGGCTTTCTTAATTGTTAAAGGCAGCGAGTTCCATAATTTAATTGCTTTGACACAAAAGGAAGAATTAAAAAATTTTGAATTGTGAGCAGGCATTCGCAAAATAAGTTTATCGGATAATCTGGAATGATCTTTATCTGCACCCGCAAACTCAAATTTTTCCTTTAAATACTTCGGTGTTTTAGGATCAAATAGTACACAGTACAGTTGAGATAGAATGTGAGTATTCCGACGAAGTCTGATAGGAAGCCACTTGAGCTTAGTACGAAACTCAGAAACATGATCATATTTGCGGAGGCCAAATATGAACCTAATAGCGAAATTCTGAAGACGCTCAAGTTTATTTAATTGATCCTCAGTAAGATTAGAATAGCATACATCAGCATAATCAAGGATAGGGAGTAACAAGGACTGTGCCAGTAAAATTCTAGTAGGAATCGGTAATGAGTTACGCAAACGTCGTAAGGAAGATGATGCCGCGAACATCTTTCTACTGGACTCTTTAATATGTAGGGACCAAGAAAGATTTTGATCAATGTGTAATCCTAGGTCTTTTACAGATTTGCTAAAAGGTATCACAACACCATCAATAACAATAGGTGGTAGGTTATCCTAACAAATTCTGGAAATTACAGTGCTATTTCCAATAATAATGGCTTGGGTCTTATTGGGATTTAAATTGAGCCCGAACGACCTGCTCCAATCATGTATTGCAGCAAGATTCATATTAGTGTCATTGATGGCATTGGGAAGGTTCTGGAGTGATGTATGGGAGTAAACTTGAAGATCATCTGCATACAAATGGTAGAGAGAAGAAATTCGTGAAGTAACAGAATTAATAAACACAGAAAAAAGGAGAGGAGACAACACGCCACCTTGTGGTACACCAGCAGTTAGTTCACACCACGAAGACACATACATACATAAACACTCACGCCTGTCACCCAGAGGGGTAGGCAGAGACTACAGACTTCCATTTGGCACAATCCTGACACACCTCTCTCGCCTTCTTCACATCCATACACCTACGCGTACATGCTCGTCGGTTAAGGGTACTCCTAATTTGGCCCGTTTTCAAAATATCGCCAATTTGGTCGATAAACTTTTTTCTAGGGCGTCCCTTTCCGACTCGGCCGTTCACATCTGCCATATAAATTTGCTTTGTCACTCTTTCCTCATTCATTCTTTCTACGTGACCAAACCACCGAAGCATTCCTTTCTGAATCCTGGTCACAATATCATCTTGCATACCACATTTATCTCTTATCACGTAATTTCTCACCCTGTCATTCAGATTCAACCCTAGCATACTCCTTAAAGACCGCATTTCTACAGCATTTATTCTACTTTCGTGCTTCTTCTGCCACACCCAGCTTTCACTACCATACATTAAAGTAGGGACTAACACAGCATTATGAATTACCATACGTGCCTGTTTTGACACATTCTGGTTCTTCATAATAGAGTGTAGTGCCCCATTCACTCTATTCCCTGCATTTACTCGTCGTTCTATATCCCTATCATATCTACCATCCCTGCTAAATACACATCCCAAATACACAAACTCATCCACTTGCTCAATTAACTCTCCTTCTATTCTTATTTCACATACCGTTTTGCTTTCTTCTCTTTCAAAAACCATCACTTTCATCTTACTTGCGTTCACTTTCATTCCCCTTTCTTTTAATTCCCAGTTCATTAATGTAACCATCATTTGCAACTCAGCCGCCGATGACGCAAATATGACTTGATCATCGGCATACAAAAGGCATTTGACGGTTAACTCGCCCATTCTTAACCTACATTCTTCATCTTTCAAAATTTGCAAACACCGGTCCATAAATAGGTTGAACAGCCAATGGGAAGCTACACAGCCCTTTTTTTTTTAACATGGGGAAATGCCTACGCATACCTACCTCGCGGGGGCAAGGACGGGTTATGTCGGACTCGCACCGACTAAAACCCCATGGTGTTCCACCTTTGTCGCTTATTGGCAGGGCCACGGGAACGCTTTCGCACACATCCGCAGCCCCACCAGCGCCTGCCGCCCCATTGCAGCACCTCCTTGGGAGAGGAATATTCCTCCCCGTTCTCGTTCACAGGTAAGGCGCACCAGAACACATGGGGCGCCTTCCTTCTCGGCCTCCAATTTCATCTGCGCAACGGACGCTCCCGCGTCCAATGCAAGAAGGCCATGGGGCCAGGAAAAACGAGCACTTAGAAGTACTAGCCTTCCCGACCCCAGCGGCGGATCTGGTCTATGGCTCCGCCGCCAACCAAGATTCGGCTGCGGAGGGTAGGGATAGCGGCGCCTCGCAATACCTACAATCCTCTCCCCACGCAGCCCCACCACCACCGCATCAACGGTGCGGCCCCGTTTGAGTCGCGGAGGATAGGGTGAGTGGCGCATCGCCATACCAACACTCCTATTCCTCCGCGACTCCACCTCGGCTGCAGCGGTAGGTGGGGAGGACACACCTCTCACCGCAGTCCACCAACACACATCCGAAGCGGGCTTCCCAAGCCCACTCGGAGTGGCCACCTCGGGCCGGCCCTCCACCTCGGACCAGCCATTTGGGTTCCTCTTTGTTCACCGCGGGAGACCAAGCCACGGCTACTAAGCCCCCCCGCCACGACAAGGCGGGAACCCGATCGGGGGGGAAGCTACACAGCCCTGTCTGACACCTTTTTTGGATGCCAAACCAATCCGAGTAGACCCCATTGACCCTGACACAAGCACTAGAGTCCCTATAAAGAGAGCTCAATGCCCGTATCAAACCAGCGCTCAACCCAAATGAGTTCAGTGTTTGCCATAACACATTCCTGTCCACTCTGTCATAAGCCCTTTCCAAGTCCATGAACGCACAAAAAATACTCTGGTTTTTGGCCAAAAACTTCTCCGCAATCATGCGCATGGAAAAGACTTGATCTGTACACCCCATTCCCTTTCTAAAACCCGCTTGCACATCCCAAATTTTTCCATCAGTTTCTTTCATAACTCTTTCAATTAACACCTTAGCATACAGTTTACCCACAATACTAAGCAAGCTGATACCGCGGTAGTTTTTGCAGTCCTGCTGTGACCCCTTTGCTTTATATATTGGTACTATAACTACTTTACACCAGTCATCCGGTACCCGTTTTAATTCCCAACATAAATTAAACAAGGTGTACAGCAGGCCTGCCACCACTCCCTCTTCAGCTCTTAGCATCTCGAGTGATACTCTATCATATCCAGCTGCCTTACCTGCTTTCATGCTTTTCATTGCTTTCATTATTTCATCTACACTTATCTCCATACCCTTTTCCACTTCTTTCGGAATTTCTAGTTCATTTAATTCAGACAACTCTTCACTCATAAACACGCTTTCAAAGTATTCTTTCCATCTGTTTAAATTCGAAATTTCATCATTCAGAATACATCCATTCTCGTCTCTTATAGCATTTATTATAGGCTGTTTTGTATTTCCCCTGGCAGTTCTTATATATATATATATATATATATATATATATATATATATATATATATATATATATATATATATATATATATATATACACAATTTGCAAATTATTTTTTTTCATTATATTATTTTTTAAATGTGTTTAAAAAAATATATTTCTATGTGCTTGGATACTGATTCGTTCGACTGATCAGTTAACGGGAACCACAGGGTTTGTGTTACATTTTGTATCATCATCATTACAGCCCTTCACAAGTCCACTGCTGAACATAGGCCTCCCCTAAGTAATGCCATAAAGCACGGTCCTGGGCCACCTGCATCCATCGACTTCCTGCATGTCTTACCAGGTCGTCACTCTATCTAGTGGGGAGTTGCCCTACACTACGCCTACCGGTACGAAACTGCCACTCGAGAACCTTTCTTCCCCATCAGTTATTGGTTCTTCGAGCTATATGGCCGGCCCATTGCCACTTCAGCTTACTAATCCGTTGGGCTATGTCGGTCACTCTGGTTTTACTGCGGATATCCTCATTTCTGAGTCTATCACGCAGAGAAACTCCGAGCATAGCCCTCCCCATAGCTCGCTGAGCGACCTTGAGCGTGCGCATACAGCCAGCAGTGAAGGACCACGTCTCAGTTCCATATGTCATCACTAGCAACACGCACTGTTTGTACACTATAGTTTTCAGTGAATGAGGTATACCTGACGAGGAGATGTGTCATGATTTCCCGAACGCTGCCCAGCTGAGTTGAATCCGTCGATTGAACTCTCGATAGAAGTTGGACTTACCTAGTCGGACTATTTGTCCCAGGCAAACGTACTTGTCAACAACTTTGAGCATAGTGCTCCCAACAACTACCGGCATAGGTGTGACATGGACATTAAACATGATCTTTGTTTTGTCCATGTTCATCTTAAGACATATCCGTTGGGAGATACCATTGAGGTCATTGAGCATAGTGCTATGGTCCTTCAGCAATTCCGCCATAAGGACTATATCGTCGACAAATCGAAGGTGAGTGATGTGCTCGTCGTTTATTCTTTATTCTTTATTGTACACACAATAAGTTGGTAACAAATATTAAATATTTTAATAAATGTACAAAGGCGAGCTTAACCCTAATAAGAGTTCTCTTCCAGCAAACCTATTGGGAGAGAGAAATAGTTTTATATATAAAGCAAGTAGGTAGCAGCGTGCGTACTTAATAATTAACATAACGCTACTTAATAGAAATTGGCTATAAGTTGTTGATGCTAATACCGTATCCTTTCCAGTCTAGTAGCTTGAAAACGTCTTCCAACGCAGCGATGAACAGTTATATATACATTATATATATATATATATATATATATATATATATATATATATATATATATATATATATATATAAATATATATATATATATGTGTGTGTGTATATATATATATATATATACATAATTATCATAAACACTCACGCCTGTCACCCAGAGGGTACATGAAGACATATATAGACATCACTAGGGCCTTCTAGTATCTAGTAGCAGAACTAATCCTTCTAGAGATTTCCATGCCAGAATTTTCAACATCTACTCAGTCAGGACCGGCATGTTCTCGAACACTCTAGATGTTTCAGAAGAAGAGGCTTTACATAAGACTCTATTTAATTCGAGTCAGTATTGAATTGGCAGTACAAGCGAATACTTCGTAGTGATATAACTGTGAACTAAAGTGATCAGTATTACAATTATTAGAGTGTTTTAAGTTGTAATTGGTGTTCGGTAATTAATGTATCAAGTTTTGTAATTCAATCGGCAGTTTTTATTGTCACAAACCTCAAGCTCGTAACAATATGTATAGATATACATTTTTATTAAGTTAAAAAAATTATAAATGAAAAATGCTATTTTGGTATAGATGTGACAATTATTCGTTCAATGAACAGTAGTGGAAACCTTGTGATTAACAGATAACACGATATTCACTTCCAACAAAGGTAACAATATACACTTAAGCAAAGTAAACAAAGTGGTTTACCAGTAAGAAAAATGCACAGCACATTAATATTAACAGTTGAAGTAGTAATGAGTTACATTTTTGTTATTAACTGCATTTAGCACATTGATACTAATAATTATACAAAACTTCATCAAAATTAGTAACACAGCTATACAAATCATACAGTTAGAATGCCAAAGGCATAAAAAATGGCGTAACTAATAAATAGAAGTCATAAGGTTACATTTTTTATAAATAGGTTCATTTACCTTTTACACAAAATTAAAGAAACTGAAAACACGGGCGGAAAATAGCAATATGAAAATTAAAATAGAGGTAAAACTTTAAGACATTTATAAAGACATGTAGAAAACTCTTTTAAATTGGCGATTTTGAGTTATTTTCACATGAAATACCAAAACTACGTTCAATGTCATCAAGATTGATGTACTTCTAAACAATCATCATTCTGTCTACTTTTTTTTAGGATAGGGGGCAAACGAGCATACGGCTCACCCAATGGTAAGTGATTTCCGCCGCCCATGAACAAATGCAACACCAGGAAAATTACAGATACGTTACTAGTCTTTTAAGAAAGAGGAGGCTATTTTATTGGAGATTCTTAAGTAGTCAATTCCACAAGAAAGTTGTGCGATGAAGAAAAACTTGTTTTAAATCGCACAGTGGTGGACCGTAGTCATCCAAATGGTATAAATGGTATTAGGGGTTTTGTCGCGAAATACGATGGTGAAATTGTGCGGCTGGAATTATTTCGAGTAATTCCTCAGAGCACTTGTCATGATAAATGCGATAAAATACGCAGTGAGATGCAACAGATAATTCCAATATTGGCTGAGGCAACAAGGGTAGTGCCTTCAAACTGAAGAGATACGAAAGAGAGGTTTTTTTTAGAGGTAAACGTGCAAGATTGTATCTTCTAGGGTTGAACTGGACTAGATTTAGTCACACCCAGTCCGAGACTTTGTTCAACAGTCTTTACTTCAGACATTAATTTGTCCCGGTACTCGGCGACGGCTTTCTCGAGAAGTATTGGAAATATTGGACTCTACTATCTCAGCCCATTTATAAGTAAGGTAACCCAGAAGATCACCAGCCGAGTGACCTCGACGGAAACTATACTGGTTGTCACTAATCAGCTGGTAATCCACAAGGTACCGCATGAGCAGACTGTTAATGATGGACTCCACTATTTTAGAGAACAAGGTGATGGCGATAGGCCTATAGTTAGGTGGATCAGAGCAATTACCCTTTTTAGGGATTGGATGCACGAAAGCTGTCTTCCATGATTTCGGGACTACGCTTGGGAAGAAGGAGTATCGAAAAAGATGAGTTAAAACCGGTACCATCCCCAGGGCACACGTCTTTAGCATAATAGGAGGTACCCCAATAGGCCCATTTGATTTGTTGATATCCAGAGAGAGGAGTTCTCTGCGCACAGAGCGTTGAGTAAACACCAAATCCCGCATGGAGCACTCACCCGCAGGATGGTCAGCGGTGTATTCCCCCGTCATCAAGAGTTGAGTTGAACACAAAGAAAGAGCCCATTAGATGGGTTTTGTCTTTTGCGGTATGGACCAGTGAGTCGTTCTCCCTGTGCAGAGATGGGAGAGGCGGTTTACAGAAGTTCCCTTGGACTGCCTTGGCGAGAGACCAGTGTGCACGTGGTCCCGAACGAATTCAAACTAGTTTCTTGCCAATTCTGCATATGTGCACTGTCTTTGTCGGATATGATTTGTGCCACAGATAATTGGCAAGAAACCTCTTGCCAATTATCTGTGACATAAATCATATATATATATATATATATATATATATATATATATATATATATATATATATATATATATATATATATATATATATATATATATGTATATATATATATATATATATATATATATATATATATATATATATGTATATATATATATAGTAATAATTGTGATTTTCACGTTGCTGACATCCGCTTGGTATGTATTTTTTTGGTATGAAAATACAATAAAATCTTTTCGTAATGAAGTAAAACTTAACTTTTGTTTAGACCACAGGATAGAGAATTTTGTATAGATTTTATAATGCCACACTTCTTCATAGAACATTAGTCGCCAAATATAAGTTTTAATGGTATAAAGTGCTGTGGGTGGGTGCGGTCACATGCGAACACTCGGGATTTGATGGACGTATGCGACTGCATGGGATTTTTATGTGGATGGAAAGGTTAACTCCCCATAAAAATCCCATGCAGTTTATTATAAATATCAGGTTTCTCTTCAAAAACTTTTTTGGTCAATTAATTTTAAATAAGATTAAGTAATTTATATTAATAACTTTGTGTTATTCCGGTTCTTAATCCTAAACCTGATGTGACCGTGAACCTGCGACATATTAGTCTCAATTCTATTTCATTCGTAGGAAGTAAGACTAGCGAAAAGTCGTTTTGAGCTACCGTAGTTACCAAACTATACTTAAGTTCCATTGTCTGCCACAGCCCATTTAATTCTACTATTGGACGCACACATACTACGTTATGCATTTGAAATCATCTTGTCGGTTGCACATGATCTTTCATGCATATAGGTGAGTACGTGTTTAGCGTAAATGTTCTTACGTGCGTGTTATTTGAGCATCTTTATTTGGTGGTCTATGATATATGTATAAACGATAAAACCAAGTTTCACTGATCGGTGATGTTCAGCAGTATTATCACTGCGTGAGCATTGGCTCATCTCAACCTGCGTATGGACCTTCAAAAGTAAGTTTGCCATTTGGCAGATACTTTCAAAGGTTATTGCAAGTTATGCACTTAAAAAGGGCAGGCAATGCGACACACTTGTAAGTAATAATGATAATTAAAATAATTTAAGCATAGAAAATCATTTCAGGATACTAGAACAAATCGTCGTTGCGACTTCAAGATCTCCTATGTGTCACTTTTGTTGAAATCACTTTTTTACACTGGTTTATTTCAAATTTTGGCGCTCAAACGAAAGCAAAAACTATCATGTGAATAAGTCTTTTCAATTGCTATTTATTTACTTTATTCAATATCTCCTAAGTGCTTGCCCATTCAAAGTTGGCATTTAAAATATCTTACGTGCTAAATATACATATCTACATACACATGAGAGTTTTTAATCGTATGACTACATTAGTCTATGGAAATTAATATGATAAAATATCTTATGTGTTAAATCGCTAGATAGGTAAAAATTGTTATAGGTCAAATTGTTAAGCTAACTAACCAATAGAACACTGGAATGAGAGGGATGCATAGATCACGTGACTATTACCCGGATGAAGGTGTTAGATGGAGCTAGTAGCAATACAATAAGTTTGCTTTCATAACGCGACACGTCGGTACCTGCTCTGCAATAACTTAAAAGTTTTGAAGTTATTTAACGAAAGTTTGTAATTTTAGTGCGTGAAAACTACAAAAATGAATAAACCGCTTAGTTCTAGTGATATTGAGTTGTTGTGCCAGAATTGAAGTCGTCAGTATTTTGCTGATTAATTGAGGAACCAGAAAGAGTTGAGCGCGGCTCGAGTGCTTCACAAATTATGCCGGAAGATCTAGACATACAATGTTCAGAATTGAACACAATAGAAGAGGTTATGGAATCATCTGATCAAAGCATCAGCTTACTCCAAGCCGCTGAAGAACCGAGTATTTCGTCTGAACCAAGGCAAGTTCTATCACCATTGCCGATCTTTGATAATTTGAGTGATAACAGTGATGATGATCCAGACTGGGCTCCGGAAACTTCACTGAGGAGGCGGATTCTTTATTCATTAGCTAATGAAGATCTCTATGATAAATTGAATATATCTTGTAGTGCTGAAAATGTCAGTTCATTGTCTGTGTAGGATTTGCGAAGTAACAGGCAGTTATTTTTAAGAAGACGCAGAATATTGGCTTCTTTGGACAGTGATAATAGTGATATAGATGATTGTGGGATTTTACTGCCAGAAAACATTACTTCTGCTTCTGTATCCCTTCCGTCCACTGTTAAGCGTAATAAAGAAGCCCGTATTGCTGGTAAACCGTATCTTGGGTATGAAAAGTTGAATAGCAAGTGGATAGCGTGCATCGAGAGGCCCAAAAGAATTTTGAAAGCACGTTGCTCACATTACTAGTGTTGCTCCAAAATCTAAGAATTCTTTTGTTTGCGCTTTGGTCACTGACGAAGAACGTGAAAAAATCAATTTTGGAAGCTCAAGAATTGGGCAGAGAAGATTACTTTCGTTAAAGGATAAGCAGTGAAAAGATGTATAAGACGTCGGCGCAAATCTCAGCGTAATTCTATTGACAAAAAGCAAAGTGGCCACGATATTTATGTCAATAAAATGGATGCTAATTGCACTAGAGTTAGAGTGTGTAAGAATTTTTTTAAACACGTTATGCCTTGGGGAAGACAGTTTCCGTCGGTGGACTAAAGATATCGTTCAGGAAAATAGCCACGAAGAAACTCCTGAAAACACTGTATCAAGCTCAGCCGTTATTGCTAAAACAGGAAGGAATGCAGATTTGAAAAAAAATGTTAAAACTTGGCTTGAAATGTTACCTAAGGTGCCGAGTCATTATTGTCGATCAAGTTCAAAAAAATTTATGTCGAATCGACTTTTCGTTCTGAGATTCACATGAATGCAGTTTTTAAGGAATGGTGTACTGAAAAGGGTTACAGGGTAGCTTCTAGAAAGACATTTTCGAAGGTGTTAAAAGAAGAAAATATTGTCATTCACCATCCGCGTAAAGATCAGTGTGATACGTGTTGTAGCTATAAAACGGGCAATATTTCTCAAGAAGAATACGATAGATCGCTATGTGCCTATCGTATTCTAATTTCTAATCGTCAAGCCAAACATAATGCCATAGCTAGTGCGAACGAGAAAACTGTGGTTATAACAGTCGATGTTCAAAATGTTTTGCTTGCCCCAAAGCTATTGGCAAGTGCCCTGTACTATAAATTGAAGTTACAATGCCATAACTTCACTGTTTATGACGTTTTATCCAAAAATGTAACAATTTACTTCTGGCACGAAGCAGACGGTAATGTAACTGCTAATGAATTTACATCTTGTTTAATAGATTACTGTCAAAATTTACCAACTACGATTGAGCGCATTATTATTATTTCTGATGGATGTGGACATCAGAACAGGAACCACATTTTGGCGCAACAAAGGCAATTGAATATCGAATAACTCTATTTAGAGAAAGGACACACCATGATGGAGGTGGACAGTGTTCACTCCACTATTGAGCAATACATAAAACCACCAAATATACGCTCCCAGCGACTACTTAACCCGGATAAGACAAGCTCGACCACAAAAACCCTACGATATCAAATCGATTCATTACGATTTTTTTCTAAATTCCGAAGATTTGGAATCTAACCTGAAATCTATTCGGCCTGGTAAAAAGAAGGGAGATCCAGTGGTGGTTGATATAAGGGGTCTAAAATATTTACCTGATGGGTCCATACTTTACAGGTTGAGAAATGTCGATGAGTGGTCCTTGCTTCAACAGCCAAGAAGTAACCTAAGAAATGGCTTTGTGTCACCAAACCGACTATATATAGCTCCGTTAAAAATAACTGAAAGCAAGTTTAAACATTTGCAGGAACTGAAAATGGTTATCGATCAGTGGTTATCCACCCTTTTTATAATACCCTGCAATTTAATCCGGGTACTTAAATTTAAACTTTGCAATGGTAAATATTAATAATAAATACTTGTTTTATTGAAGACGTGTTTTTTTCAATTCCTTTTACATCAAAACCTCTAATGTGATACAAAACGCAAAACCAAAACCTCTTATGTGTCACGTTGAATAGTTTTTTATTTTTTTTACTACAATAACCTTTTTTATTTAAAAATACAATAGCAAAGTAAAAAAGCATATAACACTCTAGTTATCACTTGTATCTTTTGTTATATTTAGTTTCCTTATATTTTTTTCAGTAGACCTTTTTTTATTGATTATCTCGCAGAAATGAATTTTACACATGGGAGGTCTTAAAGTCGCAACGATGAAATAAGAGCATAGTTTCGAATTAATTTGATTTTAGAACTGAGCAAATTTCCACATATCAGAAGCAAGAGTTCATTTAGCAGTGCAAGTTTGACGTGTTTTGAATTTATTCTGAATCCATGTTTTTAATATGGAAATGAATTATGTTGTTAAATAAATGGAACTGGAAAATAAATGGATGATGGACAGCTCTATGATAACCGGGGTGGGAGGGAGGATGTGATTTTTTGATATATTGATATCATAGTTAGCGTGGCTTAATATTTCTCGGTCTGATACACGCACAACGGATTTATAGCATCTCAAAGTCTTGTAGTAGTATGCTTGGGTCTGAGTTTTATTAGCTACTAGCTGATCCAACAGATTCTGTAAAATGCTATTGGACTATGGCAGTACCACAAACTTATCTTTTCTGGTCAAGTTTTGATGATATCGTTGCTTATAAAGTGTATATTATGTCATGATGACATCTTTAGTTTTCAGTAATGGTCGCCAAAACAGATAAGTTAATGATAATTTACAGTCACAAATGTGCTATTTATAAAAGAAATAAAATGTTCACCTATTTCAGAGTAATCACTTTAATTATTGACCACCAAATAATTACCGTGATATGATCAACAATAAATTTGTGTAAATGTTAATATACTTTTCTATGTATTTTAATCATACAACTACTTACAAAATTTAGTTTACTATTTCAAACACTGCAATGCTTTAGTAACATTATGTTAAATAATATTTTCATTGTAGTGATTTATGATACACGTTTTTTTTTCTTTGAACAATTGGCGCGTGAAAAACGAATATGATTGTTGTCCAATATGAAAATAGGCAATATACAATTGGCCATGCGAGAACCATCGATTTTTATGATTAATTCCGCTAACACTCAATGACTAGCCCCGGGATTTATTTATGGTCATAGCTAAAGCAAGCCACACTGGATACTGCAGTTATTTTAAACCGATTTTAATTGAAGCAATCCTGGCAAATCCAGCGAGTTCAAAAATTCAGTTGGATAGTTGACGACAATATCTTGGTGAGTAGCGGTATCACTTCACCTCACCAACTTTGTTTTGCCAAAATATGATGGAATGTTATATCGTATGAGCGGTGTTTCGTATACACGCTGTAAATTTGCAGTAAGTATGCGGCGATGTAAAGCAATATCAAGGGTGATTATGTACTCTTTGGTCACGTACATCACAGGCTTCCAAATTATCAAAGTCAAGATAAAAAAAATATATCAAAAAGTGTATAAAAACTAATAAATATATCAAAATGTCGTGCAGAAAGAAAGTGTCAAAGTGCATGCAAAGGGCTATAGATAAGCCACTTAATATGCGTATGGTCCGCGGGGTAAGAAGTTTGCGGAAGGGAGTTTTATGTTTGGCAGTTCACTTGCGGATCTCGCAAAAAACAGTTTAATTATATCTTAATATTTTGATTTTTCGTAAGAAAATAAGCAGGCAAGAGAAATAAATGGCGTACAACGTTTATTCTTTCTTTTAAGCTAGAAAACGAGATCGAAGTTTTACGGAGTATCTACAAGACGTAAACGTGAACAAATTTGTTGCACAATCAACACGACTCTCATTAACTACTGTATAATTATTAAAGGTGGCAACGTTCTGAAACCCGAACAGAATGACGCGGTTTTTAAATCGCCAACAAAAAAAAACAAATCCGAAAGAAAAAAAATTAAATTGATAACTTTACTGAAAGTGTAATCAAACGAAAAGGTTACTCAATTTTATACTATTTTCAAGAACGTTCCTAAATTAAAAACTTCAAATACCTTAAAGAAGACGCATTTATTAATTGCAGTCTAGAATATTTGAAAATATTGTTGCACAAACATGATTTTAGATTAAAGAAATGTCAGTCGAAAAGAAAGCTACTTATTGAACAACCAAATATAGTATCTTGGCGATAAAGAAGCATCGAAGAGATCAGAGGAACATTGTTTACCTTGTTGAAACATACGTCAATTCCTCCTTAAATATCTCATGGTGTTGGCAGTCTACAGAAGAAAGAGGAGTGTTGTCGCATATTCGTTAAGGGCCACGATCAATAATTGTCCATGCTGGGGGCAATGGTGGATTTATCAATTGAGCCCTTTTAATTTTAAATCGAAAAGTAAATCCAGAGATTATCATAAGGATATGAATTTTCAAAACAAAAATTATTGCCAAAGGAAGTGAACAAAATTGGGTGTTTTACATCGTTCTGAATGTATATACATAATACAAATATTAACGACGACGGTGTTATATTCGCGAATGAAATAAGAAAAGGTGTGATTATTGCAGGGTGTGAACGCAGTACAAGTGTATTGCGTTCACACCCTGTGAACGCAGTACATTTGTACTAAGTTCACAGGATGAAGTGCTCTCCCATGGGACTTAAGGCGAGTCCTAGTGTATTCTCTCGACTCATGACTTATTTTTTATAGGATAGGGTGACGGGTGAAACGAGCACAAAGTTCACCTCATGTAAAGTGGTTGTTGCGGCCCATAGACATCTATATCTATCCTCGATTACAAATCAAAATGCAGATGCGTTGTCACCCGTGAGGACTAAGATGAAATGCCTCGTATCCAGTAAAAAGGGTCTCTGGTTCTCTACACTCACCATACGAAACACAGCAGCATTAAGCTACTATTTGACGCTGGTATAAACTGTAGCAATGTCGGGGTTAAATTATAATAGATGCTTCATTTATTTCAACGATTGTGTCGTCATTGGTAAGTCTATTGCCCACCATAACAAAAACTTAATTTCAGTATTAGAGCGATTAAGAAAAGTGAAATAAAAATATAACATTAAAGTGTGAGTTTTTACGTACCAAAATTCTTGTAACAAAATCCACTTTGGTCATTAAATAACTAGTCAAGGCATATTTTCTGATCCAAGCATAATAATAACAATGTAAAATTATCTGACACCGACTAATGTCGATGAGGTAAAAAGGTTAATTGCCTTCGCTATTACGTACGATTCGTTGCAAATTTTGCTGAAATTGCACATCCATTGAATAGATTATAAAAAAGAATGTAATATTTAAATGGATAAATGATTGTAATAAAGCATTTATTAAATTAAAATCCTCATTGATGAACCCTCCCATTTTGGATTACCCCGATTTTTCAGAAAACAACATATTTAATTGCAGATAAATGCGTCCAGGTCAGGGTTAGATGCAATATTATCTAACGAGAATGACAAAGTTATTGCGGGAATTAGAAGTCTAAAGCCTGCCGAAACTCGGACCCGACCCGGAGACTTATAACTGTTAGCAAACGTTTGGGTGGTGAGGCATTGTAGACCCTATTCATACTGTAGAAAATTCCAAATTTTAATAGATCATAAACCTCTCATTCATTTATTTTCTACAAAGAATCCATCCAGTAGACAGACTTCATTTCGCTTGTATTTGATGATGCAGCGGATGCATTGAGTGGTATTCCGGTGACATCCCAAGATTTAAAAATAATGCAGGAAAATGTGGTGTTAGTTCTCACGTGAGCCCAAAGAAAACGATTAAGTGATGCAAATAACACTTGCTTAGACAGCCCTTATGACCCTGAGAATTTGCAAAACTGTGGAACTGATCACCACGTTCCTATGAAATTTCTCAAGCCACCACAAAATAAAAAAATTGTGTTTTATGTATTTTGCAAGATATGATAAAATAGAACACGATGAAGTTATAACGTCCTCAGGTGGAAATTATATTTATGTGCCGAAGCGGTCAGTTATTTTTCTAAATTCTAAACCGATATTAGCTGTAGAAGCGTTAGCAAGAGATTTAGAAAGTTTTTGTAGTCAAATAAATGTTTTAGAATTACCTGTACTTAAAAATAAATTTTATGAAGGTCATATAGAGTTACAATACAATACAATACAATACTCTTTATTGTACACCAACAAAACATTAATAAATAATGAAAAAAATAATGAGGGATAAACAAAAGGCGGTCTTATTGCTACATAGCAATCTCTTCCAGACAACCCAGAAGAGGAAATTAATAAAAATAAAAATAAGAATAATGGGTAGGGTGCACTAAATTAGACAAAAAAAATATAACTTATATACTATATAATGACAACATACTTAAGGTATATTAGTGACCATAACTAAGAGGAGAAAGAGAGAGGAGTTAAAGAGACAAATAGTGTTCCTTAATTTGTTTCTTGAACACATTTAAAGATTGAGCACTTTTAATGGACTGGGGTAAGGAGTTCCAGAGTCTTACTCCAAGAACAGCAAAAGATTTATCATAAAATGTCGAGGAGTGTATAGGACATTGGAGCGAAAGGTTTTCTTTGGACCGTAAGGAAAAATCGTGACAAGAGCTAAGAAATTTAAAACGTTCTTTCAGATAGGGAGGACTTGATACATTAAATAAGACGCAGTAGAGCGCAGAAAGTATATGAGTATTCCGACGAAGACGGATTGGGAGCCACTTGAGTTTAGTGCAGTATTCATAGACATGGTCATATTTACGAAGCCCAAATATGAACCGTATACAGAGATTTTGGAGTCGCTCAAGTTTATTAAGTTGCTCCTCGGTGATATCAAGGTAACAAATGTCAGCATAGTCGAGGATAGGGAGTAGCAAAGATTGTGCAAGCGTAATTTTGGTGGAAATGGGTAAAAAGTATTTAAGCCTGCGGAGTGAAGCATAAGCCGCAAACATTTTTCGGCTCACTGTATTAATTTGGGGTGTCCAAGACAGACTGGAATCCAAAAAGATACCTAAATTTTTAACTACTTCATTATATGGAATAAGAATACCATTAAATACAACGGGTTGAATTTGACATTTTTTAATTTTGGAAATAGTTCTTGAACTCCCAATAATTATAGCTTGCGATTTTGAAGGGTTAACTGTCAACCCATAAGATCGTGTCCAGTCGAGAATAAAAGCCAGATCCTTGTTGATACATTCAACAGCTTTAGCAAGATCTTCGATGGTTGTTTGTAAATATATTTGAAGGTCATCCGCATACAAGTGGTAGAGAGAAGATATTTGGGATGTAATCGTATTAATAAAGATTGCGAATAAAAGAGGAGATAAGACACCACCTTGTGGAACGCCAGCTACGGTATCAAGCCACGAAGAAAGTCTATCTTGGACACGAATACGTTGCCGGCGCCCGTGCAAATAACTATGAAACCAGGAAATTGCAGTTGGAGATACGTTAAGATAACGCAGAATCCCTAACAGGATATCATGATCAACAGTATTGAAGGCATTGCTGAAATCCAGCAACACCAATACTGTGACTTGATGATTCTCTATACCGTGACGAATGTCGTCGGTGATTTTTAATAACGCCGTAGTCGTACTATGACCAGATCTAAAGCCAGATTGGAGAGGACTAAGGATGCTATTTCTTAAACAAAAGGAATTAATTTGTTGTTGGACAAGGCGTTCTAAAATTTTTGGAAAGGAAAGGAAGAACTGAAATAGGACGATATTCAGAAAAACTTGAAGGATTTGTTTTCTTAGGTAAAGGTATGATTTGAGCGTCCTTCCATTGGGAAGGGAAAGAAGATGAGGATATGGAAAAGTTTAAGATATGGGTTATAATAGGTGTTAAAAAGTCCAACAAGGGAATGATCATTTTACGACTGACGTCGTCACTTCCGACAGCGTCGGAATGGATAGAGAGTGTGTGTTTCCTAACATCACAATCTGCAAATTGCCTAAACACAAATGGAGAAAAGTCAGGAGTGGGAAACGATGAAAGTTGAGTAAGTGTTGCCGATTTTGCCATATTGTTCAAGCAAGAAACGGAAGAAAAATGCTGATTAAGCAAATTTAAATCAACGTTATTTGGAATAAGACATGAACGAGTTTTCCCAACTCCAATAGACCTTAAGAAGTTCCAAATACGACATGGATCTTCGTTTTGTACTGATTTATGGATGTGGCGGCGTCGTAAATCTCTACACATCTTGTTGCATTGATTTCGTAGGAGTCTGTACTTCTCCCGAATCCTGTCATTCTTAGGATCTGACTTGTAACTCGACTTTGCACTATTCTTCCTGCAGATTAATCTTTTAAGATCTTCGGTCAACCACGGAGCTGGAGGATGACGTATTCGCACTGGGCGGACAGGAGCATGAGCATCATAAAGTTGAACAAGAAGTGAATTAAACAATGCTACCTGTTCGTCAACATCACACGCCTTCATTATAAAGCTCCAGTCCATATTAGCAGCGTCTTTTTGAAGCTTATCCAAATCCATTTTCTCAAAATTACGCTGCAGAAGTATCCTTGATTTGGCTTTGGGTGGTCTTATTTTATAAGATAGAAACAGGAGATCATGATACGAAAAAGCATTTGCAGCACATTGACCAAAACTATCAACATGGTCAAGAGAAGAAACGATAACCAAATCAAGGAGGGATGGGATACAGTTAGGAAAAAAATGAGTTTCAGAGAGAGGAAGGATATTTAAATTGGCTGCTTCTATAAGGGACTTAAGCCGGAGAGATCGGGCATCATTCTTGAGAAGGCAAGTATTAAAGTCGCCCATTAGCACTGTATGTGTATATAATGGAGTTAACTCTTCAAGGAGGTTATCCAAAGTAGTAAAATAGTCCACTGTGGAAGAAGGACTATAAAAAACTCCGAGAAGTAATTTGTTGTGCGAAAGAAGTACTTCAACAAATAAGTATTCTGCTTCATTCTGAGCTTGAGATGGAGATGATAAACAAACAATAGAAAAAGGAATATGAGCAGGAATGTAAATGGCAACACCACCAACACCTCGCGCAGTTCTGTCGTTGCGTATTAACTGGAATCCTGGAATGGAATAGGATATAGAAGGAAGACATGGCTTTAACCATGACTCTGAAACGAGAATTGCGTGAACATTATCACTTTCAAAACTAGCTAACATATCGGGATAATGAGCCGGAATACTCTGTGCATTTATGTGGACTATATTGAAGTTTTTGATAGCTTGAGAAAAATAGGAGTCAAGGGTCTGTTTTAATGGAGGAATGCTCTCAAAACTGTCGTCATTACTTAATACATCAGACACTGAAAAGAAAGGGGAGGAGCTTCGAATATGATCACTTTCACCAAAAGACATGTTATCCTAATGATTTCTTATATTTACGCGAACACTACACATGATTAAAACTACTTTTACGGATTTTATCGCGTTTATTTTTACTTTTTATTTTTAATTCCCGACGTTTCGGGCGCTTTCCAGCACCCATGGTCACGGTGACCATGGGTGCTGGAAAGCGCCCGAAACGTCGGGAATTAAAAATAAAAAGTAAAAATAAACGCGATAAAATCCGTAAAAGTAGTTTTAATCACATGTTATCCTTACAAAAATATTTAAAAAAAATAAAATTCAAACAACTGTAAATTATTAAAAAAAATACTAATAACTATAAAAATTATAAACTAAACCTTTTAGTTAAATTTACTACCTACCAGCATTTACAGAATAGAAAATAATGCAAATGTTAAAAAAAAACAATCAAAAAAGGTACTACACATATGCCATTCAGATCATATTTGATTGAACAAAAAAAATATATATATAACACAAGGTGCTTATGAGAAATAACTGAAACCACAGACACTGATATTAAATAGAATTATGTACTGTGAGTAGTACGTTAGGAGTCATTTGTGAGTATATATTAAACATTAAGTCAAAACCACTTTTATGCTTGCAATAATGTTAACAAAGTACACGTCCGACAAGGCCGCATAAGCATGGATACCTTTGCATAAAAAAATACAAGTAAACAAATCTCCATGTTAGTACACCAAGAGCATTTAATACCTACTCTGTAATGAGAAGATATTTCTCTAAGGTAAATAACATAGTGATTATATACTCTTTTCAAAATTGTAGAAACAAAAATTTATTAATCTGTGGTCGAAACCTAAAATAACAGTTAATTATCAGTATCAATATCAAATACCTACATTGATAAAATAATCTAACTTAGAGCAACAAAATCAGAACAATAGACAAAGTCTAAGTTTCAAAGTGATGTAGATAGATAATACTTCGTATATAATAGGAATCCATAACGACTAATTAACTCACATCTTATTTAACACTCAACATTAGACTGGTATAAAAGAATTAAGGTTATCGAAAGTACAATGCAGAGACTAATTAACTCATATACGAGTATATATAAAACTACTAGACTAATTATATATATATGAAAAAATTAACTCATATCTTAACTAACACTTAACATAAGATTGGTAAAAAAAGAAATAAGGTTAGCAAAAAGCACAATGCAGAGACACTGAAATATTGACAGAAATCATAATGTGATAAAAGACAATACATACAGTTTATTTTTTTTTTGTTTAGAGTTACTTGCAAGTACAATTAAAAGATTACAGCTAAGTAGACCAGTGGACATAAGGGAATAAATAGAATGCTACAAAACATAAAAAATATAAATTTTAGCCAAGGGTGACAAGTGAATTAATTGATTACATAATAAAATGTAAATTGTGTCAAAATAATAAATACACTAATAAGAATATTAAAGAACCAACGACAATAACTACTACACCGAATACATAATATTTTGAAAGTATTAGTTAAGATATAATGGGTTTATTGGAAATAGATGATTCCGATCATCATTCATTCATCATCATCATTAAAGCCCTTCACAAGTCCACTGCTGAACATAGGCCTCCCCCAAGTAATGCCACAAAGCATGGTCCTGAGCCACCTGCATCCATCGACTTCCTGCATGTCTTACCATGTCGTCACTCCATGTAGTAGGGGGTCGCCCTACACTACGCCTACCTGTACGAGGCTGCCACTCGAGAACCTTTCTTCCCCATCGGTTATCGGTTCTTCGAGATATATGGCCAGCCCATTGCCACTTCAGCTTACTAATCTGTTGGGCTATGTCGGTCACTCTGGTTTTACTGCGGATATCCTCATTTCTGAGTCTATCACGGAGAGAAACTCCGAGCATAGCCCTCTTCATAGCTCGCTGAGCGACCTTGGGCGTCCTCATACGGCCAGCTGTGAAGGACCACGTCTCAGATCCGTAAATCGTCACTGGCAACAGGCAATGGTTGTACACTTAAGTTTCCAGAGATTGAGCGTATACCTCAATCTCTGGAAACTAAAGTGAACACGTAACGACGTGTCGCAATTTCCCGAACGCTGCCCAGCCGAGTTGAATCCGTCGATTGACCTCTCGGTCGAAGTTGGACTTACCTAGTCGGACTATTTGTTCCAGGTAAACATACTCATCAACAACTTCGAGCATAGTGCTCCCAACAAATAACGGCATAGGTGTGACATGGACATTAAACATGATCTTTGTTTTGTACATGTTCATCTTAAGACCTATCCGTTGGGAGACACCATTGAGGTCATTGAGCATAGTGCTAAGGACCTACAGCGATTCTGCCATAAGGACTATATCGTCGGCAAATCGAAGGTGAGTGATGTACTCGCCATTGATGTTAATACCGTATCCTTTCCAGTCCAGTAGCTTCAAAACGTCTTCCAACGCAGAGGCGAAGAGTTTCGAGGATATAACTTCAGCCTGTATTACACCTCTCTGCAGTTGGATAGGTTTTGAACTTGGGTTCTGTAGTCGGATAGCCATCGTAGCTCTACTGTACAAACACATCAGCACTTCGATATACCGACAGTCAACGTGGCACCGCTGAAGGGACTGTAGCACCGCCCAAATTTCGACGTAATCGAAGGCTTTCTCAAAGTTCACATACGCCAGGCAAAGTGGCAGTTTGTACTCTTCAGTCTTTATTACAATCTGCCGCAGGATATGTGTGTAGTCTATGGTACTCAAGCCTTTTCGAAAACCGGTGCGAGACGATTCGTAATGACTCTTGAAAACAGCACGTAGACGCGGCTCAGAAGGGAAATCGGTCTGTAGTTCTTCAAGATGATTTCGGTAATAGGTATTTATATTGACCCTTCAGTGCAATCTTACAAAATTTGTAGAAAACGACCCCTTACAGCGCAAAAACGAAGAGTCGGTAGCAATAGCTTTTGTAGATAACTTTATTCTAAGGTAGTTTTAGAATTACTAAGGAAATTATAACTGATCAGGGAGTAGAATTTCTTAAAGAAATTATATCTGAAATTTGTTCTCATTTAGGCATTAAATGTTGCAATCCACCGTGTAATACCATCAAACCATGGGTTCCATAGAAAACACACATAAGCATCTTGGCACTTTTCTCAGAATACAGTGTGAAGGTAATAAACGAAATTGGTGTATACACAAAATATACTCCATACGAATTAGTTTTTGGCAAGAATTGTATTCTACTTAAGTAATTCTGTAACACAGTTATATAATTATGATAATTATCCTAAAGAATTCCAACACAGACTAAAAAAACATTGTACGATGCACGTAGCAATTTATTACAAAACAGATTGTGTAGAAAATATACATGTGAAAAGAGTTGTCATACAGTTTCATATAAGAATGGCGATTCGATTTTGTCAAAAAATCGAT